>JANZLQ010000092.1:6460180-6472077 GCA_026212715.1 Elanus axillaris | reverse complement strand
GCCCCCCTCCCCGCCTTGCCGAGCGGCATCCCCCCTGCCCTCCAGCGCCTGGCTTTAGCCCCAAGAAAGGCAGCTTTCCTAAGGGGCAACACAAAGCACTTCTACCCCCAGAGCTCAGACCGGGGGGCTCCGAGGCTGCAAGGTTTCAGTTAATCACTCGCACTAAACAGCCTCTCATCTCATGAGGGAAAACAGCAGCCATGTGGGGAGACAGACAAAAATTTTAACATTTTAAGCTATTTTGTCCCGGAAACTGAAGTCTCTAAGCTCGACTGAGAGCCACCCTCATGAGCCACCGTGGGTTTGTATTGCTGAGGAAATGCAGCACAAAACATAAACGTGTTTTGCTGTGCAGCTTTATAGAAAATTGCCTCCAGCTCGACAGTAATCATCTCCACACCCGCACCCAGCGAAGGCAGAGGTAACACGTTCAAAAGTATAATATTTGCAAGAGAGACAGCAGCCGGTGCTCCCTTGGGTGCAATTTCAGAAGAAGCCTCGCATTCTGTGCTTTCCGATGTCTGTTTTGGCCGCACAGGTTTAATGCTATAACAGCCTTTTCATTTTGCTATGAAGTCACAGGCCCAGTATAAGGTGTTGCTGGCACGAATCACGAACCTTCCCGTTTTGAACAAGCGGGGATGATACAAGTGGAGTAGACCGGTGATTGAACAAGTGCCTATACGGTTATTTTGTCACACCACGCTCCACGTGCCCATCGAAGCCAGTAACGGGGCTAGATCAGTTTGTAGTAGGATGGGAACTGCTGGAGGTGCATTAAGGCGCGTTTCCCTCACAGTGTCAGCAGCCGAACGGGGCAGTAAACCCGCTCACAAGCCCTACAGCAACGCGGTCAGAGTCTCCGTAAGCACGGAGCCCCGCGGACGGCCCCGACGCGGGACAAGCGCTCGGGGCGTCCGGCAGTGCCCGGGTGCCCCTCGGCTCCCTCTCCCGGGCAGGTACTGACGCGCTGCTCTGTTTTCCCGGCACCAGGAGGCACCGCTCTCCTTAATTCCCCGGCACCGACGCTTCTGCTTGTAGCCCTTCGGGCTCTTGAGCTACTGGGCTTTAAACTCGCCACCCGGCCAGAGGAAGGAGGCAACGGAGGAACCGGGAAGGGACCCCCGCTCTCCGCCGGGCCAGCGGGCACGGGGCTGCGGCGCTGCCCAGCGCAGCCCCCTCCCTCCCCGGGGTTCAGCCCTGCGGCAAAGCGCTCTCCCACGGGTGCCTTGTCGCGCAGCGGCCGCTCCCCCCCGCCCCAGCCCCCTTCTCCTGCCGGGAGCCGGGCTCTGCCCGCAGCCCGGGGCTCCGCCGGGGCCGGTGGCAGCGGCGCCGGCACACGTGGCTGGGGGCTGCGCACATGAGGTGGGACCTCCCCGCTCCCCCCCGCCCCGCTGCAGCCGGCGAGGCTGGATAAAGAGACGACGACGGTGCCCGGCAGAGCAGGGGGAGAGGAGAGGGGGCAGAGCGCGGCGTGAGGACAGTTTTGGCTACGGGAAAGCGGATCTGGGAGGAAGACTCCTGCCACCACCCGAGGATGGCTGGGAGCAGAGGCTGGCTCGCAAATACTGGTACCCGGGATCGCAGAAGGCTTTTCTGTTCGAGATCATCTTTCCGCTAGACAGGAAGGAATAGGGGCAGGCGGCTGATGCTGAGAAACCAAAGTTGCGCTGTCGGGCGGATTTGCAGGAAAACCTACGGCCGCTTGGCTAACGAAGGAAGCCCTCGGCAGTAACTGTGCCGGCAGGGAGGGGAGCTGCACCCGCCAGCCCGCAGTGCCCAACCAGGAACGGCTGGCAGGGCGCGACGTGGGCGACCCACGCAGCCAGCGGGAGCTGCAGCCCCTCAGAATGAGAGAGAAGCCGACGGGTGTAGCCTCCCACCGGCTCGCAAACCGATACCGGCTCGGTAAGAGATGGCAGCTCGGCTTTCATCCTAACGCCAAAGGGAACCCACGGCAGACGGCACAGGATCGGCTCCAGGGGAAGCGGTCCACGCAAGAGCCGAGGAGAGCCGGGTTACGCTAGGGACAAGATGCGTTCGTGTAAGTACTACCACTGACCTGCAACGTATCTTACACTGGCTAGAAACGGATTGTTTGATTTTAGCTTTTGTTGTTGAGATCTCGCAAAGTGCAACGGGATTGCTGCAGCTGAGGGCAGGAGAAGAGCTCCCTGTTTAACGATCCTTTTGTGTCTTTCCTGCCCCACTGAACGGAAACCCGTATTTAATTTTACAGCACAGGTTAAACGCCTTAAACGTCTACTGCAAGCAAACAGACTTCATCGATCCTGGAGAAAGACAGTGAACAGCAACGCCTAAAGCATCGCTTCATAGCCTACGCTGATGTTCTAAACTTCCCTTTCAGATAACCGAGTAGCCCACGACTCGGCAGAGCGCGCCTAAGGCGAGACACGGCCGCGCAGGAGATCCTTACAGCAGTCGATCGCCTTCGAGGTGTAACGCAGGGGAAGCGGATGTTACTTGTTCCCCCACCCCGAAGAGTATACGTTTGCCGGCCATCGAAGCTAGGCTGCTAAGCGCTGCCGGAGGCTGCCGATTCCCCGGGAGCGGCGAGCCGGCCCCGCTCGGGCAGCGGGCGCGGACGGCGGGGGAGCAGCGCTGACTAGCGGCCGTGCCGCCCGCCGGCTCCCTCCGGCCCCGGCGGGGCTGCGGACTCAGATCGGGAGAACGGGGCTCCTCGTCCCTTTTTCCTCAGAAGGGCCCTGCTCGCATCTACGCCTCCCAGGTTTTTGCAGAGGGCAGCTAGAGGGCTGCTTCCTAGGGAGGACAGAGTAGTCGTCGGGATTCAAGTGAGTAGAAAACTAACTTGGTGGTGAGGGCTCGCTGCGGGGCACCTGCAAGCCCAAGGAGCGGGGGGGAAGGCGTTTGCAGTCAGCCCGACCTTCCAGCCTGCAGGGGACGGGCAGGTAGAGAAGAGGCTGAGAAGGCAGCAGCAAAACATCAGCTCAACATGAAACGCAGCAGGTACCTGTGGTTTGAGTTACGCTAGATTCACACCAGACACTTCGATTTCCAGTACAGCACACACCTCTACCACTACTCAGTACTCGGAAAATTACGCTTAGGTGAATAAATAAATACACGACCGTCACGAAGATCGAGCAAAGAGCCTTAGGTCCAAGCCCAAGCTCAACAGTCCTCCAGACATGCAAAGCCAGCACCTGCACATTATTTTTATAGTTAAAAAAAGGAACTAATTAGGCAGCTTTATAGCTTGCACATATTCTGATTAATTTGTAATGTGTTTCCTCAGGGTTTGGTACCCTTGAGATGTCATACTGCTAATACTTCTAACCCTAATGAAGCAGGACACCATTTTCCCAAAGGACTGAAGACAGCTGAATCCCTCAAACAGCAGCTTGAATCAATACCAGAGCTGTCTGTCATAAGAGGATTCTACTGTGAACTTTATGCTAATTTCGCATTACTACAGTACTAAATATAGTAAAAAGTTTTTATAATCAGTTCAGTTTGCTGCAATTTAAAGAGAAGCATTGAACCGTGCAACTATTGAAATCTACTTTCACATCACTCACTATATTCCTTCCTTGTCTCATATACACCCAAAGTAATTCAGTACTGTCCTCAGAGGAATTGGCTGACCATCTCTCAATCTATTCCCACACATCGCTGAAATTATTGCAAGTTTGACTAAAGAAACAGATTAGAAGGAGCTTAACCCTGGTGTTCTGTCTTTTGCACAGAGTAAAAATAAATTATTAGGTATAAATACTCAAGGTCCTGCTAAAGCATTTATAAACATAGGAATACTGAGACGCTTAGAATTTCAGTGGGAGGAGGGGAGAAAGTATAATATTTATTCCTCTAAGTATTTAAAATAACCTTAGGACCCTAAAGCTTATTACTGTTTGTGACTTACATAATAAACACTACAAAACCTAAGGTAAGTTTGAACTGCCTTCTTTGCAACGCAACTGCAAGTTGGTAAGGTTGAACATTTTATTCCCTCTTGAGGAAGCAAACCGTCTCCTGTGCTTCCTACCCCACAGAACAGAATCAAGGAGACCATGGGAAGAAAGCACTTCCTTAGCTCCGAGTACTCCCATTTAAGGGTAACTTTTTTTTTTAAACTGTTTCCTTAAAAAGCGTAAGGACACAACCATGGGTGCTGTCTTGTAAGCCCAAACACATGGGTTCCTGAAAGACAGCTGATGAAACAGCCATGTTATGAAGCAATTAAGTAACAAAGATATTTGAATGGTGGCCCAGAGCTGGATTACAGAAAGATGAGTTTGAAGAGAAAACTGCAAAATCAAAAGGGCACAGATAAGAACTCAAAACTAGGAAAGAGGAGCAGGCAGCACCATGACATCCTGCATACACAAATCTCTCACAGGCTCTTAGCCAATTTCCCAGCTGCCAGCAGGGAACCTAACCAAAAAGCCAGCAAGCATGCCAACCAGGTGGTTCAGGCACCTTGCAAGATGCTGCTGCTGAAGGAGATATTTCTAAGGTTCAGCCTCTGTCTAGTACAGGTGTGAAACATGGTGTGTCTACAGTGACAGCTAGTGCTTCAGTGCTGGAGAAGAGAGGCAGGGGAAAAAGAAGGTTCAGCAGAACAGGCTTAAGAATACTGCCGAGTAAGCATCACTGTTACAGAGTTGTTTTGATTGTAATTTTTTTCTTTTTTTGTTTTGATTTCTAAAAATAGCTGCTGATTTAACTTAATAAGAACAGATATACCCAATTAGTGTTCCCAAACATAATGAATGAAATAAAAACATTGGTTTATGTTTAGCCTCAACATTCAGAATGAAGAATCAATAAGCAGTACATCTCTTCTAGCACTTTCAGAGAACTAAAACCAGTTCTCATTTATACTGACTGAGAAGTCAAAATGTGTGGCAAGTGTTTGTATGTTGAGCAGTTATACAGAGCTTTAAAAAGCTTCAGGAAATAAAGAGTAAACATGTTTGTGGACACACATACTTGCCTCCAAAATTAACATGTCTAAAGAACGCATTGTCATTTTACATTGAACTAGCTATATGCGTATGTGTAAAATGCAGTATTTGACAGATTTTTTTAAAGTACAGTTTAAAGTAGGTAGATTGTCTTTAGCAGTTATTCCCACTAAGAACAACTATACATAAGGATCCCCCTAATTCTTTTCCCCAAAACCTTTCTAGTTTATTAAAGGAAGAGTAACAACACTGGCACACTTTTTCAGAGAGTTCTTGTAGTAGCAGTGAGCAAGAAATTGGAAAGCACCTGTCAGTTATTTGAAAGAATTATTTTCTGCTAGCATCAGAAACCACAATAGTTTTCACTTAACCTTGAAGTGTATAGAGAATTTTGACAAGAGGTGTTATAAAATACAGTTTATCACCTTAAAATAAAGGGAAGGAAAGATGCAAAACAGTGTTCCCAACTTTCATATCTAAATTTCTCAGTATTCCATGTTTTACCCAAGAGTCCCAACATCTTTAGGCAGATGATAAGTGTCATATAGCAAATAAACAACAAAACCCAACAATATAAAAAGTGGGGTTCCCCAAGTCTCTAGTCCTCAGCTGTGGGGGAAGGACTGAAAAGTTGAATTGTAAGCAGCCGAAGTAAATAAAACCACCTGAATCAGGTTCTGAAATCTCAATACTTCAGTTTAAAGCATGACACCAGATACTAATGCAAGTCTTGTGAATCTAGAAGTTACACAGAAAGGAAAGCACATTAGCACAAGCCTTCACTTTTCACAGCTATAAGCTTTTGCACTTCCTACATGAACTTAAGTCTTTTGTAGTCTGCATTTAGCATGCTATGAGTACCAATAGTTATTTTAGTACTAAATTAGACATTTCCAAAGTAAGATGTACTTCAACTGGCCTTATTTCAGAGTCCTTCAGCACAACTTTTATAGTGATAAGAACTAGGGGGAAAAAAAAATAATCAGTTGTGACACATGCACAAGTGAAACATTAAGGCCAAGTGACTTTTACACTTGGGTCAGAATCAAAAGTGAAGGCAACTCAGTTCACAGGAATATTGTTGAATATATCTTTAAATAAGCCATTCATGGACGCGTGTATGGGGAAGCTTGATTCTTTAGGAACAGAAAGCACAAATGTTTTCAAAACTTAGATCATAGTAGAAAGTAAGCAATAAGAACTAAAGTCAGCTCTTTCTCAGCCTCGCCAAACCAATTTGGCTCAAATGCAAAACAGAACAAGGAAAGTCCAGCGAGATCCCAGTTGACAATAATAGAGACAACTGATAAATACCTTTGCTAGGGACAGAAACATCCAGGCAGAGATAAACATTGGGTGGGGATAGTATCTGGCACACAGAGATGAGCCACACACCTCTATTCCTTCTTAGCCAACTCAGTATTCCATAGCAGCACATACAGTAAGCCCATCAGGTTTAGGCACAAAGCATTTAGCTCTTTGTGACAGAGAAGCCATTGCCAAATTTGTTTCTTCCTCTTGCCAAATGCTACCACTCTTTTTGCGTTTACTCATATACCAACTTCAAAAGAAAAGCCTTCCTTTTTAATAAAGGAAAGCCAAAGCCTGCTTGTTTATGCAGATTTGGTTTGCTTTTAAATAGTTATACTTTATAGCTACAAATTCAATACCAATTAGTCAGGAATATCAGTGAACCTGAAATGCTCGTCACAAAGAAGCTTACTTCCAATACAAGCCAGCAAAAGCCAGCTACTTCCTCTCCAAAATACCTGTAATCCTTAAATACCCACAGGCAGCTAAGATTCATAGAAAAACAGTCTTACCTTTTTCTTCGAAGAAAAATAATCAGGTACACAACTGTTAGAGAGGTTCCTTGTTCTATACGGTATGAAGATCTTCACTAGTAGTAAACCCCTATATACAACCTGAAGCTAGCCTGTACAGCACAACTGCATGAGGCATCAGAGAGCACGAAGCACATATCAGTAGGTATATTTATAAACCTTAACTGCAATTGCCTGTTATACCTTCTCAACACAACACTCTAACACTGCAGCATGTGACTGGAACTGTAAAAGCAGTAAATCAGTTTCCTGCTTCTTTAACTGATTGACTAATTAAGACCGTAATTGGTAAACTATTTACACATGGAGACAAGAACATCTGAATTTTGACTTTTCACACTGACTTTTTGAGCTTTTCTGTTTAAAGCCAATAGAAAATGTATGGTACTTGGAATTTTAATCAGTATTTCCAGTAACACCTTGTAACAAACGCATTCAAGCATTATTTTTTTTCTCTTTTCACAGAGGGAGAGGAACACAAAAATTCGTAACTTGTTCGATGAAGGCTCCTTGCTAGCACTCCAGAGCATACCATTCTGTCAAAAATCCAGGACGAAACCATTGTCTAAGATTCTTTTTTCTCTTCTGGATTCACACAAAACAACCCCATATAGCTATGTGCCCCACTATTTATTCATCTGGATTCTCATACTGACTTGTAGAGTGATGTGCAAGTACAACATAAGTCAAATTCAACTGTTCCTTCGCATCACAAGGAATTTTATAAAATTCTAATGTTAATTAAACAAACAGTAGCTTTCTGCACCAGTTCATAGAGCAGAGCAGTCTTACCATTTGACAATTAGCAGCACTGCCACTACCAGAAAATAGGAACTTATTGGAGAAAGAGAATAAATTAAAACTTTGTCTTCTTACTCCAACATACACAATATTTTCAACTCTTCCAATACAACACACAATGAAACTCATAAAAGACATTCGAAGCAATTTTCAAATGGACCACATTTTTTTTCTGGAAGGCTGAATAGCTGACTTCAAGCCATTCAAAAGACACCATATTTGAGAACTATTTTTCCCTTTCTAGACTTATTCCACCTCCTCATTAATAACATTCTCTCACTAAGAAATAGAAATCAGTTTCCAAATATTTAATTATAATTGGAAAAAGATTACAAAATACAAAGTTTTATTGTACTTGGGTCTACAGAAATGTATTACTTCAGTTTTTCCATTTCCTTCAAATTAGAGACAAAGGAACAAGCAAAACAAATGACAACGAAAACTAACAGATGTACGAACTAGTTTCACCAATTAAGCTTGAAAATTCAGAAAGGATTTCACCAAATAAATTTCAATGGCTGAACCTGGCAGATGCCATTCCCCACAGAAGTGCTGCATTCCTAGAA
This sequence comes from Elanus axillaris, assembly GCA_026212715.1. Classification (NCBI taxonomy): domain Eukaryota; kingdom Metazoa; phylum Chordata; class Aves; order Accipitriformes; family Accipitridae; genus Elanus; species Elanus axillaris. Next base: position 6,463,917 of record JANZLQ010000092.1, on the reverse strand, counting down.
TGAACTAATGCCCTTCAGTAATACAGAAAGTCAGTCACTTAGGCAAGGCGGGACTTATAAGAGACCAAGGATTAGCATCTCCGAACACTGGAGTAAGCTGAAACTTTTTGGATCCTCTGTTAATTCAGAGCTCATCATGTTTTGCAGGGTCCGTACTCGGTTTGATGAAGACTCCCTCCATTGCTTTCCAATAGTTGTGATGATTAGCAGTAGGCATGCCATGAACTTCCCGTTGGCCTCTAATGGGATGGCCATACTGTTCCCCTGTTATTGAAAGGAACACCTCAGTTCCTACGTGCTTGAAGCGCACTGCATCCTCCCGCTCCCAGTAAGTCCCACTGCATTGCACAATCCATATATCGAGGTCATCTCCTTCGCCATCATCACCAAAGGCACTTACTTCCTGTTAGAGACACAAACTTCCTGAAGTGAAAATGTAAGCGAACACCTCCAATACAGACACAAAAAGATCAACCACAAAGTCAGCAGAGTTGAAAGGCAAGGACGGAGAGGAAAGAAAAAGTGTCGTTGCATTGCTTTGTCAACAGTTATCAAGTCCAGCAGCAGTAACTTTCTACCACTACAATCTGAACAAAAAGTGCCAACAAACTCCAACATGTAATCTGAGCAAAAAGTGCCAACAAACCACAACATACATTACAAGTGAAATGAAAGAGGACTTGAGCACAGAGATCAGAACAATCCTTCTGAGAAAAAAATTAAAATTACACTAACGCTGATGCAAATTTTCCACACTCAAAAGAGTTTGTAACTGTAGACATTTAGTAGTATGACCATCTTCATAGTAACCATTACAACAGTTCTTTTCAGCATGTGTTTTTTATCACAATGTCCCAACAATTTACCTTATTAAGTAATCATATTCCTTTTTTTACTTAATTATACCAAGCTTACAGTTGGGTCAACAACTATCCTGGTTTACACTTTTTCTTCAGATAAACAGCTGAATAGCTCTTTAAAAAAAATAAAGATGACCATTAAAGCAAATTAATTCCTGCTAAAACAGAAGTCAGAGATTAGATTTCATTATGCAAAAAAAAAAAAAAATTCCAAGCATTTCCAGAAAACAGATAGGTTAAGCTCCAACTGTTTAGGACTCCAGACAGCCTTTAATTCTTAAAAATCTGGTAACTAGAAGTGGTGAACAACTTGAAAACAGAGCTGCAATAGTTTGTACCTAGCAACCTAAAATTTTAGGGTCATGTTAATCCATGTTTATGTAGTCCAAAAAGTGTGAAATACAACATACTAATTGAAAATCCAACTTCTGTTAAGAATATGAAAGTTTGTGTTCATAACTACATATTTCAATAATGTCATAAGTTACAGTCCTGTCAACCTCTGGGAAGTCATGCAAACTTTCCTTTCGCTTAGATATTGTGCAAACACATAGCAAAACCAAAGAAACACAATGACAGTTGCTGAACATTTTTACATTAATGACAATGTTGTAAGAATTGTCTAAACTGAGGGGGGGAAGGTTTTAGAGTCAATGTGTTCTTTAAATCATTTTTCTAAAATGCTATTTTCCCATCACTTCTTTTGTTTTAATATCCAGATCACCTAGATACCCTACACAAAACTGCACCTTACTGCTTCAGCCACTTTACTCATTGTAAAAGACAAACCTTCTTCACAAAGAGTCACATCTTCAATTTTTTTTTAATTTAACGACCTGTCTACATAGCCTGAAAGAAGACTAAAAGGACTACTAAGGACAAACTTCCAGCAAGTTTGCATTATTTATTTTAAGAGAGATTTTCAATCTTGGAGAAGCATTTGTCCAAGGGCAAGACTGGGACCTAATTACAGTTAGAAATTACGCTCTTCTAGATATGTACAATACAATAAATAAATATTACTGTGAGAGCAGATTAATTTTTCCTGTGGAAGAAAGACAGATAAATAGGAACAGTGAATTAAAATAGGGATAGCGAGAAGATGACTGAGACTAATAGATTGGATCACCAAGAAACATGGATACAGGAATGCCTAGTGTCATAACACATGATTAGTTGCCTTGCTCTAGAGCAATCTTCACAATGTTGAGGGAGGCACCTAATCTCCAACGCCTTGAAAGCGCTAAACATTTCAGAACAGTCTTCCCAGTAGCAATGGTGCAGATTAAAAAAAAAAAAAAAGCAGATTTGTTAAAACTACTGTGAAATACCGGTACTAGTACACATTAAATTTTAGCACTGTTGAGAAGTTAAATACATTATTCCAAGATGCAGAAAAGAATATACTTGAACTCTGGATATGCATAGACATACTGTTTCTGGCAGCTGGTATGCAAGCCTGATTCTTCAAAAACATGAAAAACTGGAGAGAAGTACTGTCAGTAGCATACACTATTTATACAAAAGCTTAAGATTTAAAACAACTCACTTGGTTATTGGAGAGCGGTGATGGGAAGTGATGAGTGTGTAGATTTTTTCCTGTGTTAACATGGGTAAGTCGTATAGCTTGCCCACATTTCACTGGTGTTCCGCGTTGGCAGCTGCCATCGCTCTTCCCACGAATCCGCCAGTAACTGTTAGCATCATCTGAAGCTTCAACTCCTGTCACTGACTGTTGCCCACTTCCTGTTTGAATAGAATTAAATGGCAGGAGACTTAACCCACTTCTCCAGCTCAAAAAGTCCTGAAAGAACTAAAGAAATCTGCTTTAATGTTCTCATGCCTTCATGTTTAAGAGATGCTTAATTCTCCCAGTCTATTTACTGACTGCAATGGGGATGCAGGTACCAAATAACCTTTCACATTGAAGAAGTTAAACATAGCATGTGTTAGTAGCTGCAAACTGTCAAAAGTTCATGGTGAACACATGAGAAGAAAATCTGATCCATGATGGACACTACTCACACCATCATGCCTTCCTCAAAAACACTACCAAGTTCTTTGTGTCCCCCAACAAACCAGCACCCTCGCTGCCAGAACAGACGCTGGGAAGGTACTGCTGAGGCCCTGGACACAGAACAGGGCTCACCTCCGGGATGAGGGCAATGCATCCCTGTCGCATTCCCCCTCCAGGACCTGCAGAGCCCATCCACAACATCTTCCTGCACCCCAGGCCTCAGCACCCCTCTCTCCCTGCGAGGCTGCCAGGTCTCCGATGCACCCCACGACCCCATCCCCCGCCTGCTGCTCCCTCTGCACCAGGGACAAGAACCTCAGCGACCTCTAACCTTCCTCTTCCTCCTTCCCTGCCACCCCTCACTGCCAGCCCCCCCGCCATTTTCCTGCCCCTCTCACTGCCTGTCGCCCCAACGCTTCCCAGCTCCCGTCAATTTCCAGCCCCCCTCACGGCTCCCCGCCCGCCATTTCTCAGCCCCCGGCCCGGCCCTGCTCACCGGAGCCGTACTTGACCTCGTGCGAGTGCAGCCGCACGCTGTGGCGGGTGTTGAGCAGCTTCAGCACCGATCCGCAGGTAACAGCGCCCGGCGCCGGTTCCCTGCCGTGACACAGCCCGCGCAGCAGCGCCAGGAGCAGGAGCGTGAAGAGGCGGCAGCCGCCCCTCATCGCGCCGCAGCCCGGCCGGCACCGCCGCCACCCTCAGCGGAGCGCGCTTCCGCACCGCCTCCGCCGGCCCGGCCAATCGTCCCGCGCCAGCACCGCGGCCGGCCAATCCCCGCCCGCCCTCTGCTCGGCCTCGCTTCCCCATTGGTCCACGGCTTAGTGACCTCACCGCCGGGAACCCTACAGCAGGAGGAGCTC
>JANZLQ010000092.1:6414435-6449555 GCA_026212715.1 Elanus axillaris | reverse complement strand
GGTGGGGGGGACGGGGATGCGCGGCGGGGCGGTGCGGGCAGAGCTCCGCCGCCGGGGCCAGCATCATCCCCACCCCCCCGGCCACACACAAACCCGGGACAGCGGCCACCGGGACCGCTGCTGCGGCAGGCCTGGGCACGGGAGCGGAGGGCAGGGCCCGATCCGCGCTGCGGGAGGTCGCTCCTTGCCGGTTCGCCCCCGGGACACGGGTCTGCCACGGCGCGGCCCGCACCGCCCCCCTCCCCGGGCAGGGCTGGATGGGGCCGGGGGTCGGTGACAGCGAGGCATCGCGGCTGCCTCAGGTGCTTCGCACCGGTGCCATTTCACCGGGGCACCGCGGGCGAGGGTGCGCAGCGGGGAAAGGAATTTGAACCCCCGGCGCACCCTCAGTCGGTGACATCAGCCCACGAAGTCCCTGACCTTTTTGTACGCTTCGTATCTGCAGCCATACCAGGTGCAGGCAGACCTTTGCTCCCCCAAGGAGAGGAAGGCTCTGGTGCTCTCGCTGCGGGAGAGGGCAGGTATGGTGCGAGCCAGGCGGCCACATGCAAATCCGGCTACTGTGCAAGCTGTGAGACAGCAGCAGGCTGAGGTGGAGCAGGAGGAGTTAGTCGGGCTGAGTCATGATTGGGTTCGCCCCCGTTGAGCCTGTCTTCCTCTTTGCCTGTGATCTGCAGACACCGCTGACGTTCAGCTTTCCCTCCTTTACTTTTTTGCTAGGGATGACTTCTAAGGATGCTTCAGGTGAAGCTCATAGTAACTGGAGATGACTTTGGCTATTGTCCTCGGAGAAACCAAGGCATCGTGGACTGTTTCCTGGCTGGTGCGGTATCTAACGTGTCCCTTCTAGTCAACGGAAGTGCTGCAGCAGATGCAGCCAAGCTGGCAAGGAGGTAAGGTACTTTCTTTAGCTCGTTTGTGGACAGCCTCCACAGGCTATCTACAGAAAGCCAAGCCTGTAAAATCTAGTGTTTTATAGCCCCAGTATAAACACTGTATCACAGCCCAGACTGGTATAAGAAAACTGGATTCCAGGCATATTTACTAAGACTCTTCACAGTTAAACCAGTAACCTGCCAACTGTACCCATAATGGCTCTTTCTCTACTATTAGTCACTGCAGTGCACCTTTCCCGCCCCCCTTGGGACAGAATGCTACTTACGTAATTTGACTAGGAGAGTTTGGGTTTGTTGGGCTTTCTTTTCCCACACTTCCAAAAGATGCACCATCAGAACAAAAGTCCATGCTATATACCCAGAGCAAGCTGCCACCCCTAAAACTATTAGAGCATAAAAGCACAAATCTTTAAATCTCACTTAATTTGATGCATTTCAGCCAGGCTGAACACAGGATCAGCCAGGTTCATTGCAGGATCAGAGAAAGGCGCAATTCTGCGAGGGCCAAGTTACAAATCTGGGCAGTGGAAAACTTGTTTTTTTCCACCCCAGAAACCTTTTAAAAAAGCACCTCAATATTTCTATTAGTTCGAGGCTTGATAAATCCATTTGTAAAACCTGCATACATAAAGAGAGGGAGAATACCTTGTACTTACCACCTTTACTCCTTCATGAACTTTTCAGAGAGGTTGCTGGCACAGTCGACTCTGTAACAAATCAAATGCTATGTGTCCTTCTCACAGACTAGCCCAGCAAGTCCTTTAACAGGAAGCATTACTTGTATTTAGAAGGTAAAACCCAGCTAATGCGTCCTCCAGTGTGGGCAGGCACTTGGAAGCAGGAGTATTTTCTGAAAGAGAGAGCAGCAGGGTTCAGAAACAATTCAGGAAAGCAGAAAAGGAAAGGAGGTATACTGGTACTAGAAGAACTGAGACCTTATGCTTCAAATACAGCTGCTGCAGAGGACAGTTTCATGAAAGTCACACTGTCCTTGTTCTCCCTGAGCATCTCTCCCCAGTTTGGCTGTGATTTTAGGGGTACTTTGAAATTGCTTGCAGCTTGCTCCTTCTTTGGTGTTGGGTGGTACAGAAAAGCCAGGGTGTGGTATTAGTGGCAAATTGGTCTTCTGTTAAAAAGGTTGGAGATTACACACAAACACTGTTAGAGGAACTGCCTCTGAGATGATAAGGGGAGAGGTGGAAGGACACAACACTGTTGAGATGCCTAAAATCCTGTTAGTAAATGAAACAAATGTGAAACAGAGATAAAGCCAGGACTTCTCTCAGACACAGAGGCACCATGAAACCCTTTAAGCCCCAATGCTTGGGTAATGTTGTCAGCTATTTTAGCAGTGGTCTTTAGCAGGCTTTTAAATATAGAATCCACCTGGCCTCATTTCCATAGGCAGAAAGTAGGCCATGCAATCAGAGGTTTAAAAAGCATCTTTGAGTCCAGGTCATGACACTTGTGCTGACAGCCAATACGGGTGTGAAAAGCCTGGCTGGAGGGCAGGTGAGAACAGAAGCTGCAACCTGCTGCTACAATTTCATTCTTTCGGGGGGTAGTTTTGAATTGTAAATGTGAATTAAATGGATTTATATTTATTTCTGAGAGTATAAGCAGGGTGGCTTTGGGAACATCTGTTCAGCACTGAAGATCAACAGCCCAGGTTCTGCAATTCCTCATTTGTATAACTCTGCAGCTGTATTCAGCCTTACCCACACATGGGGGAAGCATTTGCAGGTTTGGGAAAAGGGTTGGTCATGTTCTAATGCAAGTCCCACTTCAGGTGCTGCTAGTACACATGCACTTAACTGGCACCTGTGCATGTAAACAAAATCTTGCGTCACCCCCAAGATGTTTGTTCCTCTATTGCAGAGGTTCACGCAAACTCTTTTCAGACATGGATATCTAATAGGTCAGACTTACTAGAAATGTCATGGAGTCCTCCTCATCTTGTGGTGCAAAAATGGGAAAGTATCACTGTTGCTTGACTGCCTTGCCACTGTCATTCCCTCTTCCCCCTGCTTGGTGTTGTCTCCCATCCCACTGTGAATATTGATGCTTTGCAACATTTTGTGGTTTATGGGATGAAAGCCTGCCCTGTATTTTCTCCCCATGTTTGTCTTCCCCCACAGACACTCAACTAAGAAAGTATAATATATACACACATGCATATGTGCTTAACTCCATAGCAGACATTTCAGCCTTGACCAGTGGTGTAAGCAGGGAGACTGGATCTATCACCAGCTGAGACAAAAGGTTTGAAGCAAGTAGCTTGTTCTTTCCTGTGGTGCATTCTAGTGTTGTGGGATTTGGTCTTTTGCACACATGGTCCCAGGATTGTCAGAGTGCTGGACTGTTTCCATGGCTTGTGGAGATTATCTGGGTGGTTCTTGATTAAATGTCTGTGACATGGTTGCTCCTCACCACAGGTCTTGGGCTCTCTCTCTCTCCTCACCTGGTTTTCAGTTAATTGGACACAGGCAAAGCTAGTTAGTAACAAGACAACTTTTCTTGCAGGATAGTCCTTCTTAAGCACCTCATGCTGCCCTGCAATATTAGGACTCAGCATCTTTCAGAAAGGAACACAGTTCCTCTGGAATTTAATTCTTCCCTTCATTTTCACAGTAATTCTGTAGGCTTCTGGGTATACCATCTGTTGCCCTGTGTTTTGATTAGAAGCCTTGGCAGAAACGTGATGGTAGTCAGCAGATCTTTGTACCAGCTCTAACACCAACTAATTGCAAAACAGCAGAACCAAGCAGTAAATAAATAATAACCTTCTCTAATATCTAGGTTCTTGATCTTGGGCTTTTCTCGTTCACTGTCACAAGTGGGCTAACAGAAGGGACCCACTCCCTACAAAAGAGAAGTTTCAGCAGAGGCCCGATTCATCCCCAAACGATAAACCTATTGATAGCAACTGCTAGAGCAGTACATAACCAGAACAGCAGGTGGGAGAACAGACTTCCATTGTGGTGGTTTGGGTTTTTTTTCAGTAACTCAAAACTTTTTTTTAATGGGGCATAGACTGACTGCAACTTCGTGGTTATCCATATAATATAATCTCGATTTTCTACTTACCAAGCGCCACCTTGAAGTCAGCCAGTCTTCCTGGTGATTATTCCAGAACCTTTCCCAGAGATTGGAAGGGTTATTTTGTTACCTGAAATGAATAGGGCCCTTAATTTTTCCTTAAACATGGAGATAGCAGAAATAGAGAGACCTAAGATTGTTTGCTGCCATGTTTTCCCCCCTTTTATCAACCAGCTCGGTTGTGACTGAGTATTAGGACCCTTTTCCAGATGATTATATCTAAATACTTGATGAAGAGTGACATATTTTAGAACACAACCTCAGTCTTTCTGGTTTTTCTGCAGTTTAAATGCTGAACATCAGCTACACAAAAGCTGAAGCCCCCACAACATCTGGGTACATTTAACAGGAGAATCTAACAAAACCACATTTAATTGCTGTCAGTGTTTTCACTTCCTTTCCCATCAACACTAATTGCAAAATGTGTGTGTAAATTGTGACTTAATTCTGATCCTCCCAGTCAACATCTGACTCATCTAGAGGTCTCTCATGCTTTCTCATCACCCTTTTATCTGACTGTTAATCACATAGCAGACAGTTCCACTGCTGAACTGTGTTTGGGTTAGGGATGGGGCCCAATCTGAGGCTTTAAACTAGAATCTGAGATCATATTAACTTTACTGGCAACAGCACTTTTTGCTGATGTAAGGTCATGGACACAGGAGCTTCAGTTGATACAAAGATGTAATTAAAAGGAAAGTCATGTCCCTAAGCTATATTACAGTACCAGTTCTTAACACTGCAGAGGCTTTGGAGCGTTTCTTCCAGCAGAAATAAGTCTTTAGCAGTAATGGAGCAAGACAAGATGCTATTTGATGAAAGACAGTTAGATCTTACAGTTTGCTGAAGGGTGAAAGTGGGGGGGATGCAAATGCTAAAATGGAAAAACTGAGGTGTACTTTTTTGCACAAAGCACAGCCTCGGTTTGGCTTCAGACACTTGGATGTTTACTGAAGCAGGATGTCTAGATACAGATATTTACATGAGGCTCTTAACTGTGTCACAATTGGGCTGACACCTGATGAACCAGTAATTTCCTGGATAAGGATACAAACAGGATGTTGAAGGTGGGATCTGTTTATCCATCAAGGAAAAGGGTGCATGCCATGCTTATGCCAGAGCATGCAGCCTTCAGCAAGGCAACTGGGACCGTGCCCAGCACATCACTTAATTCCCACAGCCACTGCAACTGTTCCCAGAACGCAGGGACTGCACAGAGTCCATGCTGGGGCCAGGCAGAACCCAGGGCACTGTTAGTCATCCACCAAGCTCAGAAAGCTGGTGAGCACTTTAAAGAGTGACTCAGTATAGTAACAGTCTCCAGGAACCCTTTACTGCTAAGTATGTGAGTGAACAGGGATTGCAGCTGCGCAAAAGCCCATTGCCTCAGCAGAGACATTTGTTCAGAGCGTTCGTGTGGCAAAACGAGCAACTACTTGAAAAGGAAGCATTTAGCTGATTCTGTTTCCTCTCTCTGTTTGATAACTGGGCTGGGCTTGCTGACTCAGAAATCTTTCCAGACTGAATTCCTTGTTATCCCTTGTAGCATTTGTTGTAAGGGTATTTCCCCCCGCCCTGCCCTTTACAGGGCATGCTGAGCAGAGAACCACAGAGCCAGGCTGGCTTTAACAGCCAACTTTCTCTCAGTGGAAACAGCTCACTAATGGATTAACCTTAGTGGCTGCAGAAGCTACCAGCCTGAATCTCTTCTCAACAAGCTCACAGACAGCCCAGTCTAATGCTCCTTATGCTACAGGAGTACACACTTGGAGACGCTGTCCTTTGGCTTTATCAGGAGTGAATGGAACCCCTGTGCTAAATCCTGCTCTACATCTATTGGTTCTCCAGCACAGTGGGACAGACTTGCAAACACCTAGACATGGGCCTCTCCAAACAGATTGTGGAAAGGTCATTGCTGCTTAAAACAACCACCAAAATGAGTTTAGAGATACCAAGCAGATTCCTCAGCATCATTTTGTTTTGGCAATGCTGACTGTTGCTGCAGTGCTTTTACTGCAGAAACTAAACTCTTGTTTGAAGCTCAATGCCAGTCATTTTTTTTTTAATTTTGGGTGGAGCAATCAGCAGTTAGACTTGACTGGTAAACGTCCCATCTATAAAGCACTTAGAGGAGTGGATATGAGGCCACAACAGCTGAGCTCTGTTCCCAGCATGGCACCACATGCTGTATAAGCTGCTTGAGCTGCTGGTCTCTGCTTCAGTATTTCAGCCAATAAAATAGCAGATACTTTACAGTCTTTGAAAGATGTGGGCAACTATGAAGTATGTTTGTGTAGCAGAAAGAATCATCTGCCCTCTGAAAAAGGGGCTCTTCCAGGATATTCCCATAACTTGACTTTTCTCCCTGCCTTTTTTACAATACAGCATGCCTTGGCATTGTTCTTTGGTTGCAGAAACTACATTTCAGTGTTGAGAGGTACTCAGGAGCAAAAGTCAGTCCAGTGTGTGTAGTAGTCAGTGGGAAAAAAGCCTGTTGGTTTGGTCTCAAAGGCCAAGCCTCCAGTCAGGACAGAGCATGACTGGAGCCCTGTCTCCCAAGGCACAGCCCAGCTAATTACTATAATGCTTTAAGTTTTGCTCATGTTTTCCTCTCATTGCACTTAGAACTTTAGATACTCATGCAGTGAGTGTCAGGACTGTTAGGAAAAAACACCAGGCAGCAGGGCTTTTGGTGCTGAATAGGAGCATCATTTGGCTAATTGCATCCTGAGGAAACACATATTCTAGCTAGCAGCTAGCACCCTGCTGTGCCCACTGCTTGCCCTCCTTCCCATATCCTTACAGCTTTCCCAGCATGCCTGCTTCTGTGCATCTCCCACATTAGTATTTCTGAAAAAGTTTCTCCTGTGCTGCACTTTGAGTGTTGGTTTCAGTCCCTGTACACCAGAGCCATTAAACACTCACTAGTAGTTCCTCTTCAGATGCCTCAGCATGGACAGTCTGTCAAACCAGCCAGGGCTAAGTCTAAGATAAAACTATTAAGATACTCAGCTGGTGTTAGCCAAAGCTCTGAAACATGCTCTAATGTTACAGTCAGAGTCTTCCCTTACAGGCAGAACAAGGCCGGCTCTCTCTGCACTTCCACATTCTGCTCATTCCCCTGGTTTCAGCTTAGGCAGAGGAGTGACTCTAATGTTACGCAGTGCAGTGCTTGGCTCCTTGGTGTCCCACACCTGTTGGAGGGGCTTGCCTTTTCCTGGAAATAAATAGCTTCCCTCACAGCATTTGAGGCATTGCACAATTGGAGGTAGTTCATTCGATGCTCCTGGGAGACAATACTGAGAGGCTCAGCTGTTCATTTCTTGCCTTCCCACAACACATTAGGAGAGAGCTCAACAAAAAAAGTCTTCCATCTGCTGATTCATGATAACACATGAATCCTTCTTCTTGCAGACAGTAGTGACTATGGTACAAATAATGCTATCAGCTGATGCAGTCAGAGCTTCCCAGAGACATGATCAAGAATCTGGGGTGGACTTAAAAAAAAAAACAACCACAAAACTAAACCACAGACTCCCTCTCTGCCTTTGGGCTCATGCAGGGTACACAGCAGGTCACAGGATGGAGGGGAGGGCCTCCTGCCACAGCACCCCTCCTGCACTGTACCTGCCTCCTGCCTTGCCATCAGCTGCCTGCTTAAGGGCCCCTACTCCCAGTGATAGCATCTTCCAGTTCTTGTATTCGCAAGGAGTGAGTGTGCATGTCATATGCTCAGGCCCCATGTATGAAAACCAGATGAACATTTATTGTCAATTATACAATCAGGCCCTCCTGCAGAGAAATCACCAAATCAGAAAAGCCAGAGAGGACCTTTCTCTCTGTGAGCTGTTTTGCTCCATTAAGCAAACATTCAAGCTCTCTAAGCACACAATGGACTGGAAAGACAGGAATCATTTTGTTTCACAGAGCTGTCCATACAGCTTGACTCATAACATTTATGTCTTTGAGAATGAGCAGCATCTAGCAACAGACTACACTATCCACCTGGAGTACAAGACATGGAAGAGCCAGGAAAAAAGACTTTCAGTCCTGCAAGGGCCAAAGTCTTAGGACCTGAAGGAGCTAAATAGGACTCTGACTTGGTCCAATCCATCTACAATCCTTCTGTCTCAAGTAACTTGGTGCTTCACTATTCACCTTCAGGGCAGCAGGCAGAAGGGGAAGATCTGTTTTTGCACACTTTGCCTAAACAGAAGTTGCTTTTGTTTTCCTCCTTGTGGTACAAGGGCTGTAACAGGAACAGACCATGCCCAGTTTTAGCAGCTCCATGCAGAAGTTCCAGGAAGAATTTAAAGCATCACAGACTTGTTGCCTTGAAATTAACTCTGCACCATGATTCAGACTAGGCAGCACAGAAGGAACATTGCAGTTCTGTCATTTACTTACTGGGTCAGCCAGAGGCCAGGGGTTGTCTTGGAAAAAGTTTCAAAGCATCATGTTGGCCACTGATTCTGAGGATTTCCAGACGTGCTAGTGAAACTCGGCACAAATCTGAGCACCCCCAAGTCCTGTTTTTATTGCAGGGGAATCCACAGCACAGACCAAGATGGAAACACCAACACTCTGCAAAGGCCTGTGGCTGAGAGCCGCTCTGCAGATACACAAGCTCCATGGTTCCATTTCTTTTTATTTTCCTTTTTTTTCTTCCCCTTTTTAATGTTGCAGAGTGCAACTGGTTAATACATTGTACCCTTGTGATTCCTTAGCAAGGCTCTGCACTTGCACTGCCAACCTCTCTGCAGTAACAGTTTGTCTGTGCCAGAGAGATGCTACTTTGTACTTGTCTCTCAGTGAGTGATCATCTGCACCAGTAGAGGAAACCTGGCCACTGTGGGCAATTTCAGCTGCAGCCTCTTGGACCAGGAAACCCTTAAACTCAGACAGCATTTACACTTCTAGCCTGTGCTGTTGCCATGACTGGATTCTACTTAAGGGCAGCTTTAGAAGTTGTCAAAATTCAAATGTCTCATAAATGTAGTATCTTTAATAGGGTGAACAACTCAAGGGATTACCTAGCAAGGGCTAATAAAGTGCTTTAGAAAAGGGTTGCAAGGTCCAGATTTTTCTTTTAGTTACTAGTAACTCCAGGGCAGTTAGTAGTAGCATGCAGTTATAGCACTTAGTGCAGTTACAGCATTTTAAGGCGGTTATAGCATTTAGCCTGAGGTACCTCGTGGCTGCTCTCCACGAGTCAGGGTGGGAAAAGAGTTGGGGGACTCTCACAGACTGGCCCTTGGCAGACTGCACAGGGTTGCTGTTACCTGGAGATATTCTGCTCTGGTGAGTGTTGTTCTGCATCCCCTTTTTAAAAAAGCAGGGATACAAAGATGTACTCCAATGAGTACACTACCACTTTTTAGATCAGTCTAGATCTTTCACTGAAATCTCCCCCTTTGGCCATGGTTAAGGGAGGTAGAGGTGCAAAGCTTAACAGATATTTCATTCCTGTTACAGATACAACATCCCAATAGGCCTGCATGCCAACCTCTCCGAGGGCTCTCCTGTATGTGAGGTGCTCAAGACAAACTCTTCTCTGCTCAACCAAGATGGATTCTTCCATGGGAAAATGGGATTCAGAACAGCTCTATCAAAAGGTCTCCTGAATATGTCAGAGGTAGGAGAAAGCCACATACAACCATGCAATTTGCTTTCCTGATACAGATCAGCCTGCACTTATCCCAGCACAAAACAGCTGAAGATCTTTCCCATGTTCCAGCTGTGACTAAGCTTAGAGATGAACCTTGATTGTGTTGCTTTGGCAGCTGGACCTGGTGTTCTGGGTCCTGGGCCTAACTCTGCCAAAGGCTCTGCAGCCTTTGAGAACTCATTCCTTCCTCTATGCCCACATACAGTAATGTCCTGTTAGCTACTTATCATCTGAGGGGCAGAAGAGGTATTGGAACAGATATTTACAAAAAACCTAGAAATCAGTAAAGGGACAGTGCCAGAGAAGTGCTAAGGAGGCAGTAGGCTTTTCATCACCTTGTGAGAGGCTTTTGTTGTTTAGGGAGCTGGCTTGTTTTGTCCCGTGAGCAAGGATGAACGTGTTCAGGTGACCAAAACCGCCTATGGGATACGAGCACCCCTTCCCCCATTCATTTCAAAGGGAAATGGGTATTCAAACAGCCTATGTAATTTAGAAAATCCCAGTATCAGCACCATCTACATAACCAGTACCATAAAGGGACCCATGCCTAGGGGAGGTTCTAGGCAACCCAGGAGCCTTGCATGTCCATTTATACATCACAGCACTTTGTGCCTCCCAGGACCACACACCGAGTACTGGCCAGCAAGGTCTCCAGCAGCCCCCTTGCACTCTCCTGATCTCAGCCTGCTGACAGGTCTTATTCTGACCCTTCTCTGCTGCACAGGTGAAGCAGGAGCTGAAGGCCCAGGTGGAGCTGTTCCATGAGCTGACAGGTCACCTACCTCCTCACATGGATGGGCACCAGCACATCCATGTCCTCCCAGGTAAGAAAGGAGTCCTCTTCTTCCCAGCGCCGAGCAAGTGAGAAAGTCAGAGGGGACTCCTCTTGCCAAGGCTCCCTGTTTGGGCAATAAACCTCACCTTAAGATACTTGCTCTACAATTGCAGTGTGAACGTTCCCACCTGGGCCCAAATTGGTTGCTTGGCCACCTGGCTCTTCCCATGGCAGCACAAGGGGATTAAGGGCACAAATGGCTCAGGTTATACCTTTTCCTGCAAGGACTGGTAATACATGGTTAGCATCCTAATTCCATGCTCCTACCCACATCAAAGGAGGCAGACCAGGGCCAGCAGCAGACTGGCCAGTTTAAACTGGAATGCTTGAGTTTGCAAAAGCTGTTAGCTCCTCCAGGTGCTACAAGAACTCCATCCTGTCAGTTGTGTTTCTGCACCAATCTGTCTGCAGGCCTCAGCATGCTTTACAGTGATGAGCAAGTATCTTTTGTCCCTGTTTTGCAAATAAGGTCACTGTGGTACAGAAATGGAAAACTGAGTGAGCAAAAAAAATCCAGATTTCCCCACTCCAGCACTCAGGTGCCTCCAGATGACATTGCTTTTGGCAATTTACCCTCACAACAAATCTGGCTGTGCAGGGACTTGATGAAGAATTTGTTCCTGACAGTGCAGTCACCTCTGGTGCACTCTAGGACCAGAGTCACTAACTTAGAAGGGGTTGCTGGACTAAATGCTCAGTGCTGGAGGGAAGACAAGGCACCTATAGCAGATGTTGAGGCAGTAATGTTTCCAGTACAGAAGGGGACTCCCATGCAGATGGAGAAAACCATTTCAGCAGCACATAAACCAAATGGGATTAGATCTTCTTAAACATGGAAAGATGTCTCTGTGCTAACAGCTTGCAGGGGACATGATGAGCTGGCTATCTAATTCCTGACTGTAGTGTCTCTGTTTTTACTTACAGAAGTCAGGCATGTATTTGCAGAGGTGTTAGAGGAATATGGGATTAAGTACACACGCGTCCCAATAGAGCCAGGCCTTCATAACTGTGACTGGATTCCACCATCCCTGATGGACTTTTATCTGGGAGTAGAAGAAGATTCTTTTAACACTGTGGATGTGTTCACAAGGCATGGAATAAGGTAAGACAGGCATTACTCATCCTTTTTTTAGTAAAGCTTTAAGATCTTATCAGTTCCTGATGGCATCTTTTCAGAATGGAACACCACCTTTTCTCTTTCTGCTTTGGGGCTTACAAGAAGGTTCAGGAGGAGTACAAAAGTGCTGGGGGCACTGGGGCTTAAGAAGTTTTGCTTGAAGAGAGATGACTCACTTCTCACCTGAAAGGGATTGTTCTTTTCAGGGTATGTTTCTCAGCCTTTCTAGTGAAGCTGCTCTAGCCTGGCATCCGGGACAGTAGGAAGCTGAAGTGCTCTGTATCAACACTGGAATTTTAGAAGTGTGATCTAGGGAAAGTTTTCAGGAAATAACTTTTCATCTCCCTGGAATAGTGGAGAAAGGGTTTTAAGTAGCAGGGAAGAGACTAATTAGAAACAAGTGTTTGTTGTTAAGGGGAGGCATGAAGCTCAGAGAGCTTACAGTGCCACAGCAGGTGACCACTGCTCTAAGCAAACAATCTTGTCAGTGTTCTGCATTTCAGGGGCCAAACCCCAAAAGCTCAACCCTTCCCCCAACAACATACTTAAAGGCTTAGACATGTTTTATGTATTAAAGACATTTCGTTTGAGACCCTCGCAGTCACCTGTCCTTTGGGGCAAATGTCATTACTTTCTCAGTCTACTGAAAAAGTTCCTTTTTTTTGTATCAATTGTTCTGAATGCTCGCAGCAGACTGGCATTTCACCGTGCTCTTTCCAGCCAGAGCACACAGACTCTACTTAAACAGCCCATATTTAAGGGAGAGAAGGGCACAGCAACTCACAGTGCAGTTCATCAGGACACAGTAACCCTCCTTTTAGAGCAGTTTCACAACAGGGGCAGTGCAGGGGAGTTTAGTGGAAGCCCTGCACACTCCAGGGCTCCCCGTGCTCCCGAAGGGGCAGGGGTGGTGGTCCTACCTCTGAGAAGCTGCTGCTCCAGTGATCTACCTCTCCAGAGGCACAAGGAGGAACTCGTGGGACTGCCCCAGCTGTGGCCAGCCCCGCTTGAACACACACCATGCTCCACCTCATCTCCTCATGTTGGGGGAGGCGAGGAGGGACAAACTCTTACAAAACAAACATGTAACATGAGGAAACCCAGGAAAAGAAGAGTGCAGTCAGCTGAAGTCACAGGGAACGCAATTCTGCAACTCAATTTCAGCATCCATGCAAAGAGGTACCACACTGAGCTCCTGGAGGTCAGTTTATGACACTGGAGAGTGCAAGACTATGCTTACCGCATAGCGATGAGGCATTAGCAAGTTTAGTCAGTTTAGAGTTTAAAAAAGTTCAACTTTTTTTTTCCCCCGAAGTCCTGCAAACTCTTCTCAAGAAGAGCTGAGTGTTCAGCTGGGCTCCTTGTTGATTATGCAGGTAAAGACTCCAGCCTTGGTTTCTTCCAAAACCTTTCTCATTCTGCCCTTCCATACACTCGCACAGCCCTCCTAGGCTTGTACGCGCCACACCAGAAGAACTGAGGTGTGTAGCCAGACTTGAACAAAGAATTATTTTGAAGCTACATAAGAAACATCCTCCAGCTGGGGGCCTCTTAGCTGTGTGGACCTCAGCAGTAACATTTTGTCCAGTGTTTTGCCTTTATTATGGCTCTTTGATACATTCTAGCAGAACGCTTTGTTAGCAGGGTGGTTTTCCATTTTATTTCAGTCACATTTTTTTGTTTCCATCTAGAGATGGTTATTATTCAGGTTTTAAGAGGTATAGCAATGGTAACTTATTTGATAGTGTGCCATTTCTCAGTTTAGTTCTGCTCTTCCCTTTCATGCCAACAAAGAGCACCTGTAAGCTCACAGATGCCAGACAACCTTGTGCTGTGACAGTACATGTTAATACAGTAATAGCAGCAGTACTGGAGCTTTGCTGGGACTTTCTGTCAGAGTGAAGGACTGCTGCTTTAAATAGTATCCTGGTTTCAACAGGGAAAACAGCAGCATTACTGGCTTGTAGTTCTGGTTTTACTTTTGTTTATAGTCAAAAGTTTTAAACCTCCTCCCCCATTTTCTATCTTTTTATGTAAATTTTGATTCCTTATCCACTGTACATAAGACACTCTTTCCTAACTACCTCATTGGCATTAACAGCAGCGTTCCCTCCTCTGGCTACAGATGGCCAGACATTTACATAGGTTTAAGCACCATGGGCAAGAACATGTCTGTCAGTAACATCTGGAGCGCCATCGACACTGCCATCGTGGAGTTCACGTCCAAGGCGTCCTTGCCCACGCACCCCACGCCTCAGAGCAGGACAGTAACAATTGAGCTGATGGTGCATCCGGGGTACCCGAGTGTCCCACCTGTCGGCGGCTGCGGGGATGGACCAGACGATTTCTCACAGTCCTGGGAGCGCCTCCATGAACTCCAGACGTTAATTAAGCCGGAGCTGCAGAGCCATTACAAAACCAGGAACATTCAGCTTTGTTCATTCAAAGATCTTTAGGTAAACAAGCACACATACATACACACATTTATTCATACTCTGAAGACAGGCTGTTGCTAAAGTCCCGAGAAGCCAGACCACTGTTACCAGTGCAATGCCTTCTGGTACAGCTGACAGGACCTGCAAACAGCCTGGGAACAGCATTAGGATGTCTATGGAAGAGCAACACCCTGCAAACAGCTACAGGCAGTACCCCAGAGCCCTGACTGGCAGTTTTTAGGCCACAGCATCAGCTCTGAACGTGACAAACTTCTTCTGTGTCACCCACTCACGCGCCATTCCAGTGCATCATGGCAGCCAAGGCCCAGCCCTCCTCCCAGGGTTCAATCCCTGCCAACACAGTAGTGACCAGCACGGAAAAAGTTTGCTGTGAGAGCAAGGAGCACACCCAGGGTTCTGATCGTTTCTCTTTTTGGACTTACCTGCAAAGCAAAGAAATGTGCTGGGGAGAAAGTGCTGCTTTGGAGCAACCACTCAGTGTAGGTTGCCCACAGGCCTGGCAACCTTCAGCATTTGGTTTTCTTAACACACTCAGTTGTGGTCCCTTCCCCTCCACTCACACCTGCCCATTGGTGGCGAGTGGCACGTTACCTTCAGAGCATTTCTGTGGTCAGAGCAGTGGGATCACGGGTTTCGCATGGTGGTGTCTGCAGCCAGATTCTGTGTACAGCCTCAGCCAGCAGGAGTTATGGCTCTTCCTATTTATGTTGCCTCTTGGCACTGAGCCACCATAGGAAAGTACCATCAGCCACAGCTCTTTCAGAGAGGCTTTTCTTTTTTTTTTTTTTGGATGACTTTGCAAGAACAGCAACTGTTGACCCATCTGCTATTTCAGTAACTGCTGCATATGAGAGCTCACCAGCAACTGTTCCTGCACTGCCTACTGCCTCTCATGAAAAATGCATGGCATGGCCACATACCAACTATGAGCAAGTCTTCAAGTGGAGAAGGTCCTTGTATTTGTCCATTTTTATTCCTGTCGTGAAAGCATTTGATCTTCAACAAGCCCTAGTAATACTGGTATGTTTAACTGCATTCTTAACTGTAGCCCTGTCACTCACATAAAACTTTCACATGGGAAAAAATATTTTAGATTGTTTATGCTCATTTTCTGTGCAAAAGTGATCTATTTAACGTAATCATTTTTGGGTTTTATTTTTATACTATTAAAATTTCAATATGATCATCATTCTTTTAAGTGAAAAATAAACTCAGGCCTTTTTCTACTGTAATGCTTCAGGAGGCTTTTGGTTTTAGTTATAGCTGGACAGCAAACTGAACCCACTCACCTATCTGCTCCTGCTGCGACTGCCTGCCGAGTGCTGAAAGGACATCTCTTTCTATCATTAATGGGAACTGCCTGACCTTCCCTACAAAACATCTGTTCTGTACAAACACGAAAAACAACATCAAGGACGCTTTAGAAAATATTTTTCCAGGTGCCTTCCTAAATTACTGTCACAATTAATTTGACAAGTTTGTTTTTAAAAAAACCCATCCACTGTACTGTGCAAGTGCCGCACCACACAGCCGAGTCAGATGAGAGCAGCAGTTACCTTTTGGAATTACTCGATTTCTGAAGCTCGTCCCATCGGTGCTTGACAGCAAAGTTCCTGCTGTGTGATAACAGAGGATAAAAAAACCCGGGAGATGCTAGACCTGCAGAGAGCAGCTGAAGTCCCAGAGCACAGTTAGACCCGTGAGTGCCATCTAGTGACTGATGGTGTTTTATTCACATGCAGGGATAAACCCGACGGCAACATTGGTTATTAAATAGCAGATCTCAGCTTTTTATGTAACGTGACCGTATTTAAATTTTAAAAAATATCCATCGAAATTGCTCCATATTCTAACCGATGAATTGTCTCTAATCACAACCATCAGGACGTTACACACCTGCTGACTGTTACATGCATTTTCTGCTAGCTGAACACTGAAAACACAACAGGCAGCCTTACCTTAGTTCTGTGTTGCGAACAACAAAAAAGTATTTTTCAAATTCCATATTTTTAAATGGACAGCATTAACCCCCTAATTTTCTTTTAAATGCAAGGCAGTTTTAAATGGAGAAATAAATCAAGAGCTACTAAAAGACTTCTAAACAGGGAACCTTTCAATTGCATAAAACGCAGAGATAGGGGAGGAAGTTTCTCAGTGGTTCTATGAACGCTTTAAAGACAGCACTGAGTTCAAATTAAAAACGTGCTCAGACCGCTACCTATGAATGCCATTGTACCAGGATACTTAAGAAGAAAAGTCTAACCCCCCAACTCTCTCTGAAAATAAGACCATGCCACAAAGCCTTTGAGAGCAATTTTTATTAGGGTAGCAGAATGGAATTGCAGAAAGCCTATACCAGTACTCCTGGGTGTAGTTTCACCAGTATGTTCGTTTTTATTTTGGATATTAAACTGCATGTTTAGAATTCAGCATGGCTTAGGGAACCAGAGAGAACAAGAGCTTGATTTCCTGAGTTAACATAGGACTTTGTACTTTGATTTTTTTTTCCTCCTCAGAATTCAACCATACAGTACAGTATTTGATCTCTGTCTTTTTTCAGAGGGCTGCCTACAAACAAAAGCCATGACTTAGGTTACACATCTCATAGTTTAGAAATTGAACTATGAAGAACACACCAAGAGACTGATAGCAATATCTGTCTTCTATGTGACCTTTGCAGATGAAATCAGAATAGCTGGTATAGCACTGCTGTAGGCCTGTGTGAATCGACTGGAGTTTCTTGAATTATCCAGCCTTTCCAGTTCCCTTTCAACAGCATCCAAGTCACACCAATTCAGATAAATGCAGTCTTTGACCTGAGAGGCTTACAACCAGAAAGTACACTAATTACTAGTAACGAGGGCAGCAAACTAGTGCTACAGTTTTGTTTTAAATAAAATTTAGAGAATGGCAAGTCTCCATGCCAACAGACATGATCAAAAGGTACAGTGACTCATGTGATGGGGAAGTTAGACACTTCAGTTTGACAGATAATTTGGCATTATTTTATTATGAATCCGAGTGAGCATGAATGAAACAAAATCAGTACCAACTTTCTGCAAATGAAGACACAAAGATGTGAAAATTTGGTAATAGACAGTGCTCTCACAAGCCTGAAAACACTTAGGAAATGCAAGTTTCTGTAAATAAGGTGAATGTGGTTTAACTTTATTTACCTGCCAGAGAAACTGTCTAAGAACACTTAAACATAAAATTTCTTAGCTCCCTAACTTATAAAAAAATTTACTTTCAACAGAGGTGAGGTACTGGGCTGTCATTGTTTACACTAAATCGGAAATGAAAGCCAGATCAGAGGGGTGAATGAGGAAATAGCAAATATACAAGACATTAAAACCAGAAGAGACCTACTGCTTGACACACTAGTTCTGAAAGGTTGCAAAGGCAGAGGCTGTATTGAAACCGAATTCAGGAGTACAGACAACCATCTGGGTGTGAGGGATTTTCTAAATCAACTTCCTGCACATCAAAATGATATGTGCTCCCAGATACCTATGGATTTCTGGAGATAAATCTGTTTGCTCAATAACAACCCAAGTTCAACAGGCGAGGAAGAGATGGCAGTTTGATTGTATGGCAGTTTAACTGAGGAGCTATGATCATCACACTTTGGACCGGGGAAAAAAGGCAAGCAGTCAGGAGAAAAGTAACAGACACAGTAAATGATGCTTAATTCTGAACAGAAAGGGCTTCCTTCAGCATACATAGGTGTGCCCTGGAGCAACGGGAGAAGAGCTCTGCCTGATTAAGTTAGAATGATAGAATGATACTTGAAGTACTCATTAAATCATCTAACCTGTATGTTTTTAAAACGTAGGAACAGTAGTAGCAAAGCATACTCTATTACGGGTTATTGCTTAATCCTATTCTCATACCGTTTTCAGTAAGAACTGTACAGCAATTGGGCTGGGAAGCAGCACGCGTGCCATCCCATAAAATGCAGATGTGTCTTACACATTCGGATGGTAAAATGTTCTAAGATGACTAGCAGTGCTGTCAGATTTAGTACTTGAATTCAAAATTAACATTTCCAAAATACAAACTGGTTTTTGAGTTAAAAGTTGATCACTTTGGTACCTCTTGGTCCCCAATTTCTGAAACTCTTCTAAACTGGTTGCAATGTTGTTCTGTGCATGTTTCCCTAGCTACTCCGCATAGGTATTAAGAATAGAAGTGAAAGAAGTTTGTGATCACATTCCACTACTCATTTGCTACAGAATATTTTTTCCAAAGTTTTCCCAAAGCAGGACATAAGCCATATTTGAATTCAATGACGCACACAAAAACTTGGGTTTCCCCGTTTAATAAACATTTTGTGGTAACATCAGCCAGATTTACATAAAGACCTGGACATTATTTCTGATTGGTTTTGTGGGGTTTGTTTGGTTTTTGTTTTATTATGTTACAAACTGAAGTTAAGGGGAACTTGCAACAAGTCCCACAAAGCACAGTGCAACATTTAAAAAGAAAGTAAACAAAACTGCCAAACACTCAATCATTTTCTGCCAGAACTGGGATATTTTTTTCTAAGACATCAGTTTGGGAAGGGGGATAAAATTCAATGAAGAATTAAATGAACTCAGGATAGTGGGAACTGCAAGGAAAAATAAGAAATGACAGCCACAACCTTTTCAATTTAAGGGCAGAATATAAGTCTAAGATATTTTTGATAAATTCTGACAAGAAAAAGAAAACAGCATACTTTAAAGTATATTGAAGCAGTGATTTTTAAACAAAGAAAGCAGAACTAGAACATCTTAAATTTTAATCCTTTCTTTACAGGTTACCTAGCCCACTTTTGATTAAGAAAACTGTAGAAAGTTAGTAACAGCCACAAGTTAACACCAAAAGGTGGCACTTGTCAATTTTCCATAGAGTCCTGCTTTACGGGGTGTCTCAAATGCACTGCTCCGATCTTCTATCATACGTTGCTGACATCAACTGTGTCAGATTTTAGTCCACTGGTCGCTTTTCACCATATTTCTTTGTAAACTCTTCAGCGTTCTTACAGAATTTTTTACGGTCCTTAGAGTATTCTTCAGCTAGGTCAGCCCGGAGGGGATGCTCGGGCTGTGGATCATTCACCAGTGCTATGAGGGACTGGATTACTGTCAAAAGAAGTATAAATACCATCAGAGACTAAAATGGTTCATTTTTAAAAATCAAAATGTAAGCAAAATTCCCCAGTAAGAAAATAGCTTTAACTGCATTTGAATATATCCCCATAAATCTAGGGTCTTTTCAAAAGCAGAGCATGAATAAGCTATAGCAATATGCCAAGATTTAGTTCAATGACCGTGAATGAACACCAGAAAATCGTATTTGTAAAAAAATCAACCTGAACAGAGACCAAAATACACTACAAATTATTTCCCCTGTAACTGGCATCCTATCTGAAATACTCTCCTATGGCTAAAAAAGAAACTAAGTTTCACAGACAAGTTCCTCTAAAAGGGATTGGGTAAAGATGGAATTTCCACCATGAAACATTTTTATCCTCACACCTGTCACAATGATGCTGTTGTAACCAGGCCTGCTTCTGGAAACCCTTTTTTCAGCTTTATTTTTCTATGACTCTCACTTCTGCTATAAACAGCAGACAATTCTTCCCTCTACTCTAAACTGCCAAATACATCCACTAGTAGAGATACACCAGGCAAACAAACGGGTAAGAACTGCAAGATGCTTTTCACCCCACTGTTTCGAGCCATTACCTAAGTGTTCCCCTATCACTTTCAAAGGAAATGTCATTCTTAAAATAACTGAACTGTACTTGACATTTATGCATTGAACCTTGCATACTACGATGACACTTACTGCTACCTTTTCCTCATATACAATCTCACAACCATTTAAAGCTAGATAGGTCACAACAATCAGGAATTCTCATATCCATCCACTAAAAGGTACATGCGTAACCAGGCAAGTCTACAGAAAGTGGGTACACAGAAAAAACATTTCACTGTACGACAATACTAATGATATTCCACTTGAGGTACATTTGGGCTACCCAGAGTAATACAAAGCAGCAACCCAAGAGTTTTTAAAGCAAGTATAACAAAACTGTTAACTTCACACATTGCACATTGGAGCCAGCTGCCTCCTCCTGAACTTGCATAAACCACTGACACCTACACCATCCAGCAGCTGGGAGTTCCACAACTTGGCTACATGCTGTGCAAAAAGTCAGTCTATTGTTTGTTCTGAAACTGCTACTTAGCAGTTTGACTGGATTCTCCCTAATTTTGCAATGTAAGTGTTTACAATACTTATCACTCCAGTACATGCTAGAATACCAGAGCAGCTTCTTTCAGAGCATCAATCTTTTAACGCTTATACTCTTTTCCACCCTTACCTGACAGGAATGGGGAACATAAAACAAATACTCAAAATCCAGAGAAGTGTACCTGTCGCTATATTGCTAAGCAGGAACATTTCTTACTACTAATCAGAGTTTAAAGTGCAACAAACTACCTAAGGAATGTGGAATTGATATCAGCTTACTTTGCAGAAACTCACCAGTCCTGGACTTACGACAACTGTCATCACATTAATGACTACTTATGAAACTAGCATCAATACTGCATGTGACAATCCCTTTTCACAAAGTCAAACATGCTAAAACACTACAGAGAAAGCGTTACTGTGTTATTAGCATTATTTAACACACAAGCCAGAAAAAATTAGGAATGTCATAACAGGAGTTGCCTCAATATTCACAGCATTTTAAAACAAGTGTCACAACAGTCTGTTTTAATATTAAGCATAAATTAATAAAAAGTACAGCAGTAAGATACACATTTAGTATGTGAAAGGTGAATTAATGATTTATGATGAACCTAATCTCTCTGTTTTCTTGACACCTGACTGATCAAAACTGATCACTTTGATGCCGAACTAATGATGTGGCATTACTTCCTTGAGAAAGGCCCAAATATCAAACAGACTGAAGTTTATTTTTCAGTGCAGCAGAGTTCTGGAGAAAAAGGAACAGACACTTAAGCAGGGCTGTAGTAACATGTTGCAAGTTCATACAAACATGTAGTAACAACAGATGTTGACACCAAAATGACTTCTTGAAGAAAGAATGAAAAGACAAACGAAAGACCACAAAACAGCAGAAATGGAGAGAGTTACAATGTTTTGGTACCTAGGGTTTGTTCCAAATTCCGATTTTAACATAGTTTTTATTCACTCTCTCAGATAAAAAGGGAATTGCTACTTCTCAGGGAAACACTGGCTATTTCCTTCATGCAAACAATTGCTTCAATAGTTCGGACTAATGCTACTTGCATTTCAAGCTCGGTAGAGACATGTCATTCCTTTCCTTAACTAGGGAAGGCTCGTAAGATTAAGGCAACTGCTAAGGCATTAACAGAAACCTTCTACACATTACTTCCATTTCATCTCTTCCAAGGGTCTTTGTCCTGTATAATCTAGGATAAATCAATAACAAATCATAAGATCTTCACTGATCTATTTAAGTTTAACAGGTTCTTTTTGCTGCCACCTCCACTTTCCCCAACATTCAACTGCTTGATCTTTTCTGAAACAACTACAGGAATTTCCCTATTTTGTCTTTTGGGCAAGATCATGCAAACTGTAAGTACTTTTATTATCATACAGAGGTACACACAAAAAAAGACATCTTAAGTACAGCATTGTTTACTATCGGGAACACAGTTTAAGTGAAAACAAATTTAAAGAAGAGCCTGGAATAAGGAAATATGTTCTCCTACACAGCAAGCTACTCACTGTCACTGAAGCTCTTGCATTAGACTAAGCTGCTACTCATTTGAATCAGTATTATTAAAAAACATACAGCTTTTGCAAGGATGTTTGCTCTTTCTATATGTACAATAATAGATGCTTAATATCAAACTAATCATCACCTGCCAGAAAACATGAAATTCTCACCCCAACAACTAATGGAAGCAACAATAGCAGAGAAAACCTACTCAGACTGCACTCTCAGTCTGCCACAGAACCTGATGAAACTTTTTTCCTTAAAATATTTAAATTCTTGTCCAAAGACACTCTACACAGTAAGCCTCCCAGCAGTGATCTTCTAAGAACCGAGTTAATTTGTGTTATGATTTCAGGTTTTGTTTGTCTTCCTAGATATTTCAAACCATACTTCCAAATCACTGAACCACATGGCAGAGATTATAAAATATACAAAGCCTTGAGGTTTTAGACCTTTTCTTTCAAACATCCAGGAATGTACTGAACACCTCTGGATTATACAGTCACTGTTTAATAAGAAGCACAAAATAATCGCCAAACTACCACCAGAATTTTTAAGTATGCCGAGAACACTACCTTAATAAACCCTTCAGTCATGAAGGGTTTTGTAGTTTCCTGGAGGTGGAAGTGTCACATCAGTGTCATTACCTTATGTTCCAATAACAATATAAGACCCCAAGAGCTACATGCTCTGCTCACAACATGTAATTCATGACACAAACCTTATGACAACAAATATACCGTAAGAGCAGTGACCAGCTGACAAGCTGAAACACTACTAGCTTTAAATTTAAACACAATACAAAGTTTGTGGATATCCAGTTTGTTCTCCACATGGAGTCTTACCTTGATCAGTTTTGGTTGCTGGCTTCCAGTTTTCAGCACTAATTACTGGCAGACAAACCTGCCCCTTTTCATCGATGTTAGGGTGATAGATCTTTGTTTTAAATGTAATCTTAGGAGGTTTGAATGGGTATTCTGCTGGGAAGTTGATTTCGATTCTGAAGGCTCCTTTATCATATGGAGGATTATCCTGCAACAAGAAGGCAGAATGTCAAGAATCTGGCACAACCTAACGGACATAATTAAGAAAAAGCATGCTCCAGACTTCGATCTATCAAATGACCTCTTTTAAAGGCACTTCCTTCCAACACATTGCCATGTCTATGCATCAGAAACATCAAAACCTATTTGGTAAGAGAGAGGCAATACCACCTCTACAACACTGGTATTCACCCTGGTAAAAGCAGATTACCATTGTTCTAAAGTTAGCTGACATTTCCATGGGTAAGAAACCATCCAATCCCATTTACTCCAAACTCAAGGTCCTATCTAGTAAGTAGTTTTATTCCCAACTTTGTATTTAAAAAAACATTGAAAACCCTTTCTGAGATATAAACAGGAAGCCTGAGAAGGAAAATTGGTTTCTCTAAACCTAGTTATTTTATGTGTCTCACAACATGGTGGTATGAACAGCAAAGCTATTTGATTTGTCAGATTTCCCCATATGTTCTGAGAACATTTTTGTGCTGACTATACAAAAATCTGCTGAGCATTCATTGGTACTAAAAATAGATATTCACTGTGTCTGCTGATGAGACCATTCTGAATTTGTATGCAGTTTTAGCACCCATTCCCATCAGATCATTTTTGAAGGAGCATGATGAGAGAACCGTGAAGTACGCAAAGTAGCTCTTCATGCTGAAACAGAAAAAACAATGCCCAGAATCTCACTTAGAAAACCTGTTAAGCTATTGATACTGCTTCAAATACTAACTGCAGAAGAAAGGCAGAAGAAAAATAAACCATTGCTACATTAAAAGCTTATGAAAAAGCTTAAAAAAACCCCAAAACTGTACTGAAAACAGTAACTATGGCATGAAGCCTTTCCAAACACTCTGTTAACAAGAATCAAAGGATGAGAGTGTCCAGTTGGTGTGAAGTATAATCACACACATTCTTCATTAGCAACCAGACCATTCCCTGCAATCAAACCCACTCCAGAAGTTAAAAAAGGTTTACCAGTATTTGGGGGTGCGGAGTGTTTTATTAAAATATTATTAAATATTTAATTTTAGTTTCATCCGTATGGAGAAGTCTGGTTGTGTGTTTCTAAGAAATACAGCACAATTTCTGCAGTCAAGAGGTAACTAGAGCAGCTTTAAAATCACTTTTTATCCAAGCCATCCTAAAAAGCTTTGGAAGTTTACAGATAACTGGTGGTGGTGGTAACAGCTTAAGCAGTTAGTGCCCTCTCCCCCCATGGCTCACTTGTTCTTGCCTCCATCACATGCCATAATTTGTGAGGGTGTTCAGAGAACTGATATGGGAACTGACCTGGCTTAAAAATGTCCATTTTCTGATGGACTCTCAGTCAGAACAGTTCTTCACTATAACTCAACAATAAATTGAACCCAAAATGCATATAAATAGTCGTTCATGTTTTTAAATAGACAAAACACAGAATATTTAAGGAATTAATTTCCAATTATTTGTATTTACTTTGACACTGACAAGGGAGAGAAGCAGAGTTATAAATACTGAAACACAAGTGACAAAACACAACTCACATTCACCTGAAGTATTTTTGCTCTGCAAAAATTCATCCATAGCAAGCAGTTTTCATAAAGTGAAATGAAATTCATGGTATACCAACAGTACCTCTTACAAGAACAAGGAGCCTGGGATGCATAGTCTCATTTTGATGTTGAAATCAAACAAGTAGTGTACCTTTACAACATACAGTACATAAACTACCTTATTCTACTATTTCGAACAGGAAAAGAAGTTGACAAGCTGCCTTCAATTTGCTTCTCAATTGAGCAAACACTCTTAAAAATTAACAGTTGTTCCAAAGAACAAAATGTTACATACCACAAAAACTTATAAAGCAGTATCTTTCACAGTAATTCTACATGAACACTGTTAAAAATATTAACCTTTGTATCTTTCACACCTGCATTAAGAAGCTGACCAAAATGATGCCTAGTTATAGAGTTTAATAATCAGTAACTGGTTAGTTCTACTAAAGCAGGAGTAGTATATCTTTAAACCCTAAGCAAGAACATTTTCTAAAATGGAAACAGCATGTAAAACTTCAAAAGCAAAAACTTGGGAAAAAAGTTAAACTTGCAACCAGCTTGTACATTACATTTTTTAAGCCATCAACTCCAGCATTGCAATAGCTAAAAAAAATTATGCTAAGACTAAAGCATCTTCTATAGTGTATCCTCAAAATAATAAACTATACTACTCTTTGATCACATACAACACAACACTTTATTAATCAGTATAAGAAGTATAATTTCATCACAAAATTCCCTCTTAACTATACCAGTAGTGAATTTAAGGCTACTTCCTTTGTAACAAGGCATATTATAAACCAAAAGGCAGGTATGAAGTGCAGTTGACTGCATCAATGCTTAAATACTTGTGATGTTGTGAACCTTTGCAAAACAAACACTAAGCTTGTATTCTGGTGAGCAGAAACTGTTAAACACAGATGCTGTACAGCATATATTGCTAATTTTAGCAGGAATAAACAAGTATTTTGGTGGTTTGCTTTATTAGTCATATTCACCAACCTTATACTGCTTCAAAGTATTATCAAAGCAGTAAACTGTTACACATGAACCACAAGTGTCAGCATGGCTTAAAGCATATTGTTTCTCAGCTCTGTCAAATCTTAATGTCAAATCCTGCTTGCTTTGATTGAAGTGCAAAGGCCTAGCCATTATCTTGGCCTGTGGGATCTGAATTAGGGAATGGCCTCCAACTAACAACGCAGGGGCACTGCTAAAGAGGTGTTTCAAAGTCTTATAATAGAAAGATTTACACTAGTCAGTTGGCCTTTCAGGTAGCACCCAAGGAGAAGCAGAACTGATGCCCTAGTGGCACAGCCTCTACTGCTGCAGATTTAAAAGTAGCTCATGTAATGAAGGGAGCATGGGCCATGGCAGTGGAAAGAAAATAAAGGAAGTAAAAATCCAAGTGACTTCAAGGAATTCAACATACTACATCTCCTGCTTTCCCCTTCATAACAAATCCCTCTGTTTGACTAATACAGTGGTTATCTACTTCTGTTAATAATTCTCTTAAAAGATTGTAGTGCTTTTAAAAAATTAAAGTGTTTTGGGGGGGGTTATTAATTAATGCCTAGATAAAGAGGCTTTCTTTTAAAGAGCTCACTTCTGAAAATCCAAACCTTTTCCTTACATCAAACTTTTCCCAATACTCAATTTTATTCTAGAAATAAATCTAGTTGATTAAAAAAGTCTATTAAGGAGTAAACAAAATATTTCATACCTTAGGTTTTTTTTCCTATGAGGATGTAGATTTTGTACTTTAAGCTTAATGTAATAACCTACAGACTTCATTTACTTCCCCCTTCCAACACCTCTCCCAAGTAACTCGGTGCCATCCCTTATCCACAGCCCTCATCAGCTGCAGCCGTGTGTTGCACCAGGCCTACAATTATGAAGCATCCAGGTAGGTATTGATCAGACAAGTCTAGAACACCTTTCAATTATGTATGGATTTTTCTTCAGATTAGTTATAGGAAACACCTACTAACATTATCAAACTCTGATAAAACAAAACACAGAAGACACTCAAATAAAATGAGACAGGAAATTCACACTACTTGCCCAAGATTACACAAGATGTCTGAAGAGAGACAGGAATTAAATCTAGGAGCACACCTCACTGCCCAGAGTATGTTTAAGATGGTGCAGTATAATCTATATAAACTTATGTTGTATTTATAAACAACTAGCTTCTGCACAAACCCACAATTCTGAAAAGCCAGGTTTTATTATAAAGAGATTCTTGCCAGGGTGCAAAAATTATCTAATGGTCACCAGCAGCACTACTAAACCATGGAATTACGATATACAAATGATCCTCATTTTATTTTAAAGCTCATTAAAATAAGAAGTAGTCTATACTCACAGGAACAATAAGCCCTTGCCAGGTCAATAAATTAGCTTCATCAACCTGGATATTACGGAAGTTTTTCATTCCACATTTGCGGATTTCTTCAAGCTCCTGAAAAGCAAGCAAAGTGTAAGTGTAAGTTAATAACAGTATTAAGCAAGATGCTCATATTTATTTTTCAAAATGCTCAAAGGTCAGCATGGGTTTATTTAATGTTACAGCAGCTTGGGGTTTTAGTGGTGGCAATCCACACAAATAAATAAAATTTTGCACCTGTGAGAATTAAGACTCTCTGAGACAAGGTATTAAGAAAACCTTATTTTCTGATGTCAGAAAAGTACAAAAATGTCTTGTTATCAACATAATCACAGACACGAAGTAGTATTAAAAAAGTGCATTTAAAAATGCTTTTATATCTTAAATGCAAAATTAGTGCCTCTGGTAGCAGACTATTGGTAACTCTGGGAAGCACAGAAACAAAGTGCATCTTAGGACTTGTGTGAAGGAAAACAGATTTGGAAGAACAGTTTTAAACACAGATAAAGTCACTGAACAGGCCAATTATTTCAAGTGAAAACTAACAAATTCCTGAATGACCAACTTAAATTGATGCAAACCCAGAAAAAATAACAAATCTAAGCCAAACTAGCCTTATTTAGACAAATCACTTGAGAAGATACAGCTCTATCTCTGTTTTGTACCTCAAAGTTAACAGCATATTTTAAGATACCTCTCTTTATAGCTCTATCACTCTTGAACAAGGTATCTTTCTGCACCAGTCTATCACCAGTCAAATCGGTTTTGATCATCTAGTGATCCAGGTATCACCAAAACAAGTATTTAGGCATTTTTATATTTAAAATGATGTGTAAGCCCTGGTGTAGCAACTGTTTCCTGGAGTATTTTGTAAGACCTAAAAAGAAACACCTCAAGGTTGCACTTTTTTTTTGCATAACAATTATAGCCCTTTGCTGTTGAATTCAGCAGTTTTATCTTTAAAGAGAATTTCACTGAATTCAAATTCAAAAGCAATCGGCACTGAAATATAATACTTCCCTAATGCTTTCAAAACTGAAGCACATGCCTGCCTGTCTACATAGGTTAGGAAAAATGTTGCTTATACAGCAATACTGGTGCACTCTGCCAGCACACAGTTCTTCACTGGGTACTAGCATATTTGCAAAACTAGACTGTATATGGTAAGAACACCAACACTATACACTGAAAAACAACAAAGATCAGTTTTCCTGGTACAGGTGCTGTACTGTCCATGTTTGGTTTTTATTTCCTACAATAGCTCTATGTTCATCTTGGATCAAACCTTTCTGCATCTGACTGGCAGTGATTTAATACTTGCAGTAATCTCTTGCATAAAACTTAGCATCATGATAAAATGCAAGCTCAAAGGGAAAACAAGATTTCCAAATGCACATGAAACAAAAATCACATGACAGCTACACATCAGGAGATGGACAGTTACATTCCCACCCACTGCACCTACCAAAGCAAAAGCATACTCGGAACACAGAACTTTAACCTTGGATATTGAATTGATGCCCAACACAATCTTCACAACACTAAAACTGACTATCACAGACAGTTTGGGCCTTTATGTTTTAAACAGGGTAAAAGGATTATCCTGTTTCCTTAAAGCAGGAAAACATACAAAAAACACAGAAAAAATAATCCCATGAAGCATATCTATAGGGATACAGAGCAAACCAAGATATTCAAAAGAAAATAATCTTTATTATAGCAGCTATAAGAGATCCTTTATGATCACTGAAACTGCAAATCCACAGTGCCTTACAGCTGGCTTTGAGGGCTCAGTGTACAAATCAGCAGCTCAGGGAAAGTCTGACTGATACCAGACTGACTCTTCCCCGACAGGGTCAGGGGAGCGACTCACTCAGAACAGCATTTGGAGCAGCTCACTCTCTACACGTACAGAATGGTGAAGTCCTGGCAAATCACTAGTCCACACACAGACTGTTAGAGGGATAAATCCCACTCCACACTAGATGTAAGACATCAAACACTGGGAACAAAATAAGCAAATTAACCAGTAGGTGCCTAAGCATAAACAAGCATGCATCACAAGTGCCTTCACTCTAAAACAAGGAGAGGAAAGTGGGTTTAGACAACTTTCTAGTTACTGTATTAAAAACATTATGGGGGAGATTTCTGTTGTATGTATAATGTCCCAGTGGGAGCGCAGCTTCCATGCAGAAGCTTCTAACACAGGTTCAGATGATAGCATTACACTGCTTCTGGTCCAGAGAACAATTGGCCAGACACAGAAAAAGGGAGAACTATGACTCTATAATTCAGGTATGTTATTAAGCTAATAAAACAAATTAGAAAAGCATGGCTGCACATTACTAGAAAATTAAACACCTACATTTTATAATTAGATTCAGGTTAAAAAATTGGATGCTGAATGAAGAAATGCAAGAATCCAGTACAGAGATCATTATGAAATTGTAAAACTTTGTATAAAAGCAAAGAAAAGTTTAAAAAAAATATGCAAATTGCTGCCCATTTTCCCCCAAGTCCACCACATAAGAGACGAATCTAACAGCCTAGAAGACACTAAAGAACTAGCCAAAAATTATTTAGGACATCTTCCTCTTTAAACTGACACATGAAGCCTTTGCAGGAATCCACTGTGAAAAATCAAAAAAGGGGTAAATTACTACAGTGTTTCAGGATTATATCCTGGGCTGCTTCTGCTGGCTTGGGTCCTGCAGTAGTAATTGACAACCGAAAAACAGGATAGATGGGATAAACCAGGCAACTCTTTTCCTCACACGCAGGCAGGACTGCAAAGGTCATGGAGAATCAAGCCTACCTTAGCAGAGAATTTGCCTGAACTATATGCTTAAGAGAGATTCCAATTTATAAGAGAAATTACTTTTCTTATAGTAGAAGTGTTTAAGATTTCATACGTCACTCCAAATTAATCAATTAATGTTAAACTTCCTTACAAATAGCTTTTTTTTATACTACTATCCCCAGAAATACAATGTAACACTATAGTTGCAAGTCGTGCTTTTAGGATTTTTGTGTCTAGTCCACCAGGAGTGTAAGAGATTCACCATTCACGATTGAAGGGTGTGAGGGGGGGTTGTTTTGGGTTTTTCCTGGCAACTGCCAAAACCCGTAATAGAGATCTAACTGCCTCAGAGCTAGAGAGGCAGACACAACTCCAGTATAAATGTACTGTTAAAAAAGGGAATGAGCTACTAAATACTTTCAAACAGTACACGTTAAAAGTTAATCTGCATTTAACATGGGCTTGAGCAACTCCAAAGGGACAAAAATTACTTTATGGAAGTAAAAGGATGTAATACAGATATTTATTTCAAAATAATACTTAAGAGTCTAGGCAGACAGTAAATAGATTAATTCCTTTTCTTGTCCTCCACCCCTTAATTTTGTCAAGTAACATAATTAAAGGAGCACAGGAGGAGTGTAACTAAAGGTTAGAAGACTGCAGTAAGAATTTCGAGTCTTCGTTCCCCACTCTGTTATCAACCTTGCATGTGACCTTGCTGCATTGGTTTCCCCATTTGTAAAATATAAATTTCTTATTTCATGGGGGTCTCACGATGTGATGTTTGTAGTTTGGATATATTCAGAGAAAGTATTATACACAGCACATGAAAAGGAGAAAAACACTGTTTCAGAGCTGGTATCTGATCTTCAAGTATAATGCTGAAGGTAGTCATGAAAGTACATACTACCTCTCATATATAATCGATACGGATTTAAAATTTTGATTTTCAATATTGTATAGTCATTTGTGCTGTTCAAAGCAAAAATTAAATTTGAAATTAAAAATAAAAGTAAGTGGCATCAGCTTAAAGTGTAGTCAAGTATTCTAAAACCCTGCAACTGAAATGGTTTTGCCCATGCATCTGTCAAGGTTTGGGACTTCTCTAAAAAAATGAGCCAGATAGGAAAGCTCAGTGAAGACAAACACTTGTAAGACTGCAATCCAGGTATATGGGAATAAGTGTAAAAGCTCATACAGACTTAAGTAAGTTCTGCATCAAGCCAAAAATGCTATTAAATGCACAAAGAAAAAACAAAAGTTTACTAAAATAACGCTAAACCATGATTCTCTACTGTTTATAATGTATGTTTACCTGTTTATAAAGACATTCTCTAAAAGAAGTGTGATGAAGTTAACCAGGCTCCAAGACACTGACAAGGAAACTGGCCAGTTTTACTTTCCGAATCTCATATAGTACAAAGAAGTGTTAAAAAACCTTAAAATAAAATTTTACCAAAAAGCCCCATAAAACTAACCCAAACCCCAAACAGATTCTAGCTTTTGTATGAACTATTATTAAGTTTCCTCTGCAACGTTACAACCCTGTATACTCATGTCTTTTATTTACTGAGTAATCCTACATTTTGGCAAAGTACTTTCATTTGATTAAAAGTCCTTTTGTCAATTCTCAGTTTCAAAAAGGGAAAATAAATCAGTATTCTCACTTCCACGTAAGGACAATCATACATTGCTCAAAACCACATTTCCCTTGTTACTGAGAACCACTGTTTGGATCAATTTGGTATTTGAAAAAAAAAATTCTAAAGTTGTTTAAAAGCCCTTTATTTGGAAGGGCTACGGTATTTACAACACCACAGCATACTGGAGATTGCAGGCCACCTACAGCAGGTACCTGGGTGTGGCCTTGCATTTGTATTTTATCACAGAGTTCAACAGTTGCATAAATATTTGACTATGCAATTATGGAAGCAGAGTAAAACCAGTGAGATTAAAATAATTATCTACGTACCTCGCTTCATATGTGAAGTGATATTTACTCTTTAAATCTATTTCCAGTTTTTAATACTAAAGATACTTTTGAACATCTAAAAACCAGGAAACAAAAGCACAAATCTTTCAGACGCCTTAGCTCAATGACATTGTCAATCAACACAGAAGGAAGCTGTCCTGTCCTGCGTGTGGGGCTACTTTCTCAAATACCACCTCATAACCGCTGTTGAAGGTGTATCTCAGTACCACACATTACTACACCACCAAGTAAGTACTACGACTATCCAGCACCGAAATAGCCTTCCCTTTGCAACTACCCACTACCTCTCCACACAGCATTTAGCTACAGATCTCGCATGGAAAACGGCTTGTTTTACATTAGTGGGTGGCAACTGTGAAAAGCATTTCATTGAAATTGCTGGCATGTCTCTTAGAGACTATGTTCCCAGTCATACATGTTTGGAGACAATGTTTTTTTACAAGAACAGGTCGTGAAGCAAAGTAGCTCCCTTAAAAGAGAAGCCTTAGATCCTTTCCTAAATACAATTACTCCATATTTGCCTGTTTTTACCCTGAGAGATCATCCATAACAATATATCCTTGACAAAGACTGCTTTATTCCCACCTCTCACGTTTCATGAGGAGTCAAGATCTGACAACTGTGGCTCTTTGAAGAGGTGTAATGGTGGCTCATAGATCAAAACTCCACCTCAGATGTCATTGGAATATGATTCATTAGCTATGTTTACTTCACATTTTTGCTAACCTAGGTGAGTTCCTGGAAAGGGCACACCTCCACTGACTGTTTTGTAAATCAGTAGAGAAAAGTTTGGTTAAGACTATTTGATGGTATGAAGTTCTGCAAAAATAGGCCTCAAGTAAGGTCTCTGGCCTAAGAAATGTGATTTGCTCAAACAGACCCTGAGATAAAAAGATCATTTTAGTCTTGTTATAACTTGACTTCATGTTTAAAATTGAACTGTACATGTACAATGGCAAAATTTGTAATACTACTTTCACAAGGAGATTTGCAAACTGAAGATACAATGGCTTCTGCAATCTGAAAAGGACACCCATTTCCACCTGGAAAGTGGAAACTATACTTATACTCCCAGTTTTCTACAGGCAGATAGTGTGTTATTATGAACTTGTAACATCCAGTCTCTTTGAGCCACTGTGATTAATATGAGTAACATGATGCATGACACGAGTCCAGGAAAAATGCAGTACTTCAAAATGTTGGCAAGACCTTAAGGAAATGGGAATTGCTTTATTTTATGTGACCTATAAAAGGTTCAAAGTTTATCCTCACTTACTAAAGGCAAACTTGATAATTGGCTCAAAGAAAAGACAGTTAATGCTTTTCCTAAATTATTTTAAACATAATTGAGTGACACACCGAAAAACTCTATTTCCTTTAGTTATAATCACTCATCATTCTACAATCCTGAGACACACCACAGACTCTTCTGTATTGCAAAACTTCAACAGTCAAAGGCTTTTTAAAGTGGATCTGTGAATTTGGAACTTAAACAATGATATTAGGTTGACACACATGCGAGTTTGGACCTCCAGAACATCACGCTGCAGCAATCCAGATTACATCAACTGTACAAGAGCTCTACTTTGATTCCTACTGAGATAAATGGCAAAACTCAAAGCCATTTGGGCTGACTTGACTCTCCAAAAGGCACAAAGGTAGCTGCTTATTTAATAAGCTTTACAAGTTGTGTGACACAGCATCTCACAGCTCTTGAACCAGCATAAAACCCACACACAACATGCACAACCCATAAACATCAGACAATAAAAACGAAAGTAAAAATGTAAGAGAAGTTATCAGTGTCTCCTTCCTTCCTACACCACTCCCTCTGAAAAGCAACTGACATACCATTTGTCTAGAAAAGGAGGTCAGGTTGTCAAAAAAAACATTTTTATGGCATTTTAGTGAAAGATTAAAGTACTAACTAATGTTTCAAAAGTACGGTGGAACTGAGGAGGGGGGCTGAATAGCAAGAGGCACTGCAGATATTAAGCACAATTTTTCTTGCCTTTCAGATTTTTATGTTCTATTTTAAATTTAAAAAGAAGAAATAATTGGCAATACATTTTTCTCCCCACCAGAGTAGTAGTGATGTGTTTTTGAACAATTCATTTTTTTCAGAACAGGCAGAAAAGCTGCCTTACAAAAATATAATATGAAATGGTTTTTTACTGTCTGAAACTAAGGGGAACCTTATTTGAGTATAAAGCAACAGACATATTGATTATGATACTAAAGCTATGACAAAACACAGCAGCTATCAAAAATGAAATAAGAAAAATGAATGCCATCTCATCAGGATCCTTAAGGACAATTAAAGGTTTATGCCTACTGATTTAATATATATGAATGACTCTGCACACAATATATCTACTATTTAATTCTTAATTGTTCCATAGCACATTTAAAACAACAAAACTAGCCTTATGAAAGCACTGTTGAGCTATTGGTTTCTTCAAAAGTAACCAAGTTATAATGGTTAATTATGCATCCACACAATTAAGGAAACACAAGTTTAAAACCTGCCATCTACATGTCCTAGTGAAATCCCAGCCCCATCAGGGATCCACATCCTTGAAGCCAACTGTAAAACTGATATTAAAAGATTAACAGAATCGCCCATGTAGCTGTCAAATCCTAGTGCATGGTTACATTGCACCCCACAGGGACAGGTTTTTTAATAAGGCTAAAACATCGCCTGACAGTTAAAGGGTCTTTCCCCTGTGTTTCACAGGACTAGCCTGTGAAGTTCATCGGTTTACATTACAGGCCCTTTGCATGCAGACACTGTAGGGTATTGCCATACCATTTTACAGATGACTAAATTTTACAACACTATGTATGCATGTCCTAGACTGTACACAGTGGGGTTTGCCTGTGATGTTAATTGGCAATTATATACAACTATAAAATAAACTCATATGCTTTAGGGGCAGTGGTTATCATCTTTCTTTCTAAGAAGTACCTTACTCCTCAAACAAAATGATGAGAAAAAATCCCAAGCAGTATTTTACAATAAACTACGCATGCTCTCGGTTAAACCCCAACCGAGGCTGAGTTTACGAGCATCATCCACACTTCAGAACAAATAGAGTGAAGAGAAAAACATTACCACGTCTGCAGTGACGGAGGAAACTTCTGAACCCAGGTCCATATTTCAGTGTGATAAACCTCTTACTCATACGAGGAAGTGGTTACTCTCCGAAACAACGAAAATGAAATTATTGCATCCCTGAGCGTTTGGGGAAGGTTCCCTACCGAGGGCAGAGCGGGGGGAGCGGAGAGCCCCCACCCGCAGGGAGGGAGAAGAGGCCGCTTCCCCGCCGCCCGGCCGAGCCCTCCCCGCGGGCAGGGCCGGGGACCGAGCCGCGGCTGCGGCACCGCCGGCGGCGGGACGACCCCTCACGCCGCCCCGGGGCTGGCCCCGGCCCCGGGCGGGGGCCGAGGCGTCCCGGCAGCGGCGTTTCCTTCCCCCCCCCGGCCTTTCCTCTTTGCTTAGTCACCGCAGGAGCCCCCCG
>JANZLQ010000092.1:6377714-6414344 GCA_026212715.1 Elanus axillaris | reverse complement strand
GCGGCGGCGGCGGCGGGGGGAGCGGGCGAAGCCCCTCACGGCCGCGGCCTAGGTGCCGGCTGCTCCCGTTCCGGTCGCCCCAGCCCAGGGTGCCACCGAAGGCAAGGAGCGGGGAGGAGGCTGGCGGGCCGCGGCCGCGACCCACCCCCCCGCACCCGGAGGGTCGCCGGGCCGGAGGGGGGCTGCCCTCCGCCACCCGCCCGCCGGCCCTTCCCGGCGCGGCTCTGGCTGTTACCTTCATCAGCCTCCTGCTGGCCGCCATCTTGGCTCTGCTGCTGCCGCCCCACAATGCATGGCGGCGGCGGCGGGCAGGGCGCTAAAGCCCTGCGCTTCCTGGGGCGGGCGGGCGGAGCTCGGCTCCCCGCAGGCCGCCCCGCTCCGCCCCGCCGGCCGGAGCGCTGCCGGGGGCGGGGGGAGGAGGCGGCGGCGGGCTCCTGTCGGCGCTGCCCCCTCAGAGCCCGGCGGGCGTCGCAGGCTCCGCTCGGCGCGGGGCCGTGCTCCTCCCGGCGGCGCCTGTGAGGGACGCGCGCGGCCTCGTCCCGCGGGGCGGGAAGGCAGGACCCGGAGCCCGCCGCGCATCCCTCCCGCCGCCCGGGGAGCGTACGCGCTGCCCTGGGGCTGAGGGCTGCCGGAGTTATCCCCTCGCTGAAGGCTGGTTGCCCGCCCGCCTTCCACCAGCACTCGGGGATGCCTTTTGTCCGGGCCTATCTGTTAACGGTCGATCAGCGCTTTGAAACGCTGGTGCGGTTTAGGGTATTTGCTGTGCGTCACCCCAAATGCAGTATCGTCCTGCTTGCGGGGAAAGAGACGACCACCTGTAGTTGCCGGGTTATCAAACAAGCCCGCATTATGCTCAGAGCCCTTCACAGCCTTCCTTTCTCTGTTTCTTAAAATACTCTGGAAAAGGAGGGGAGGGAGTTCCCAGAGGAGGTACCTGACCCGCAGAAACCATCCCCGGAGCTGGTGGTCTCTGAGGAAACCCACCAGCGCTCCAGTGCTTCTCTGGCCTTACTTTACCACGGCCAGCCAGTGCAGCTCGGCCTCATCTGCAAGCCTCCAGCCTGCTGTGCCCTACCACAATCTCCTAGAGGAAAGCAAGCTGTGGAAGAGGAGATCATGTCACTGTCAGTATTAATCAAGACTGTAATTTGCCATGTGCTTTCTAGCTCTTTAATGGAGCTCTAATTGCAGCTGCTCTCCAGCTCTGATCCTCCCCAGCTGGCCTCTAGTAACTGCTGTAGGAGCAGTTCCGATGCCTAACTGTAGGCATCCAGTGGAACTTCAGGTGCCCTAGGGTACCCAAGACACAGGGCTAGCAGATACGGTATGGGATGTAAGTTACTATACGACATCTAAAATGCCACCAGACATCTGTGTCCAAGCACCTGACTGGCTCCCTGAAAAATTCTACTTTGACCCACTCTACTCAGGAATTACTCCAAGATCTGCTCTGCCAATGTGTGGCCTTATTTCCCCTTTCCTGTTCCCTCAGGTCAGTTAATATCCTTACCTGATCTAACACTCATCCTATGGAACAAGACACCTGAAGGAGTTCTAAGCTCTAAAATAAGCTTTATGACTCTGACAACCTGAAAAAGGAAATGTTGCAATTGTTACAAGAGGCTTTCAAAAACTCATAAAAATGCAACAAAAGTTGTTAATTATGAAGCACAGGTTTCTGGTACACTATCTTAAAATTATTCCCTGAACAGCTATTTGGTAATCAATTTTGCATTAATACAGTGCTTATTGCTCCAAAACTCAATTAACATTCATTAATGAAGTAAGCTATACAGCACCAACAGGAACCAACTTAATACTCATCTACTTCATATGGGTATTATCAAATAGTTTGTAAATAATTATAACATTAAACATATTTGAAGATCATGATAACTTTATTCTATTAGATATGTAAAGATTATTGCGTCCGTTTTACTCAAGGAAGATGGAGTCAGAGGAAACTGAAAATGAAAGAGGCAGACCATCCTGTTGAAGTAGCAGAGATGTAAAGTAAGCATGCCTGCTGACTGGCTGCTGAAGAAGTTACACAGATGCCAGGCAGGTACACGTTATGTGAAAACAGAAGCTGCAGACACTTTCTGAGGATTCTTGTTGTGATACTGAAGTGGGATGCTGGTGGTGAAGATTTAAAAATGCTGACATCTGATAAAAGGGCTAGTTCAGATTACATGATTCTGAAACATAGAAATACTTAAATCTGATACCATGGTAACTTGGAAGAACAGTTCTTACAACTTATTTTCTACATGTCTACAAATATGAAAAACAAGCTGCTTCAGTTTGACTTCTTTATTTCCCAAAACTCCACTTGTATCTTCATCTCATCTTTATTTGACTGCATAATATTCCAAGACCGCTGTGTGTCTCCAAGTATTCTCTAAACATTTTTTCCCCCCAGAATACAGTTATTCAGTCCCTTGCCTATACCTGTACTGAGACACATAGCTGCCACACACAAGAGACAGTAATAGAAGCACCACAGGGAATTCTGAGTTTACTATCTGTAATTTTAATCCATGAATTTATAGCTTGTAAAAGAGCGTCAGAAGTATCTGGGATAATTATAAGATAATCTGCATTTCCTTTGACAAGAAAAAAATACCACCCACACTATAACTAACAATAGCCCAGCCAGTTCTTAAGAAATCATTGCTGAGTATAGCTGTCCTCACAAGTTGCCACTTAATGTTAAAATCCTTTATTACAGCAGGGTGTCTGAGAAGTTTATGCTGAACTAGGCACATTTCACATACCTGCTGCCAGTGTCCTGGATCCTTTCAGTACCTAGTTTTAGATCCGCTCCAGAGCGGATCCTGTGGTGCTAACACTGCTGCATATCTTGTTTATGAACAGGGGCTGTGCAACTGTACTTATATTGCTGGATCTCACCTGGATGCTGGTTACTGGCAGTCATGACATGCTGTTGTACAGTCTTGAAGAAGCAGCAAGAATTTCCTTTCAGAGTTTCATCAGTTACACCTCCTACTTTCCTGTTAGCAACAGGACCCAGGCCATTAGTTATACTGTTTTACAGATGGTTCTGCATTTCTTAACCTGTTTTTTGGTGTGGTTTCCAGGTTGTATCCATTATTTTGCTTGACAATTAAGAGTGTCCAGAATACAGGTTTTAGTGCTTATCCTGCGATATCTTAAAGGGACTGGACCCTACATTTATGCCTGCCCACTCCCAAAGATAACTTTCTACCATATTTCTACTCTTTTAAGGAACATAGCTGTTCAACTTCAAAAAAAGAAATTGTGTAAACAGACTTTCTGAACAGGTAAGCCGCAACACAGCCCAACCCTTGAAAGCTTTAGAGAAAAATTCTCCTTGCTTCTGTTATGAACTGGCCATCTGAAAGAAACCAAAGACTCATGACAACTGAAGGGGAGGAGGAAAGAATAAGAATAATTCTGTTTCTGTATGTGTCATGGTTTAACCCCAGTCAGCAACTAAGCACCACGCAGCCACTCACTCACTTCCCCCCCCTCACCCAGTGGGATGGGGGAAAAAAAAAATCGGGAAAAGAAATAAAACTTGTGGGTTTAGATAAGAAAGGTTTAATAGAACAGAAAAGAAGAAACTAATAATGATAATGATAACACTATTGAAATGACAACAGTAGTAATAAAAGGATTGGAATATACAAATGATGCACAGTACAATTGCTCACCACCCACTGATCGATGCCCAGTTAGTCCCCAGGCAGTGATCCCCTGCCCCCACTCCCCCCAGTTTATATACTAGATGTGACGTCCCATGGTCTGGAATACCTTGTTGGCCAGTTTGGGTCAGCTGCCCTGACTGTGTCCCCTCCCAGCTTCTTGTGCCCCTTCAGCTTTCTCTCTGGCTGGGCATCAGAAGCTGAAAAATCCTTGACTTTAGACTAAACATTACTTAGCAACAACTGAAAACATCAGTGTTATCAACATTCTTCTCATATGTAGCTCAAAAACATAGCACTGTAGCAGCTACTAGGAAGACAATTAACTCTATCCCTGCTGAAATCAGGACACTTTGGTAGCCCCACATCTTGCTTACAAGAGGGACAGGTCTATAGACCTCAAGAAGAATACAACAGAATTAGGGAAGGGAAAGAGAAGGGCAGATGCAATGGTCAAAGAGGGTGGAATAGTGCTGTATTAAGAGAGACTAAAGTAGCTGGGGTTCTTCCACCTGCAGAGGAGAAGGCTGAGAAGAGATATGATCAAGGCTTATGAAATAATAAAGGCAGCGGCTAAGGTGAATACGAAGTTGTTATTTATCAGATCTTACAATACTAGAACGAAGGTGCCACAGTGAGACTAATCATGCATCACTAACAGCCAAAAGACAGTACCTTTTTTTCACAGCAGGTAATTAATGTCTGGAACTCCCTACCACAGGCTGTATGTAGTAAAGGCAATAGTCAGCAGGTTCAAAAAGAAACTAGTCAAACTGGGTACCAGGTCTATAAACAGATAAAAAAAGAGAATAGGCACGGAATCATCATCTAACATCTCTAACTGATGCCAAGTCATAATTATGGATGCTTGGGAGTACAAGATGAACAGACTGTGGGCTGGCACGCTGGTTCCTAGAGCATCCTCTAGTGC
This sequence comes from Elanus axillaris, assembly GCA_026212715.1. Taxonomy (NCBI): domain Eukaryota; kingdom Metazoa; phylum Chordata; class Aves; order Accipitriformes; family Accipitridae; genus Elanus; species Elanus axillaris. The sequence continues at coordinate 6,409,724 of JANZLQ010000092.1, read as the reverse complement.
CATGGACAGGGAGAGAGTAGTGGGCCAGATGGACCTTTGTTCTGGTCCAACAGGACACTCCTTACATTCAGGATTCCTTGGATATGGTGGTTTGCAGAATATAGACAGAATTAAGGTTTCAAATGGATTCTAATTAATTCAAAACACATTAAAGGGATCTACCTGTAATCCACAAGGGCAAAGCTCATCTACAGAAGCAAATAAGATTAAAAACTATACACATAATTAATGCCTTAAGTCATTATATGCCTTTCCATTGGGACTGTTAAAGCTAAAATGAAAAAGAAAGACATGCTTAAATTATTTTTTGTTGACAATCCTCCATCCTATATTCCTGTAAAATTACCAACAAATTAAAAAGTTTTTATATAGGTTTTCTTGTTCCTTCAGTTTCTTAGATCTCTAATGACAAGCATTTTAAAGCAATTAATTATGTATGATGATTGTTATTTGACATTTGTTCTGTCAGGTAAGTATCCACTACAGAATTATAAACTTGTTTTCTTCCTCCTGCATTTCATATGTCATGTACTTTATTAAAGTGATTCTGTCCTATAAAGACCCCTTTCCTCTTGAATGCAATATTTCTTAACAGTTTATGAAAAAGTACATCTGATAGGTCTCCTTTGCCTCCAAGAAAAAAAAAAAGGGGGGGGGGGAGTTCTGCTGATTTCCTCTGTACTAACAGTAAACATGTAACAGACTCCAGCTCAACACTGCACAAGCCCTAGTAGATTCTCAAGCTCTTTTAGTACTGTGGATATGCCAGCTCATGACTCATTTCTTTCCTTCTTAACTTTGTGAATTGCTTTCCCTTCCATCCGTGCTCACATTACACCTAAAGGTCTATGTAGGAATTTGCTTATGCAGAAAAGTCACGTGTATCACTATGTTTTTAGCTGTCTTGTAATGAAACACATCAGCAGGAAGAAAGGGTGAGCTCACACCCAGGCCCTGGTCAGTGCTGCAAAACCAGGTACAAAGCAGAGAAAATACAGAGACTTGCTCAGCAGGTGAGAGCTCAGCTCAGGCCTCACCTGGGCCCAGCATCTCCAAAGTTCCTCAGTGCTACAAAACTATTTGAAAAACATTCTCCCATAACTGCATAACTGCGCTAAAAAGATTTTGGTAGGAAAACACTTTAAAATAGCTTTAATAATAATCGTTGCCAAATTACACTCTGTTTCAACAGCAACTGTTTGTGTGCTGCTGGAAACTGATGTACGGATGGCGAGGGGAATGTACAAAGCATTACTGCAACTATACTTTGAACTTTATGCTGCAAGTATGTGAGTTTTCTATTCATGCTGCATTAGCTTCTATCAGCCTGAACCAGAGACAGGGTCCCACAGTGCTAGAAACTCTGAATACCACATTAAAATAGACCATCTCTCATTGAAAAAAACTGAGAAGCCAGTGGCACATCCCTCTCAGAATAACTCAGGAGATAAGACAGCTGATAAATGCATGCCATTTCTTGGAAGACCATTTAATTACACATTACAGCAGATGTCTTGGGACCTTCTCTGAATGCTGAGGCCAGGCAGGTCCCAGTGCCTCAGGGCTGACCTGATATAAGGGTTTTAGGTGGCCCTGCTGAATTAGTTTAGGATACAGTAACAAACACCAGATCAACAGCTTTGTGGATAAATTGTTTCTCTCTAAATAACAACACAGTAACAAGTACTAGTCAGTACAGTTATCTGGATGGAAACAACAGCAAATCCAGTAGTTCATCAATACTGGGCCAAATTTAATATCCAGGTGCACAAAGTCTCCCATACCCATGCACTACCCAGACTTGCTAACGAACCATCGCATCCCCGCTCCGTGCTGGTTCTGTCCCTGGTGGGCACAGGGCCCGGAGACACCACTGCTGAGGGCTGACCCTGGCCAGCACCTACATCCCTGCACGGCCGCTCCTCCCTCCCCAGCGGGACGGGGGAGAGAATAGGAAGAGCAAAAGCGAGAAAGCTCTTGGGTCAAGATAAAGACAGTTTAATAAGCAAAGGAAAGAGGAAGGAAAAAAAAATTTTGTAAAATCTGGCCAGAAGCCAGATGAAGCCTCAGTCTTCTCAGTCAGTGCTACAGAAAGTACTGCCTTCCCCCCTCTGAAGAGCAAAGCGGCAGAAAACCTGCAAGGGTTTAACAGATACCTCCAGGAGGAAGGGAGTAGCATGGAGTTTCTGCCAGAGGCTGTGGTGGAAGACTCGGTGCTGCATGGCTTGGGCTCCCTGCCAGAAGTAAGGGCAGGCAGCAGTGGCTCCGTGGGAGAGACCAGGACGCAGGCAGGAGGCAGCAAGAGGACTGGCTGCTTGGCAGTAGGGACAACGACCCCCAGAGTGCCCTAAAGGGCCTGGAGAAACTATGCAACGTCTTTCAAAATAAGAACTGCCTTCCGAGAAAGGGAAGCTCTCTGGCAGCGTGGCAGGAGGCAAAAGGGCTCAAGCAGAAGAATGCTAAATTGCTTCCAGTGCCAAGAAACTGGAAGAGAGATCCAGGCAACTACATGAGACCACTTTCAAGGCAATCAGGTCTTGACTCCTTTCAGATGAGGACACTAGATGAGACACAAGAATCAGTAACGGACAAATGTTCTTCAATTCTAGAGTCTCCAAGAGAACAACCTGCAAAATTTAGAGTATTCTTAGCTCAACATAGCTATGACCCTTTTGATGGTCCTAATAAGTACCCTGAAGCAGAGCTTCCTCTAACTACTGGAGAATATGGTTTATATCTCGAGACATGGATAAGGATGGTTTCTTTGAGGGAGAGCTGACTGACAGGAGAGGAAGACAGGTCCTCTCTACTGTGATAGAAGTTTCAAAGGATAGCATGATGATAACTGAGCCTCCAGAGCCAATTGAGCTCTTGCAGAATGCAGATCACGAAGTGAGATTTTGCAGCAGAAGCATTAGCAATGGAGGAAAAAGGGATGGTCTTGACAAAGGAATCTGTGTCATTGTGTTGGCTGATAGACTAGGAGACAGATTCCTCTTAATCCAAGAAATATCACTCTAATAAAACAATTTGCAAGAAGTATTATTATTGGCCAGGAGCATCCGCTTGGGCTAGCTGTGTAGATGCCAAATGTAGTTATATAGCCCGAATGTGAGATTCAGCTCAGAGACACAAGCAGCGAATGAAGACTTGGATTTAAAAAAATCAGACCTACCGAATTCCAGTTCAAACGTAACAGAAAAAGGAAATTCAGAGAAGAGGCAGGATACTATCCCCGTAGGGAAAGACTTCCAAATACTTCCAAAATATTTGAAACTTAGGAGCATCATTCTTATTTCAGAGGACTCTTGGATTCCAAGCAGCAATTACTTGCATACTGTGTACCTTAATGAAAGAGACTCTGATGCAGCAAAGGCAGAGGTCTACTGGACCACTTTCTAAAGCTTGCAACCCAACACTCAGCAAGCAGCAAGAGTGAAAGCGTGGCCTAAAGACACAAAATGGCACATTAACCAAGAGAAGCAGGAGCAAAATTCAGCAACAATGAGATTTGTTATGCCATCTGCACAACTACCTCATGCTCCACTCGATATTCAGGTGGAGCATGGACCATCAGCGGGTGTTTTGCTTATCAGCTGACAATCACGGACAGTCAATGCTGGAAGATCTTCCAAAGGAATATAATTGCTGTGTATATCAGTGGACAAAGAGAGAGACAGAAGTTGCAACTCCAACACTGGAAGCACCCTGGTGGTTTATCTGAGAGTTCAATATTATGGAAGACACCCCTTTCTTCAACCAATAGAAGAAAACCTCACATAGTTGTTCTCACTACATTTCATTTTATCTGGATGAAACTTAGGAAATTTGTATTATTTAATTTAAAAAAACCTCCAAACTAAACTTCATTTAACTTTGTTTACACAAAAATGTCTCTTCCCCCATTAGATGTGTGTATAGTGTATATCTGTATTTAGAAAACCCCAAAAGTGCACCATTTCCCATTCAAATTAAGTGGTTTTTTCATTGACTTCTAATGTGTAGGATTAATGTACTACTTTCTATCTCTACATCTGAATACAGACATTTGTACCGTAAATCTGTGTATATTAATTGACAGAAGAATGACTGCCAAAAACGTTCTTCTGCTAAGATATGAATTAAATAAATTTGCACACTATAAGGACTGCATATATGCAAGAAAACGTTTTCTTTAGCACAGATTTTAAAAGAATGTATTCTGCTCGGCTAGCACTGAGGACCCAATTTTGCAGCAATTCCTCCTATATGTGGAAGTCTCCCTACACCAAGTTACATCCGGAATCAGTTACCTTTTGTGTACTTTATAAAAAAAACAACAACCTGTTTTTGTTTTCTGTAACTGATTATTTTCCTTGTACCGGTTGCTTTGCTTGAAGTGTCACACTGTTTTACTTGTTAACTTTTAATTTTTTTTCCATAGATAAATACTTGCCTTATTTCTAGTGTGATTGGCTCTGACTATAAATTACTATAAAGGGTGACTCACAGCTAAATTATATGTGGGGTATTTTTAAATAAGTGAATATTCAAATACTTAAATTTAACTAAAATTGTTTAAGATGATTATTTATTTAGGCCAGTGGAAGGTTTACTGTTTTTTAAAGCATTTTTTGTTTCTGTACCTAGCTCATTGTCTTAAGATATAAATTTGTTTACTTTTTGGTTTTTGAAAATATGGATGTTGGAGACAGCTTGTTTTAAGAAAGCCTTTTTTACAACAAAGCAATTTCTTGGGTTTTTTTTTGTTTGTTTGTTTTAGCATTTGCTTTTAAAACCACTATTTAGTGAAGGATAAACCTGTAAAACCTTATTAAAGTTATTTTGCTTTTGTTCTGTATTTAGTTCCACAGTTAACTCACAAATGAATCTCTTTGATGAGAAGGGGATTTTGCAGACAGAGGGAGACAGTCTAGCATGGGTTCTACCGATTTCGGTGGATAAACTGATCTGTACGTCCCAGCTGTGGACCGATTCCATCGTCCGCATTAACACCGTCCCAGGAACTGTTCTGATTTTTGTCCTGCCTGGACCTAAAAACCCATCAGTAATTTAGAATACGCCTCTTTAATCTTTTTAATTTGTGAGCCATAGCTCGTTTTACAGGGAGGAACAGGGCACAGAAACCCGAAGCTTACTACCAACACAAGACCGCTTTTCTTCCTTACTGCTAGATGCCTCAGAAGTTGTCCGTAACCCCTTGCTCTAACGCAGATGACCTGCTCTGCGATTAGAAGAACCAGCCTGTCTTCCTACCAGCCAGACATTCTCTAGACTTCTTTAACGAGGGAAAAACCAAAAAGCGAAGGCAAGCCAAGAGCCCCTTGCAGCTCCAGCGGTGCTGCCCGGGCGGGAAGGGGCCGCCCGCGGCATTAGGTGGCAGCAGAGCCCAGGGAACGGGCGCGGGCTCCGCCGGCCGGCGCCCACCGCCGGCCGGTCCTCGGCAGAGCTGCCGTCCGGCTCCAGCGAGGTCTTACCTCACTCCGCCTGTTTCCCACGGCTGCCGTCATCCGACCAGGAATCAGCTCGCTGGTTTACGAGAGGTGATTTTTCCTTCTCGTTTAGTTCATGCGCATCTTTGTATCTGCCCCCTCTTTGGAAAAGCTCGTTTAAAAGCAAGCCTCGATTTTGAGTCAAACTTGACTTTCTAGCGTTCGTTCCTCACACCAGTCCAATTAGGAGAACTTCATTACAGAATTGTTACTGTACTTAGAAGGGCTGGCTTTTTGTTTGGTTCAGTGGCGGGTTTGGTTTTGTTTTTAAATGCCTGCAATGTTACAAAGAAATAGAAAACATAATGGAAGGGACCAGGTTACAAGAGTACAGGCACTTAAAAGCAAAAGAGCAAAGCTCTTTTAACAGCAAATAAACTCTAGAGAGTTTGTTTCCAGTACTTAAAATACTTTGATACTTCCCCCTGCTACTATAAAGTATGTTTCATTGTGACCGAAAAAAGTTTAAATCTCACTGCCCTAATTGAAAGAAAAAAGGTGTAGAGACATCATCTTTCACCACAATAAACTTTAGTTTGAGCTCAACACTTTTTCTATATCGCTTGAGGGAACTATCAAAAGGTGGTGTCTCTAGTTGTATAGCTAGAAGCCTAGGAAACAGCAGATAGAGGAATAAACTAGTGGTCTAGAGCTAGCAAGGGTCCTGAAGATGGGCTTGGTGAAATCAGGAGTGAAGAAAAGGTGGGGCAGTATCAGGGACAGCTTGGAGGTGGCTTTGGTGTCATTTGTGGGGAAGCCATGGGGATGGCAGGAGCTGACGCGTTTAGCAGCACCCGCTGGGAAGAAAAGCCAGCGTTGTACAGTTGCTGAAAGCCTGGATCAGCCATAGCCTTATGGCTCACCAGCCACAAATCAGGTTAGATACCAGCTTGCAGCAACTAGTAGGAGAGCGAGCTGGGCTCTATTCTGTTGCGAATTAGCTATGAACTGGGCTGCCTGCCATTGTGGAGGGCACATCCCAGCTCGTTTGACAGAGAGCACACAGAGCAGTGCTGAGCCAGGCTGAAACAGAAAGTAATACAGTAATAGATGTAACACTGGACTTTTCTATGGCATCATAAATATCCCTAAGTACAGTTGTCTTGGATATCACCATCCACATGTGACCTGAAATTCACTGAATGATTAGGCAGATGAAGGACAAAGATGATATCATTTGGCAATGGACTTCAAGGGTGTTGAAAGGATAACTGGCAGGTCTTGCACCCCAGGAGGTATTGCTTTTAATTAAAACAACTGAAATTTCCTCAAGATGCACAAAGCCAGACTAGTCAAAAGGACTCAAAATACTACAAAAGCAACTGCATGTTCACAGGGAGATGGCATTAGATGACTGATTATTATTTTCATGTCTAATTTCTATGTTTAAATAGGCCCATAACACCCTAATTTTATATTAAAGGTATATTTCATTCATACCTAGGTTTTAATTTGAAGAACTATTGAGGGGTAATAGAATGAACTGGAATGCTGAACAGTTTTTAATAAACTGACTTTGAAGAAAGGCATCATCTCTCACGAACAACACTTCCTGCGCAAAATCAGAGAAAATGGTCCAGACTCCTAAGTTGAGGCTTTGCCTATTCCTGTGCCCTCAAAACTAGATTCCCTCACTGTACAGGCTGTGAGCTTCTGAGCTTGGGCTCAGGTATGGGTTAAATTCAGCCCTTTGAGCATGCAAGTATGCAAAATGACTAGTGGGTGAGTGGCTCTGCCAGACACAGAGCAGTCCACAGGGTGGTCCACAAGGTAACCCCATAAAATGGAGCCAGAACACTTGTGCTTGCTTCACTGCAGGAAATATTCTTTCAAAGCAAAGCTGACACAGGGTGGAGATGCACCAATGGGTGCCCTTCCCAAGCAAGGCTTGCAACACTTCTCTATTGGTAGCTCAGTTACCCCCGTACACATTTGATGGAGCAGACCCTGGGGAGTAACATAGTTAAGCCAAGTCTAGTTTTATTAGATTTCAGTATTTCAAAAACCCTAATGTTACTCCAACCAATGAAAAGCAGGAGCATCATCCACTTGAAGGGGATATATTTTGCTATCACTTTTACCCCTGATCTTTCCTGCACAGCACATCTCATTCTTGTGCCCCAAGCACAACTGGTGCTTGCTATTCAAGCTGTCACATCCCTGTAGAAGGAGGAAGCAGGGCTGGCATTAGCAACTTGCTTCTTATTTATAGGCTCAGGCCTGTGACAAGACAGCAAAACCCAGAAGTAGGATCAAGCCCTTGAGGCTAGCACATTTAAAGCATGCTGGTTGACAAAAAGCTTAATCTGTACTAGGTATGCACCTTCTTCATGGTGTTCTATGGATATATCTTAACCCCTTATTGCCCATAGGTAAAGATGTGATTAACATGGTTTGGCAGGGAAGGTTTAGATTGAGATCTTCTTATGATAAATTGCTAAAGAAAATAATTCCTTATGTCACTCATTCCCTCACCATATGACCACAAGCATGTCCCCAGCCAAAATGCTGGCATCCTCCATTACATGATGGGTTCACTTCTGATTACAGGCAAGGGGACAAATGCCTTCAGCCTACGCACATCTCCATGGGTGCCTTTCCAGTCACAGAAGAGCCCACCCTTTTATGTATGAAGAGAAGAGATTAATGGATATGACAGTCGAACCACAAATGGACTTTTGTCCACACAATGGAGAATGCAGTAGAGTGGGCCAGAGGAATTGTTCTGCCACCTTGGATCTGGCTCCCAGTCCATGGTTCTTCACACTCACTTCACTGAAAGGTCCTTTTCTAAAATAGGTGGAATAACAGTGTTTCTCACTCAGTTGTTGCCTGACCCTGCTGCATTCCCCAATTCAGCTACTCTTCAGAAAAACAGAGAAGTGGCAGGAATATTGCTAGTGCAAGAGATGACTATCAACTTCTGTTGTCACTTCTTCCCATAATTCACAGAACTTCAATTATTAAAAAAAATTAAGAATACTCTGTATTTTAGGTTACCTTTATTTCTAGTTCTTCATCTCTAAACGTTGTCATAATTTTCCTTCAGATCATACTAGTAACTTAGTTCAGAAAGCTCCAGCACAACAGGGTTCATAACTGATCTGTGAAACATGAGGAGCAAAAAGTTGTCCTTTTTTTTTTTTTTTACTAATGCCATTTGTCCCAAGATAAGAGCACATGAAGAAAGTTCTTAATGCTTTGAATGATCATATCATAAAGTAGGAAACCCATCTGAATTTTAAAACAAATTCATCACCAATGATCTCTGAAAGGGCTCCCAGGTGACAAGAAACATAATAGAGACAAAAACTTTTTTCAACAGTATTTACATTACATCCTCTATTGCAAAATAGCCCTCCAAATTCTAACAGAAATCACTATTACTTGCCTGACCCAAGAAAAGAAAGACAAAGAATCCAGATAAAATAGTGCTTCCATGGCTTATAGCTTTTAGAAATTACCTGCCAAGTGTGTAATTTTAAAGTGATTGTCTTCCATTAGAGCTACAATAAACAGCATGGTGGAAAATTCAATCTGATTAGCTTTTCTAATGAGCTGCAGGAGGTTGTGGAGGCCAGAGCAGAAGAATCTTAAACATTTCATCACTGATTACAAACCTGCCTCTGAATTAATCAGATAATGAAGTACATAGATTTGATGAACCTAATGCTGATTGACAAATTATCAGTGATCCTTGTAGATTTTTGGCAGGCTAAATGCCTTTTTTCTAAGGTTTCCTAAAGCAAGAAGGTTACTAAAAGTGTGTGCTCTACAAGTAGTTTTTTTATGCAATAAGCAGTAGATGTAAACTTCATAATTTACACAATTATTTAATTTACTTGCAAGGTGTTCAAGTTCCTATTGGGTCTCCAGGAGGGCTGTTGTTATCACAGATGTAATTTAATTGAGACAGCAGCAATTAAAAAGGTGAGCTAAATCCTGAGAACTTTTAACTACAATCTTACGGGAACAAATGGACCTCTTACTCTGGAAATGAGAGCAGAACATGTTTTAGATATTACCAACGAACTATGTGCAAGCCTAAATTCCTAAACCCAAGCTATCCCTTTTGGTAGAACTACACACCACTGCTAGCATTCAAATTGCACCTGCAGTGACCTCCTGGTGTCCGCTCTGCATTCTTCCCTCCTCCAGCCATTTCTTTTCCCTCCACATTTCATTCACGTTGCTAGAGTTTAATTACATACTTCCATTTTGCAACAGAAAACCTGGCCATAGTACCCCAAAACAGTTGTATCTAGCTGGGCAGGAGAAAAAAAACAAATAAATGCTGTTTGGGCACAGCACTATGCTTAAGTTTCAGCAACCCCAGTGCTCCCTGTGAGGGTAACACCTTTGCTGTGTCTGATCGGCCTGGTACCTATTTCTTGTGAGGCAGAGATCTCTGATGTACAGGGAGAAACGTTTTCACTTGCTGTTTCTTCTGAGTTTTGGAATGTTCTACTCTTGGGATTTCTTTTCATTTTCTGCTTAGTCACCAACTTAATACTCACTGAAAGATCAAAGCCATTACTGTTAAAATCTAATATACTGCTCTTGGCTACTGCCAGAATCAGGGTATGGACTAGATAGACCTTTGCTCTGATCCAGTATGGCAGGTCTTATGTTCTTATTATGACTTAAAATTTACTTCCCCCAAAGGGATGTACTTGTAGAAGTCCATCTGTCAAGTGATTCATGAGAAGTGGACATAAAAGAGAACCGAATATGACTAACTGAATACATTAAAAAATTTAAACAAGTATTCCTGGCAAATGAACACTTGAAACATCTTAAATAAAAACACTAAGAACTTGAATTTGCCACCTCTCTAGTATCTGTTTTGCATTTTAAATCGTTGCACCTTTGATGAAACATTTTTTTAACATTATGTATTGCCCTTTTCTTATAAAAACATATGTGGCTTTTCCTTTCTCTCTCAGTTGTTTTGGATTAAAGAAGAAGAGGCAATTACAGCAATATAAAAGAAAGAGACAGAAGCAATCGCATGGATCAAATTATTATCTCATTGAAATCCAGGGCCCAGTTACTTGCAAGTTCAGTCAGACCAGGATTCATCCTCTGTGCCTGGAACAGTGGCAAATTTGTTTTAATCCTCATGCATTACTCATCTGTGCCCAATATGATTTATCCTGCAATGTTAGGTTTTTGATATTTGTCTGAATGGCTTTTAATAAAGATAGCTCTGGAAATCAAAGATACTTTGAGTAAAAATGTCAAACTTCTTTTGTAAAGTAAATTTTGTAAGAAGTTTCATTTTTGTTTCAATTACCAACTTCAAATGTTGAGAGTCACTGTGAAAGTAGAGCTGACGATTGATAGTCTACTTTTTGAAAGTACTTTTTACAGTGTTTGCTATTGAGGATTGGGAGTAAGCTCAATTTTATGGCAATAAGCATTTTATGCATTATTCCTAGCATCAGTGTGTATGCTTTCAAGTGGTGGCATGCATGTGTTGTAAATACAATATCTTTATGATTCTGATAGGGCATAATCAGAATAGATCAGCCAAGCCAATATATATGTGACTGCATCTAGGGGTGGAATGGCATAACACTGACATTTATATAAAATAATCAAATCTCATTTTTCTGTCAACTGCAGATAAAGCATTGCTCACTGTGTTTTGAGGGTGACAGGTGTCTCTAAAATGCCTTTTTCTAAGCACAATTTTGAACATTAACTGTCTCATTGTTTTGGAGTTTTCATGACAGGCTTAATTTATAATGTTAGAAAACAGGACGCTGGAGCATCAGCAAGCTTTTCAAAACCCCTAAAAGAATAGGAATTCTGCTAGATGCCATTTTAAGTGAAACGGAAAGATGGCAACCTCCAAAAATAAACAAAGATGAAAACTGTGAAGTGCTTCCCATCTCACTCTCTGCTGGTGATGCTTTTCTTGATATCAAGCCCTACACATGTAAACTGAAAATAACCCAGAGAACCATATTAATAAACCCGAGAGTCAAAAAGTAAAAAGTAGTTTAACTGTGGTGTTCATGGTAGATTCAGAGTATTACTATTTGTTTACCAAATGGACTAACCTGAAACATTTCTCACTGGAATTTGGACACTCTGGGATTGTTTCTTGCTGTGCTGGCTTACCTATTCTCCCCCACATCTCTTTACAGGAATTCTATAATGGATGTGAAACAGCTTTAAAAAATCCCCACAAGTAATGGTTATTTCTCAATATAAAATACTTAAATAAAGATTTGTGGTGGATGATACCTACTTTCAGAACCTCTGAATTTCCAAAGTATTTTTAATATAGAAACTATGACTAGCATTTTTATCTGTTGTGTCTAATACCAATTGTTCTTATTCTAGATCAGTTGGGAATATTTGATTAACTTATTTCTAGTTATTTTGGGGTAGTCCGAGCAGGCTGAAGTCACTTTCAAGAAGCCTGTTAATAAGCTGCCAAGACCTCACCACTTTCGGGAGGCAAAGGTATATACAGAAATAGGAGATCATGCTTATGTTCTGCAAATCATAGAAAGGATTGTGTCTAAATTCAGGCTCAAAGCAGCAGTTTGGGTTTGTTTATTTGGTTTTGCTTTTTCTTGTCTTTCTTGAGAGGAAAAGCAATGGCAGCTATATTTTTTCAAATCTTAGTCTCACCAAGTTTTTCCTTTAGTTTCAGGGGGGCTAGATTTGGTCATGAAAGTCCAGTCTTCCCAACAGTATGGTTTAAATAACTATTTTAGTACTAAACAATCAGCAGTTTTTCTGCAGACCTCTGTTGATTCTTCCACATATCCCATCCTGTGAATCACTAGTACTTCTGCCTGGGCATTTTTTCAAAGGCTTCTAGAAACATAGGGCTGGACGGATCCTCAAGATATCAATGACCTGAGATCTCTGTAAACTATGATCAGTGGTGATTCGTGTGTCACAAGAAGGGGTTTTCCATATCCCACCTACATGCATAAACAGAGAGTGGGAGGAACAGGGTAATAAAAATAATAGTTAGCTCAGACCTGGAAAATGACTGTTTGGTTTAGTCTAAAAATTTTCCCTCTCTGGGATTCCACATCCTCCCCTGCTAACCTGTTCCATGCTCAGGGTGCTATCCACACCCTCAGAAATTAAGCCCTAGTATTTAACCTCATACCCCTTGCTGTAGATTAGCCAGCTATCTCTTATTCTGTGCTAGTGAACCTATGGAGTGATGATTGACATTTTAAAATATAAAACAAAGACACCATTTACATTTTTGGAGACTCGTAGCTTCCCTCATTATTTTTCTAAATTTAATGAAGACAGTTCTTTTAACCTTTCCTCCCAGGCTGTGTTTCCTAAATCTCCCCACTCTAGCTGCCCCTCTCTTCCTCTCCCCTGCCACCTCTCTCCCCAGTTTTTCTCTTTTTAAACTGCAGAGTCCAGAACTAGATACAGCAATCTGGCTCAAGACTCACAAGGGCTAAACTGAGGAGAGCAATCACCCTCTATTTCCACATGTGCTTTTTGCAGACACATTCAGCCTGTGATAGATGACAGCTCTTCATGCCATCCAGCTACTTATCCACTGCATTCTTGTGCATTTATCTCATGGACAACTGAAGTATTGCCACAAGTAAGCAAGAGGAAAAATCATTCTTGATTTTAAAGTTAATTGAATGGCTGAGAGTTAGCAAATCTCCATGTGTCCCAATCCCAAGCAGGCTCAGCATCATTCCAGCTGTGTGCTATGGTAAGTGTAAGAAGGCAGTCCAGAGAAGTCTGTTTACTAGAGTATTATGATGGGTCAAAGAAAGTTCTTGGCAGGCTACATATGCTCATGAATCAGATGTTATGCAGTCCTGTTTTATGTCTCATCTTTTATGTATGAAATTCTTGGGAAGCTCTTCAACAACAAAACTTCTGTTGCTCTTCTACATGTTCAAATGTCTGAAAATCTACAGACTGAAAATCTAGGTGCACACTTTTGTTTACAGATGCTTGAATTCACACATTTGCTATTGAAACTTACTGCCAGTAATTCCAATCCATTTAACAAATCTAACATTTCCACATGGCTCCCAAATTCCTGCCCCTCCTTCAGGATGCACAGTTAAAATTGGATGGGAAGTCTGTAAATGATGCAGACAGATACTGCATTTATCTGTAAGGGTAAATCTTTAAACAATAGAAGATATGCAGAACACTAACAGATCAATGTATATTCTTTATATGCAGCCGAGAATGCAGGCAAGTCTATAAAGTTGTTTTTCTTTGTAATTTTCTCCATTTTTGCAGAACACTGTAAAAAGCAACATTGTAAATAGTGGTTGCTGACAGGAGGAAACCCCATTACCAAAGATTTAAACTGTGCAGGAGAAAGACTAACTTTCAGGTCAGTAATGGATTTTAATGAAATATTTAAAAAATATCCATATGCTTTTAAAGTTGTGAAAATTTTTTTTTTATTTGCAAGAAAATGAGAAGCTTGCATTTTAAAATACAGAGCAGGTATATTAGGTGAGAAGAATGCAACATAAGGCCAACTCCAGCAGTCCTTCCTCAGTTCTTACCTGGTCAAACCTTCCATTGATCTCTGAATGAGTGTAAACTGGGCAATGACTTCAGGACATGCTTTACAGATGGTGCTTCATCCAGAGGCTTCAAACACTCTTCTTAAGGTTATAGAATATCTTTCGGTATGAATTCCCTTCGTTAAGGGCCCAACAGTGTCCCTAATAAAATCAGTGGAAATTCGCCTACTGTCTTCAGAGGAAGCATTTTGGGGCATTCAATGGACATTCACAAGCAAAAGCTATTGCTATACAAGTGGGTTAGAACTTGGGTGAGGCTTTAAATGGAGTAAGAATAGAACAGAACAGAACAGAATAGAATAGAACAGAATAAACAGAAATAGAATAAACAAAATAGAAAAAAAAAACAGAGATGCTCTCAGGACAATGTAAGAGCAGATTATAATAATAATAAATGCACGGAGAGGGCCAAATTCACTGCCGTCATCAGCTGCCCTGACTCTCTTGATTTAAACAAATTTCTGTCCTTTTACTCCAACCTGACCAGATCTCCTGGCCAGATACTTTTGAAAGCTTCCAGAATATCTAGTCACACAACTGAGGACTTGCTAGATTAACTGCTTGTACAAATTTGAGTGACCCAACTGCCACATGTTCACTAATCACTCAGGCCTGCTGGCACCCTGGACCTGTGGCTGCTTTCTCAGTCATGCAGAACTGTGAAGGCTGCAAGTCAAATCCACTTTAGCTGAGCAAAGCGGCTCGTATGCCATTTTTTGAATATATAGCTCTATAAATTTCAGTATGGCCTTTTGAACTGTATATTACTATAGAACTGTGGGAAACCCCTTTTGGGAGAGAAGTGGCACAGTTGATATTTATCACTACAAAGTCTATTGCAACACACTGTCTCTTTCCTTTGAAATAAAAGCTTTTGAATTACAGATGATCAAATATATTCACACCCCAAGCGAAACCAGAATATTTCTGGCTTTTTGCCAGTATCGGCTTGGGTGTGAAATATTTGACATTTTGCATTAATTTTTTACAGTAATAAAAGCACTTTCTCAGCCAAAATCTCTTTTGCCATCCACAAGTGCCACTGGGCTTGCAGCTAGTTTAGACGCATACGAGTAAATCTATAGGTCCCATGACTGGAGAGAACAGTAGTCCTGGGTATTGTGCTACATGACTGCTTATAGATACCACCACGGTACAATCATCGACCACATCTAGAATTTGGCAGATTAGCAACAAGCAATACTTTGGGCTATATTTTAATAAAGGTAATTACATTAATCTATGCATGTGACCAGTGGAACAAGGCTGCTATACTGTCTGTGTGCAATGTGGCTGAGTTAGCACTGACACAGGCATCCTACATCAGCATTTCCAAAATCTCTAGCTCTGCAACCTGAATGTTGCATTAACTTATCTTCCTCTTTCATGTATTGACATTTCTTTCCTTTGGGGAAGGAGGCACAAGATTTTAACAGACTGAGAAAGAAGATGTTAACCTTGTAAGAGGGATCAGGCGCAGAGTGAGTTCTGAGTTCATCTCTAACAAACACCCACGGTCACTTCAGGATTGCTGCTAACAGGGTAAGCATTATTCTTTCCAGGAAATGCGGAGTCACCCCATTAAACCTGCTCTTGTACAGTTAGGGGAACAGAGGCTAGCAAATCTGAGAGGACCTGCAGAGCAGAGGCTGACAAATTTCAGGTGGTTGAGCCACCCAGCTCCTGGTGAGACACAGTGAAGGAACAGATTACACCATCTCTGCAGGACCTTGGAGACATTCACTTTCCCTTTTCTTCCTGAGAAAGTAGAGCTGTCAGTCCCACTTCCAATGTCTCAGCCACATTGTCTTAGCTGTTTAATTATATAGAAATAGAGAGGAAGAATATATTTTTCTCTTCCTGATACAACAGTCACTTCTAGCTTTTGATTCATCTCCAAGCAGAGATCTGTCACCTGGAACTTCACAGGACAGAAAGGATGCTGCCACTTGTGGGTCTGCATTTTAAAAAGAGAACGTTTCTAGGTCTGAGGTTTAGACTCTCACTTCTGGTTCATTTGAAGACAGTCACCCTGGGCCTGACTTACAAAGGTATCAAAGCCCCTCAGGATGAAGACAGGAATCCAAGTCATGTAAGCTTCTAAAACCATGATCTGAAGAGGAGTTTTGTGCCTAAACTGCTTAGAAAATTTTTTAATCCCTTCTAGACTTCTATCCTCTTCCCATAGGTACTTAAAAGCCATTGTGAATCAGGAATGGTTTCATTCTTCAAATGCTCTCTTTCTTGGAAGGAGTAAATAATTGGGATTTGCCTCTTTACACAGGAAAAATTGCACCATGAGACCCCTACAAGCTCTCCAAATTATGGCAGCTTCCCTTATGGTCAGTGGACACTGTGAACACCAGGACTGCAGTCTGCAAAAGTTTTGCATTTGGAAGCTGCCTAACTTCCACCTAACCCTGTTTAACAACAACAACAACAACAAAAAAAGAAGTTAGAGAAAAATCTCTATACCTTAAAAGTGTTTAATTATAGGTGAATGGATCTACATAGGCATCTGCTGGCCGGCAGACTTTCCTGCTCATTTATGATGTTACGGGTTGGTATACATGACCTAGTGGGCAGGAAATTAGGCGCACACACACACACACACACAAAAGTTTCCCTCTCACAGAAACAGGATAAAAAAACTCGGGGGGGGGGAAGGCGATGGAGTAAGAGAGAATGAAAGACAGCATGATCACAGTTGTTCCAGCTCTCCACCACACAGTTTTTACCAGCTGCCACCTCCAGCCATGGATATTTTGCATGGACTGAGGATGCTTTGGGAGAGCTCTGGCCCATGTGAACACCCATGTGCACGCAACACACGAATGAGAACAAAAGGCACTGTGAAGCCCGTATATGCTCCATGCTGCCTGAAATGCTGAAAGCCACTTTTAGGAGACAATTTACAGAAAAATAAAAAAGTTTACAAACTGGTTTATGAGACAGTTAAATGGTTCTTGAGGGGGGGTCTTTATAATTGAATTATAAGAACAAAAGAAATCTGAGGAGCAGGCAGAGGCCTTAAGGCCCAACATGCTTGACCTCATTTGGTTTAATTGCACTGCTGGCTCTCTCACTATAACCTTCACTTGGAGAACAGTCTCTGGAAATCATTTAAACTCCTTGCTTCAGTTGCCTTTGTTAGTGATTTAGTCAATAATTTTATTACCTCTTTGGTAAGATAGCTCTGAGTGCCCCAGTCTTTAATTAAAAGCCTCTTAGGTTTGAATCTTTTCGCAATATGAACATATCTATCCGAGATCTTTATCAGAACCTTCTATAAATTTTATAACTTCCTCCTAGTCATCTTGAAGATGCTGTTTTCCATTGTGAATAAACCCAGCTCCCTTTGCATTGTCAATCTGTCAGGAGCACGGCGCAGAGCTGATGGCAGCCTGAGCTCTGCAGACCTTCTCAAGCAACAGTGTAGTGCCAGCAGGAGGGTGGCCAGGGCTGCAGACGTCATTCGGCAGGGAGATCGAAGAAGTGTCTGCAGCCAGGGCCAAACGGGGCCAACAGAGGTACTGCAGCACTGTTGAATCAGGGTTTGGTCCTACCCCTGCCACCTTTAATACTATAGTGTGGGTCTAAAGGGAGCACAGATTTTGCCTTCCTGTGTGCTGCTAGTGGTTATAGCAACGTCAGTGTCACAGTCCCCAAGACTTTCCCTCTCTTTGTACATAACAAGTGTTAAATGTTGAGCAAGCCCTTCCAGGAAGTCTTAGCTTCAGACTGACTTTTTATATCTGCCCTCCACTAACTTCTTTATTTTTAATATTTAGGTTATTTCTTTTTAAATCAGCTCCTGTTTTGCAGGAGGGTTTCTCTTCAGCCAGTGAACTGCCAGAATCACAAATCCAATGCAACATTTTCAACTCCAAGCTAGCCAAAGTTGGAAACAGTCATTATCCCTCTGAACATGGCTGTAGGGTTCAGCTTCCTGGGAGCAGAGCAGGGGTAATAATGAAATGGGCATCAGTAGAACACCAAAACTCCTGGTAACCTGATTTGATCAGGGCTCGGTCCTGCTGTGAGAGGGCTGTGGAGGGTGGCCTCCTTAGGAGCACATTTTGCAAACTTTTGGATCCGATCCTGGCCTGCCTCTTGCTCTGAATGCTTGTGCAAAGTGGGTCCACCGCTCTCCCTGAACAGAGCTGCTTACCACTAACTGTAAGGACAGAGTTAGGCAAAGATAGGAGCAGCGTTAAGTGGGTCCATTCTGATGGTCTCAAGTAAGGCTGCCAAGGAAGCTCAAGTTGCAGGAGAATGTACTAAGAGGTAGCATTTTTTTTCACCTCTTCAGAGTGCTCCCAGCCTTATCCCAGCACAGGATCCACCCAAGCAGACCCCTACTGGGGCTCACGGAGGCTGTAGCACTCTGCAGCACACTGCTTTGGCTCCTCACTGCCTGCAGGGAATGGGAATGTGCAGTAGCTCCCTGCGGAGGTTCTCCAGGGCTGGAGGAAGGCTCCTTGCACAATCATCCCCACATCAAATTTGAAAACAATCTGCTGCTTGACATCAGGAGCTTAGCCAGCTTTCCCATAAAGAAGCACCTGAGCATCAGTGCCAGCTGTAACACTGTCCTCTAGCCCCAGGCTAAGTCACAACCTTTCTGCCTCAGTTTCCCTTTCTGCAAAATTAGGGTGGTTGTGCTGGACACCTCAAGGAGGAGGGGTTTCAGAGAGATTAATAAGCTCTTTGTAAAGTGCTTTGAATATGAATACTGCTATGGATAGTAAGTGCTAACTATCAATTATTAAGTGGGAGTCAGGTTTCAGGAGCTTTATAACAGGGAAAGGTTAAGCAAGTGTAATAGCAGAAGACATGTAATGAAGCGCAGTACTGCCCTGTAGCACTGGCTACAAAAAGCTAATATCCACAGTAAAAATTCCAGCTCTGTGGCCTATGCAGAGTATTTTGCTCTGCTGCTATAATGATGACACTTAGAATTAGACCGACATAACCTAGAGAGCTCTGGGGACTCATCATCTCTGAGATTTCACTTAATTATTGGCAAACTCTGTCATTTAGTATCCTGAGCAGGCTGCACTATGTATAACCAACACATCTAATTTGATTTCATCTTGAATTGCTCCTATGAGTGGTCTTGAATGGAACCGCATCTGGTATCTTGGCAACGTCTCTTCTTCTCTTGGAGAGAGCTGTCCTTGAATCTATAAAATGGATCTCTTACGGCGGGGGGGTGTGTGTGTGCATGTGCATGTGTGCGCATGTTGGGGGGGATAAACCCTCTGAGAGCACACAAAGGGAGGCTTTGCTTACATGCACGTTTGGTGTGTTTAGGTTTTTAATACTTTTTTCCAGATAAATTATTTCCATGAATCTTGGTGTAAATCTTTCTTGAGCTAGGGCAGTGGATTTAAGAAGCATTCAGGCTACTTCATCCTTAATTGGAGCTTTCAAGAAGGAATTGGTTGCTGGTCTGTATGGACAAAGCATTATTGCTTTCCCCTCTCCGTGATATACAATTAAAGGGGAGGGTGGGGGGATCAAGTGTACATTTCAAGGAGAAAAAAAAGGATCATAAAAGTATAGTCAGAAACTGATTTTTCTGTGTAACCTAATGAGGTTCAGAATTTTGGCATTGGGACATAAGGATCGCTCAGCTTCCCACTGCCTCAGGATTTGTCCATCCATCCAGCTCTCCCTCCTGGCAGCTGGCTTGTGGAGAAGAAAACTCACGCCAACTTTCATGTACAGCATAGAAATGGGAGACAATTCACAACCCATTACCTTCTTCAGGGTTTTGGGTCCTGTACTTTACATGGGGATAAGCCCAGGTAAATGAATGAGTGGTTTCCACAGAGAAGATGTGCCTCCCACTGCTCTTATGGGGGAACATGGGGGAAATGTGCAGATGGAGCATATACATTAATGTGTGACACGATTTCAGTAACTTCTCTCAGTTTCTATTGCTCCTTGATAAAATGACATTTTCTGAATTATAGGAACTTCCTCTGCCACTTAAGACTTGTCATCCCCTTTTGCTATAGCAAACCTAAATCACTGGAGTTATTCCAGATACTGCAGTATCCTACTTGTCAGAAAGACTCAATCCTGCAAAGCTGGACGCACAAGGACTTTTTTCTCTTTGTTTCCAGAGATGGATCTTATAACATTTGTAATATAAACAGCTAGAGAGAATACTCTTCCTTCGCTTCATAAATTGAACACACTTAGGAATCACATTTTGGAAGAAGTATGGCTCTTTCAGCTACGAAAACCAGAGGTACATCAGGGAAGCTCAGGATAAAAATGAAGTAACTACTCAGGTTTATTTTTATGCTCTCTAACTCAGAAACTATCTGGCACTTTTTTCAGTCTTCTCTTAGTCATTCCCAGACTACCAAATTAAAGTTTTAGTGGGACTAAAATACAGATTAGAATCCTGAACATTATCAACTACTTGGTAACTTGATTAATTACTTGCTTACTTGACAAACTCATATTCACAGAACTTTTTTTTCCACAGGAGGACCCAGTTTTTTTCTGTTCAGAAGAAAGCTGTAGTTATTTCTTGTTTTAAAGAGAGATCTTTTACCAGAATTGAGGATGTCACAAACTGCCTACGTGAACAGATATTGTCTATTTACCCTTTACCTTTCTCAGTCCTCTTAAGCAGCGTGAAACCACAGTAAAGCATGCATTTGTGAATATACTGTGTTTGAGTGGTCAATGTACATTCATCAGATCTAATAAAATGCTCAGTGCTTCCTGTATGTACAGGATATGAATCAGTTAATGTGAAGAAGATGACCACATAGCATCATCATTACAAAACTCTATTAGCATTCTGCTGCCTGTGGAGCAGCTGTGGTGGTGTGTTACTCTGCACATTTCAACAGACTGAGCCAGAGAGGTAGATGAATGCAGTCTTCTCTGTTCAGGCACATAAGAGTTAATTACGAAAAGGTGTGATCTTTGATTGGTATTTTCTTCTGTAATTATATCTCTCACTTAACAAGGCACATTCCTCCCGGTAACAGTATGCTTTTAGCTATAGAGCAATAATTGCTATTGTTATTTGCACTCCAGGTTTGGTCAGAGGGAGGAACTTTGTATGACCTTCCAAATAAACAGAGAAAAAAATTATGCTAACATCATGATATTTTGGGTGATTAATAAGGGAAGCAATGTTTGGAATCAAGATGGAGTTGGTAGTGTTGCTGGGAGATCTCCAAGTAACCCCGCTGAAGTATGGTTCCTGCAGCCCCAGAGCTACACTGCGTGTGACACTTCCAGTTCATGCATTGATTCTACTGCTTTTCAGCAAAGTTGGAATAGCTAGCAAAGAATATGTGTATAAGCATCTATGAAAATAAGTGATGTCAGGATAAAACTAATCAGAACAAAGGGACTTATGCCTATTTTAAAGTATAAGTAGATCTGGCTTTAATTTTTTTGAAAACTTTTGCTCAACATGGGCCCTTCTCCAATTTAAAGAATAAAATACAATTTTTGGTTACTTTTAGATTCAAACCATTGTGCTGGCACTGTGCAATGGAACAGTTGGTTTTTTTTAAATTCCAGGGCAGTCCTTTGATTAAAAAAAAATGATGATTGCCAGACTAGACAATCTCTCAAGGTCTCTGCCAGCCTTATGGTTCTCTGATTTGTCATCTGTCTGGAAAAGTCTCTGCTCTCATTCCTATCCATGTAGTTGTGCTGTCTTCATTTTACACAAAGGAGTGGTACTGTAGAGAAGCTGAAGTAGCTTGCCAAGAATCAAAAAAAAGGGATCAATGATCAAATCTGTGCAGAAATCAGACTTCTTGTTTTCCACTGTATAACCAAAGAGCATGGCCTCCGACAGAACTGCTCAGCTGTCAGATCTACCCCACAGAGCTACATTCTCTACAGACCTTGGTGCCTGATTCTTCCAGTCCAATGTCAAACCCACAAACAATTGTTTTAATTAATTTCTTTAGCATTCCTTCATCCTCCTTTCTCCTTCCCGTCTCTTTCTTACTTCCATCTCTTCACTTACCCATAACATCACCTGCACACCCTCCCAGGCCCCCATTGCTGCTCTGTTCTCCAGGTCAGTGTTCCCATCACTTCCTTTCCAATGGCTTTTGGGGTCACAGAAGGAGTGAACACATATGCAGAGGTAAGGAGAACAACCAGAGACAGGTTCGACTTGTGGGAAGGGAGAACAGACTGAAGAAGGGGACCCAGGCTGTGCTAGCCTTACCATAAAGCAGAGCATAAACTGAAGTTTGCGAAAACTCTCATGGGAGAATTTAACACAGAATTACCAGAAAATGCCAAGAATGTTTCAGAGTCCTTCCGCTCTGCCATCAGCAGGTATAACACACCAGTGCATACGACACACAGCCACAAGACTGCAGAGTTCCCATCATTATTTAAATCAAACCTGCAATGACCCCTCAGTATTTGGCTTCCACAAAAAATGAGGATTGTGCAGTCATATTGTCTGCCTGTTCCTTGTCCCAGTAATGTTTGAACTGGATGGCCAGTTTGAAGGAAAACTGTTTCAAAGCTATGCAGTTCCCACATGTTTCATGAAAGTGAGTGTCTGGACAGAACATGAAAGCTTTTGCCATAAAAAGTTTCTGCGCTTCATAATAAAGATGTGGAAGGGGACGTGTGGTTGCCCATCCTGCTCTGAGTTAGACTTAAATGTATCTACTTTTTTCTCAGTGAATGATTTTTGAGTCTGAATCTGTTCTTGAGAACCTCTAGCAAGGGCATGCCTCAGCACCTCCCGACAAACCCAGAGCTGCCACCTAAGCCTTTGCCTTCCTCCACACACTGCTGCCGCATCAGCTTGGTATGAAAGGTAGTTTTAGATAAATGTAAATAAAGAAGCTTAAAAAGAAATAGAAAAAGGAAAATAATTCTGAGTAACAATGCCAGGTATCAGCTCCATATCCTGAGATAACTGCTTCAAAACACAGGAGCTGTCTATAGAGGCAGGCCCTTTCAAAATTTAAAAGACTATTTGGAAAAAACAGTCCCAGTAGTCCCATAAGCACAGATCAAAACACAGCAGTGCTGGATGTTGCCAATTTGTTGCTGACAATGCTTTGTGTCACTACTCTCATTTAGGAACACAAGATGGAAAACACAGTCCTAATACCTACTTATCTCCAGTAGCCTCTGCTCCTTGTGTCATTTCATTTTTGGTATAAATCTACTCTACATGCCATATCCTTTTGTGAAAGGCAGGGACCTGGGGCTAAATGTATATAAATATCACTGAGACGCATCCCTTAGCCTTGAATCCAAGCGAGGAAGTATTACTCCATTTTGAAGTGCAGTGAGATAAGAGCACACAGCCAAATGCCATCTCCATTAACAGCTCTGTGAAAAGCATAATGGTGCACAGAGCACAAAGGCACTCGAGCCTGCAGTGCAGCAACCTCCCGCACACTTGCAGTGCAGAGGACCGAAGCTCTGCAGAAGCTCTGCGTGTTGCTAACCCTGTACCATTGCCCCCAGCCCTAGGCCAGCCCCGGGTTCCATCTGGAAACCTAGCAAAGGGCACTCCTAAACAAGCACTAGGAGAAGATGTCCTGGGCAGCCGGAGCGAAGCCACGTTGGGATCTCACTCTGGAGGTTTGTGGTTCAGACTGGCCTGCCCGCTTTCCACTCATGCAGGGGCATTCAGCAGGAGAGGAAATCCTGGCAGAAAATGAGCTTTCTGGGAAAAAAGCAGAGACATTCATTGGCATGTTGCTCCCTTAATGTGTGTTTGGTTTGCCAGGGGAAAAAGTGATAGTTTTCCATGTCCTCCAGCTCATGGTTGTGGCTCCAACTCAGTATTTCCGCCAGGTTTGCTGGCAGTGCCTAAGAGCTAGGGATTGTATTTCAGTATTTATTAAAAAGAAAGAATATAGGGAAGGGTAAAAATAAATCTTGTTTTAATGGGAAGGGAGAAGGCAAATGAGGAATGTGAAGTCTGGTCACTTACTGGTTGATCTTCCCCTCCCTCTGCCATCCTGCCAGACCGGCTCATGTTGCCCTTCCAACCATACTGCAGCGCAAAGGAGGTTTAAAAATCCATCAGCACACAGAGAAAGCATTCAGCAGTGCCATTCAGTCACCCTCTGCCTGGACTGTGCTGTCCCTCATCAATAGCTTGTGCGCTTTGATTGCAAGCTCCATGGGCCATATCTGCCCCTAAAAAATTCGGAAGTACCGAGGGGATTTCATTCTGGTTTTCCCATTTCAGAGCTGTCCTTTTCTTTCCTTTCAACATTGTATTTTATTTACTTATGCTGAATACCTGTCCCTGGACCTTCCACCTTTCCTGGATTTTGCCAAACATGCTGGGGTAGGGCAGAGGCTGGGCAGGGAGGAACTCAGGCGTTGCACCTTCTCCCCAGCACCCGTGGTTCTGAAGTGTGCCAGCTCACAATAAATCTTCCTCCTGCTTGCCAAGGAGCTAACTGCCTCTCCCCACACAAGCATCACAACAATTAAGAAAGACTTGGTTAAACAATTTGGGAAATAGGGTGCCATTTAGAAGTTAATCCCAAAGATGTGGTGAGGGTTGGAGCTGGCAGAAGAGGGTGGGAAAGTGGGTGGAAGACACACACTTACTTCTGAACCCAGCCTGAGTAACATGGGAGCTTGGCTCCATGTGTAGGACTGTGCTGCGGGATGAGGATGCATATACGATCTCCGTGCCGCCTTGATGATTTTATGTCTACCAGAAGAGCTGAAAAACTTCCCTTCCCCTCACCCACAAGAGAGAAGTGACAGGTGTGAAACAAACCCCAGCTGCCTTTGGAGAAAAAAAGGCACTAAAAATCAGCTCTATGTATGCTCCTTGGGCTTCAGATTTCAGTTTAAATCACCTCTTTCTATTGACAGGTTTGGTTCTTGGTTAGGTGACAGCTATGTCTATTGGGCTGGTAGCTCAGATTGTGGCTCAGCCTTGCTGCACAAAGGCTTGTCCATCTACTGCTGAGTGTTTAAGTTCTCAGGTTTTGAATTCTTGCAGGTGATTCAAGGAAATATATCTGTTTTAGTGACTTTAAAAAAATTATTGCTTGTAAGAGACACAGACAGACTGCAAACAAAGGGCTGGTTCTTGCTCCTGTTGAAGGCATGGAGTGGAAGCACCAGAGTTCATTCCTGACTGCTTTAGGTTTTCAAGGACAAAGAATGAAGCAAGAGCCAGCTGTGAGGCCAAAAGCGAGCGCTGACTTGCTATCAGACCCTTGTGATTACCTCTGAGGAGAGAAACACAGCTTGTAAAAAAAATTATAAGAGGATAACTGCACCTTCTCCTTCATGAAAATGAGCAAATTCCAGAGTGTTTCTTCTTCTGCCTGCTATGCAATTTGCTTCAGCTTCATTTCACGTGCTGTCTCACACAATAGCCTCCAGGGATTCTCAGGGAAAAAGATTTAGCTGCCTTACCTTCCATGCCCAACTCCTGCCTTCCTGCAAGAAAATTATTTGCTGCTTTCCTAACAAACCAGCTTCAGTTGTCACTGTAGTTAAGGTTATGTCAACACTTCTATTATAAACTCCTCTTGTCAGGAATTTACAAGTCGGCTGTAAAAATTCCCTTTGCACTTAATTCTGGCATAGATGAAAAAGCCCCAGGAGCACATTAAAAAAAATCAACATTTACGTATTAGATTTTAACACTTTCCAAGAAATGAAAATTTCAATGTTAACGCAGACACTGTATCACCAGACAAAGACTTAAACCAATGGCTCCAGTCAGCATGCGAATCCTCTACTGAAATAAGTCACCTTGGAGTGCCCTGCACTCCAGTGTTGCAAATATGGAAATGTCACTCTGAGTGCCACCACAGGAATAAGAACAAAAGTCCCCTGAAAAAAACTCATTTACTTATATGGCAGTAATTAAAATGCAAGCCATCTTGTTTATTGAGGGATATATCCTGTCTCTCATAACAAGAAGCTGAGTTTAATGTATGAAGGTTTCACAGGAGTTGAAGAAGGATTATTTTTACCTGTCTAAAATATTTACCTCACCTTTATCCTCATCTGAGCCCTCATAACCGCTAGCACATTTAGCTTTTCTGGTGCATTACTGCTATTTATTTTCATTTCAGAAACAGAACAGTGATATGGAGAGAGGTTAAATGGTTTGCCCAAGGTCGCAGAAGACAAGCCTCTGCTCTGGGAAAGGCACTCATGCCCATGCCTGGGATCCACCCCAGCAGATTCTCCATCCTCTCATGGCTTGCTAAGGAGTAACAGCAATTTATCGTCCTTAATACAGCTCTGAGCCTGCAGTTTCTTCTGTCTTCCCTGGGCTACTACTTGGCAGGATTATACAGCTACTAGCTTCATCTTCCCCCTCCACTTCCACCCTTGCTTTTTACGGGTTTGAGAGGACCCTGAAAAGGTCTGGATTTGGCTCTAGGGAAGCCTAGACAGCCCATGTATGGGCTCTCCAAATCCTTTGTGTACCGGAAATTTTTCTGCTTACAGGTTGAAACAGAGACAGGCTAGGATTTGTTGTGTACACAGAGGTGTGTGTGCTTTTGCATTTTGTCCAGCCCCATATTGAAACAGAGGAGTACATGGCACTAAGCTAAACTCTGTATGTCCTGAGGAAAAAAGAGTAGAAGGCCAGGAGAAGGAAAAATAAGATACAGAACAGGCATCAGTGTTGTTGAGACAGTCTTTAGCTAATTTTCAAATGCAACAGGAAATCAACAACCAAGAGAAATTACAAATAATCCAGTCAGAACTAGTGCAGCTTCAATAAGACCACATTTTTAAAAGTATGATTACAGCTCTCTAAACTCTTCCACATATTTAATGAATGCAAATATCTACACCCATGCGTATGACTTAGTTTTGCAAAGTTATGCTCATGTTTGCAGCACTGCAAGCCACATTTTAAACAAAGACTCAGATCTCTATCTTCTACCTTCTTTTAACTGTACTAGTACGTGCACGAGGAATGCTGCTTGCTCTAGTGACAGCTATGGAGGACAAGTAGTAACCCTCTGATAATCCAGGTCCAGTATTGAGCAAATGATAGTGTAAGTAAGTGTGGAAAGAAAGGCATTGAATTCTGTGTAACAGAATCAGGCCCAAGAAGTGCAAAAGGAATTTACAAAGCAAGATTTTCTGTAATATGGTCCATTGGCTTTTGATAATAAAAACCACATTGTAAATGGCCAAGAAATTAATCTTTAAAAGGCAGCTGTAGCCCATGTGTATTAACTATTTTTTCAAAGACATTTCCTCTGGATTTTTGTTCCCTTCTTTAATACATGTTTCCAGCCAGCAGAGATGTTATGCTCTGTGGGTGAAATATAATATGCATTTTAAAAACATTTATAAATATGTATACACCCTATGGATTCACATGGCACTGTAGGAGCTGTGTTCTGGTCTGCCTTGAAATGAAGGCACTCTTTAAAAAATAATTACAAATATACTAAGGTGTACGTTCAACACAATGCATGGGGATTTAGCCACATAAATTTCATTAGTGCTAATGAGAGGTGTGCAGCTAAAGCCCTGCATATCAAGACATCATGCATAAAGAAAAGCTTGTCTAATGATGTATTTACTTATTAAACCAGAACAGCTCTGAAGGGCATGCATGTTTATCTATTGTTATTTATTCCTTTTCAAAAGAAATTAAATGCACACATGTGTGCATGCACACACAAACACATCTATATTCTGTAGAACACAGAATTTCTAAATTTTGATAAAATAATACATTGGAAAAATCAATTAAAATGATTCTTCAGCTGTTATTATTTTTTGCAACAGGGAAGATTAAAATGTCCCTTGAGGTTGCAAACCAGAAACATGCAAATAACTTGACTATGTGGTGTGGCACTTTTGTGCTAGAATAAACAGGTGTGAATAAAGGCATCGGTGATATATTTTAGTAGAGTTGAGACTGTGACATGCAGTACTCAAAGCTGGGAAATTCTCGGTTTACCTACCTCATTTTCTCAGCTCTCACTTTTGTCTTTATAAAACTTCCTCACTTTTCTCAATAGCAGGGCATGTAGAGGGCACACAGTCTGTGTTAAAGGAAAGCCTTGGTTTTAGTACATATATGTGGGTCAGAAACTAGGTATTCTTCATCAGTTTTGTTAATTTCTGGACATGAAAGAATGCATTTTATGTTAGTCACACTATCCAAAGCAATTGTTTATTTTCTTCTCCAGATTACAAGTGGGTTCCTTTGCTGAATAGATACAACATGTGTTTGCTGCCAAGTTCAGGGTCCAAAGATGTTGCTCCAATGTATCATTTGAACACTTCGATGCCATCTACTAGATCATTGTGTTATGGGGCCAAGTTAGGGCCAGCAGGGTAAAGGCAATTTATAACCCACATAGTGACATCAATCTAACCTAGCAACCTCCCTAGCAACACTGCCAAAGCATCACAATGTGGCCCCTATAGCTCAGATGATATGAAGATAGTAGCATTGT
The DNA here is from genome assembly GCA_026212715.1 of Elanus axillaris. Classification (NCBI taxonomy): domain Eukaryota; kingdom Metazoa; phylum Chordata; class Aves; order Accipitriformes; family Accipitridae; genus Elanus; species Elanus axillaris. Next base: position 6,381,212 of record JANZLQ010000092.1, on the reverse strand, counting down.
TAGGGTGGGAGGTTGCCACTTTGGCCTAGCAACAAATAACAGCCTGACCTTGGGATCTATTGAAAGCTGAGAAGCCAAGCAGAACAGAGGGAGAACCACCAAATGAAAACCCACGGGTTCCTGCCTGTTTCTTTTATGTAACCTAAACAAATTCTTCAGAGAAAAATATGGCAATGCTTCCAGACACACTGCATGCATGTATATTCAACATTGCTTTTCCACATGGCTGGTTAAGAGCTGTACAGCTTGTACACAGTGGTTTGGGAATCATAAAATCTGGGTGCAGAAAAAGGACAAATATAGAAATCACTACAGCCAATTCAGAGTGGTGACAAACAGGTTGCATGTTGCTATTAAAGTGTGCTGATACATGAGGGCTCACACATGCAGGTATTGCACATGATAATCCAGGAGCTGCACATACACCAGGGTTTGGGTTCAGTCAAGAAATCTAGCCGTAGCAGGCTTATATGCAGCATTTTGTCACTGAAAATAATGAAATGGATATAAATCACATTTCCCCCCCCTTCTCTTTCTTCTTGTTACCCATTCAAATGAGTCCCCTATACACGCATGCCATTGTGCCAGTTCTCCACATGCAGCTGCTGAAGCAAGGTAACGTTACTCTCTCCTGTATACACACCAAGTGTAGGGCATCCTCTAAAGACACTCTGGAGCTATAAGGAGTTGGACCTGACCTGCTTGATGTTTCCAGTTTCTAACGATGATCCCATACTCCTGGTGGTTGCAATTGAATACCACTTCCAGCATCTTGACAGTTACAGTGATTCAAAGACAACTGAGAGAAACAAATGGGAAGTATGGGAAAAGTAAGTGATGCATTTGTTTCTGTACAGGTGGCCCTGAGTCAGTGTGTGGTGCTGGAGGTTACCTGATGCTGAGCTTCCAGCCACCATTAGGTCTGAAGAAAATACGTAACAGTATTAGCCCAGCAGTTCCTATGTGAATCATAACCCTTGTAATTTCAAAGCTATCCTGTACAGTAACCACTTCTAAGACCAAATGAGGGATAATTCACCTCCCCCTCCCTGTTTGCTGGCTTTAAGCTACCAGCTGGCCAGTGCAGAGAAGCTCAAATTGCAGCTGCCTTCACCCTCTTTAGCATTTGAGATAAACAGATGACTTTGGTTTGCAGCAACAAAATAGTGCACATATATTTTTTAAAAATGTATTTTCTTTTGCTAAATGAAATACGTCTGCACATATATGTGGTTCTGCATGTGGGTGTGTGTATACATACACATCATATATAATTACATCTATTTAAAAGGGGATTTTTTAGGTTTTTAATGCCTTCCATTTTGTGCCTTGTTTTCCCCTCGTATAATACTTGGTATCACTTTCAGTTTATAACTTCTCTTGAGAAGAGTAGCCACAAGCCACAAATAGTCAATTGTCTACTTGCAGCAGACTTTAACAAAGGGACTGATAGAGCTGAACTGGAAATGGTATGTCTATACTGCAGTCACTGCTACAGTAACCACAACCGTAATTTTGGTAACACAAAGTCAGGGGCAATTTATCTTATAAAACCTTAGTGCAAGTTTCATCTCAGACTATAGCATCTGTCCATTAGATCTATTTCTATTTTCAGCCAAGACCATGACAAATTCAAAGACAGTGTATGAAGTGTGTGAAAGTTTGCTCTTTTGCATGTTTCTTAAATGCCAAGCTTTAAGTGCATTGAGACATAGTGAGGATTGGGAGAAACCTCTCGTGTGTTAGTGCCACTTCATCCATTCCATACTTTTTCAAACTGAAACTGGCCAGCTGTATTTTTTTAATACCTTGAATTTCCCATAACAGCCCTTGTTGGAGATGTGATGCATCTGAATGGTAAAGTGGAAGGGCATAGCAGTAACTGAAGCAGTATGCCTACCTCCCTACAATGCAGATCTGCAGTTCCCACAGACATGAAGAAAAATGAAATTTCAGCTCCCCAAAGGGCTTCCCAGCCACTGCTCTGTCTCCTCCTGCTGCCATCCCTGCAGCACGGTAACTTCCAGACTGGGGAAGAATGGGAGGAGAATGGAAGGTGGATGAATTCTTACAAACTCACCGTATCACTTTCTCCATGTATTTCTCACTAAGCTTCTTGGTAAACAGTGATAATCTTTCGCAAGCCCTAATGCTGGCCACAGTTTTACCCTCGGGGAACTGCTCCACATCAGTAAGTGAGCCCTCTCTCCCCCTTTTCCATCTTATTTCCTTCCCCCTTTGACCCACACTTCCTGAAGAAGGGAAGGGAGTGGGGTGTGGAAGTTATTCCTCCACGCAGGGCCGCCAGAGAACGAATGGTCATTACTGGTTGTGTGTCTTTCCATGGCACCATATTTTGCCAATCTGTGGAACGTAATGTGTGAAATACACTTGCAAAAAATAACCGAGAAGAAGCTCATTTCCCCTTCCTTCCTCATCACTCAGCACCTCTAAAGCTCCAGGCTGAGCTCTCAGCAGTCCCAACCATGGTGTCCGAAAGCTCCAGCTCCAGCTCTGACTGTCCTCTGCCCGCCCACTGCAAATTCAGTCCAGAGCAAGAGCCTGGTGTAATGAGTAATGAGAAGATTCAACGGGACCCAACACCAGGAAAATGACTTGATTTCTCTGCTTACAAAATTCAGTGTAGTTCATCATTTTCCCATTTCTGAAACTGAGTAATTAAGGCAAATACCAGAGCTAGTCTCAGCTACTTTGAAGAGGCAAAAGACTCTTCCATGAATGTTTCGAGAACCAAGCAAATACTTTTAGATGATAGAGGTTAGGGCTGCATTGCATGGATTTCTGTATGTGTGCAAATTTAACAATCCTAATAGCCATGTTTTTGAAAAAAATGAAATCCGTGTTTAAAAATAAATGCACCTTATTAAATACTTAAAATTCCTGTCATTTCCTCTAGAGATCATGCATGACTAGCATTGAAGCTGGGCCATTGCAACCAAAAGAAATGACTGATTCTGATCAGCAGACCTTGATCTGAGCATCAGGGAGCTGGTGGGGCTGCGGGAGATTATAGCAAACTTGGGATGTTTGGATCTTGGTTTTGTTCCACCTGTTAAAGGGAGGGTGACAGATGTAGAATCTGGGATCCAGTATGTAGAGTTCGTCTGTATTCAATGTAAATTTAGGTGTCTCTTTGGTGGAAATCAGGGTAAAGCTCATACAGAAGCACTTAGGAAAACAGGCTCACCCGAACACATTCATTCTTGCACAGGAGGGAAAAAGAAGTGGCTTTGCATTTGCGAGAGGAATGTAGCTATATTTAAGGATCTCCAGTGCCTGCGGTTAATGCCAAGGTCAGCTCCAGCTGACACCCCTGCCTGGGGCTGTGGGGGAAGGGATCGCTGTACTCTGCAGCGAAGCCACAAGATGTCAGGAGACTGCTGCTGCGCTGCTGCTCTGCGCTGCTCTGCGCTGCTCTGCGCTGCTCTGCTGCTGCCGTGCTGTGCTGTGCTGTGCTGTGCCGTGCCGTGCCGTGCC
>JANZLQ010000092.1:6359037-6377614 GCA_026212715.1 Elanus axillaris | reverse complement strand
GTACTCTGCAGCGAAGCCACAAGATGTCAGGAGACTGCTGCTGCGCTGCTGCTCTGCGCTGCTCTGCGCTGCTCTGCTGCTGCCGTGCTGTGCTGTGCTGTGCTGTGCCGTGCCGTGCCGTGCCGTGCTGTGCCGTGCTGTGCCGTGCTGTGCCGTGCCGTGCCGTGCTGTGCTGTGCCGTGCCGTGCCGTGCCGTGCCGTGCCGTGCCGTGCTGTGCTGTGCTGTGCTGTGCCGTGCCGTGCCGTGCCGTGCCGTGCTGTGCCGTGCCGTGCCGTGCTGTGCTGCTGCACTGGTGCTGGCAGGGCACTCAGCACTGGGGCCTGAGAGCAGCCTGGAAGCTCCTGCCATCATTTTTCAGGCCAGCTCGCTTCTCCCCTGTGCTATCCTGCCTCCTTCCTGTGCCATTCTGTTTCTTGACAAAAAGGTGCGAGCAAGAAAATGAAGAATTCTCTCCCTTTTGATGGCTTTTCCCAAGTCCCTATTTTACAGCTTGCTAGCTCCCTTGCGTATATCTACATGCAGCTTTCCGTGTTACATCTCACTTTATATGGTTAATTGTGTTTGTATTCTCCACAGGGTTCTTGGCTGTTACAGCATACTACGAGGTCACAGATTCACCTCTGTGTTTTCAGAAACCCACCTTACAGTCCCCCCCGTGGAAAACTGAAAACTAGTCATATGTAAGAAAACAGCAGTTTGCAAGAGTGCTCATGATAAAAGGGTAAACAAGATCTTACACAGAACTGTGCCTGGGCTTGAATCGAAACACATAGTGTTATACCTTTAATATAAAGGGATGTTTGTAAGATGCATTTCATCCTCGCTGCATGCACTCTGCTAGTGAATGCTCACCAGACACTAACTGTGTGCAATGCACAAATCCTGCAGGAACCTGCTGGTGGAAAAAATCCTCTTCCCACACTTAAAGTACACCCCTGTGCTAGTTTTTGCATGTCAAGCAGCCAGAGCACAGCTGTGCATGTTTCTAAAGCAGCAATGGCCGTTCCACGTCGTTCAGTTCCAGCAGGTGCTATCTGGGGTGTACACGATTGCTGGGAAATTGCACCTAATTGCAATTCTTTAAAATATTCCTTCAGATCTAGTTTGGTCTGTAGCCAATATCTATCTGATAGATTGATGGAGCACTGTCCGAGTAAGTCCCATTTTGTTGCTGCTGTAAGATCACACCCAAAATGGTGTCCTAAGGAAACCTGCTGCATCCCTTTCCCTCTCACACCGACACGCTGCCACTTACTTGCCTACACTTGCAGAATGAAACTCTTTTATGGAGAAGTAATTTTTTCCAAGTGCAAAGCTGGCATAAGCAGAGCATATGTATGGCCAAGATCTGCACAGAGCACAAACTAAACTGGGAATTTCAGGGCCAGTTCTTCATTGTTATTTTCATACCCTTGCCTTGGCTGTAAGCTATTGCTCATCTGAATCAGTAACTCTGGTCCCTCTCTGTGTGCAAGTGTAAACAGAAACACAAAGCCACTTACCTGCAGGGAAGAGTCAGTCCCTTATTTTTCCACACTAGAAACTGTATATCCCTATATGGAAAGTGCTGCAAAAGCTCAATTGCTTTAGACAACTTCAATCTTAAGATACTTTCTAGTGTATGTTATGTCTGATTTCCCAAATGGTTACACCACTTCACACCAGTATATCTCCAGTGGCTTTGGTGAGACCTGCTAACCTACATTACATGACAGCACCACTGGTGCCATGAAAGGATGAATCAGGGCACTGAGAGCCTGGAAACCCTGCTGTGGAGCCAAATGAGCGTGTATTGCGATCTTTCATGAAACCCAGCGTGCTTTTCAGGAGCCTGTGCAGCAAGAGATTTACTGTTTCTTCAGCATCACTTGTGTCATACAACTACTTCTTTTTGGGTTACTTTTTCCAAGTGTTGTGAAAAAAGCATTTAGAAAACACTGCAATTGCCTGCTACTGTTCTTAAAATACAACAAATAGTTTTCTGGGTCTCCTGGCTGCTAAGATCAGTTCTGGTCCAGCAGGTACCCCATCCTGTTCATGACCTTATCTTGCTTCTGTACCTAAGTTCCTGAGCTTCTGGATACCAAATGGATGCAATGAAGCCACTCTTTTGACATTAAGTGGCATCTGCACACCCAGGTCTTGGGTGTTATGCTAAGATCGAAGAAAATCAGAAGACACTAGAGAAAAATGAAAAGTGTTAACATTGCTAGGGTGATAGCTCATTTGCCAGAGCAACATCACAAAATACAACACACACACCAGCATTTCCTGCTCCAGTTTCAAGAAAAGTCTTTGCCATGGGTGTTGAGGTTGTATGCAGAAATGGATGTTAGATACTTTGAATGCAAAGCATTGGTTCTGGCATACAGGATATTTTTACGCATTGAACATTGCAATGTTGAGTTTGATAGTGACTGGAAATTTTCATTCCACAGATTTTGAGTTCCTATGTGAAATGACATGAAAACCACCAGGTTTATGTTCGCATCAAAAAAAACACAAGCACAGATGGTACCTTGTCTTTCCGACAGTGTCAGGAGTTTGAACAAGGATTAAGCAGGTAAGAAGGGTGAAACGCAGGCCCCATGGCTGCCACTCGTAGAGCTCCACTGCTAGTATTGGACTCAACATTATTATGTTTCTTTCTGAACATAGAAACTGTCCCGTCCTGTCCCCTACATGCTTGCCCTCTCAGTCAGGCCTGAAGCTCGTTAGTGGAGCAGCCCCGGATGCTTGCCTTGTCACTCTGCATTTGGCACCTTGTAACCAGAAAACTTCTGTTTTCAGCTCTGTCAACCTAGTGACCAGCTAGCAAGTCAGTTATGAAAACGAGTTCTTTTGGAAATAGAGCGTGGGGATGACAGAAGGCAGGAAATTAATGAGAGATGAGCACTGAACTCAAGTGGGGAAGGAGGACGTTTACAAGTATGATCCTGTGACCCTGTAAATCAAGTTCTCTGTTCAACTTGCTACTTTAACTGTGAATTCTGTCTTGAGCACTGATGTATAAGAAGGAGTACAAGCTCTGCAGGACAAGGCTGCAAATTCTGAGCTTCTGTGCAGTGGCTCTTACCCTGCATTTGATATGGTAATCAAATAATCATATTGTAATGAGGCAATAGAGCATGCAGATTCTTTTTCTTGTGTTGTTCTATACTGCTGCAAATTAAAGGAACATCAGGGAAGCAAGAATTACAGACGTCTGTCTCTTTTTCGGATGGTGCACACTTGCTTAATGTACAGTTTGACTGTTTTGTCATAGCTACTTCATTTGTATGATTTGCTGTGTAGCCCATGGCTCATAACAAAAAACTGATCAACATTGGTTTTGTCATTGTTACACCAGACTGGTGAGGAAAATACTAATGTATTTGGCATTTTAGAGTGAGCACACATCAGGAAATCATGGCACTTTCATTTTATCTCAACAGCACATTTCTCAGAACTGTATGGAGAAAACCTGCTAGACACCAGCTGACACTTTCTTGTATTTTAAAAAGAATTGTAAGAAAGTAAAAATAATTCTAACAAGACTTGGTAGGTATAATTCTGGAGCATAATCTAACGTGAATTTTTTTTCTGTTATAAATTATGTATTTGATTCTGTAAATACTGACCCCTGTTTCACCAGGTCAACAGTTTATATTCTGGGATACATTTTAGCTTCTTCCAACAATAACTGCTTGAAATTTGGTAAATTTACAGTTTTTTACAGAGCCAAGGAAGAAAGATTAAGTCTTAATAATCCTGACAATTAACTAAATTCCTCTATTTCAACTAAGACCTTCCTTCCACTGAGCTGAGTCCTCAGCACACTGCACTGCACATCTCAGGCACTTTGTCATCAGAGCTGTCTTTCACTTGCAGAGCTCTTAAAAAATGGATTCCAGCTTGAAGCAAAATTTCTGGTGACTAGTAACTACATGGTGATGGTATCATGTCTGAACTGAAAACTGAGGCCTGACTATTTGCAGGGCTGCAAGCAGGTAAAGAATGACATTAATTTCATTTAGGTTTATTTCTATGTCCAGGATAAGACGAGGGAAAGAGGCAGCAGATTTGGACAGCTGAACGAAACTTCCCTATAAATATTTGCAATTATTTTCAAGAAAAATATCATTATTACCGAGTAGTATCTTGCTGTCATATGACACTAAACATTTGAATAAGTGAATTTTCACACTGGGTAGAATGATTTAGCACTTTCTTACTTTCTGGGAAAGTTTTTTAGCAAAACCAGCAGACTCAGGCTGAGTACTGGCATGATGGATCTTTTTAGAAATAAATGTTAAAAGAACCTGTGTTCCGCAAGTCCAACCCTTTCACAGGGAAACAAGGACAGCAATGTGTGAGGACCGCTACATGGTGTAGTGTGGTTTTGTGCCTCACGTTGGCGGAAAAAACAAGTTGACAGCAGCACAATTTGTAAACCAATTACTGCTTCTGGAATTGATAGTCTCACGCTGCTAACTGGGGGTCTAACGGAATCAGGTGTTTGACTGCAGCACTGGCTAAACAAGGACAGACAGCAAATTAAGTGCTATCCTGAACAGCAAAGAAAATATTACCTTTCTTGCTCTAAATTAGCAACACTGAAGTTTTTATTTAGACTTCAAAGACTTACACAGAGACCAAAGCAGTATGTTGCTCTGTGGTCAGTTTATATTAAAAAGAGTAACAATGCTAGATTGAAAAGAAAACAGAAAGTCACAGAATTTGCTCTTGCATGGAAAAGACCACAAACTCCAGGAGCAGTTGCCACTGTGCCATGTGACCGACCTTCCCTGCTCGTGGATGGTGGATTATCGTCAAAACTATTTGGACATACGCACATGACCTCACAAAAATGTGCACTAGCACAAATATACTTTTTCTCAAGCCAAAAAGGGAACAAAATTTTTCATAAAAGAGACCTAAGCCTTACTCCTGTGCTAGTGATTGGTTTAGGTAATGACTAATTAGATGAGGTCATCACTTTCTATGTCATATATGTACAGTATTTATGGAGAATTTGCTCATTCTAATTAACAGAGTAGAAATAGTTTCTTGACAAACTTCATTTTCCTGAAACTAAGAGCCTTGAATTTGTTCCACTTTTGATCTTTCTTCGGTGGCTATGTTTGCTTTACATTAAAATAACTTCTAACATTCCCATTAAGGATAATCCCTCCAGCAGCCACAGTATGACATTTCTATATTAATCTTTTAAGCATTTTAGAAAAGCAAGGTTTCATGTTTTAATAATCACAGTGTTTTTCTCCGAGGAGTTGTAAAAATTTATGGGGCCTTTCTATCCTATTTGACTTCTACATCTTTAGAGTTTGGTGCTAATGGCCCATTCAGCCTGCTTACTCTTTGACTCCTTTTTTTATTTCTTTTTCATCTTCTTACAAAAGAAAAATTGCTTCCGTGCCTTATGCTGTTGCAGATGCTATTCAAGTAGTAAGTAATTTCAATCCAACTAGCTGAAAAAACCCCACAGTTTACCCTCATCTCAGAATCACTTGGGGGTCTCCACTGTAGACATGTGCATACAAATCCCTTAATTCTTATTTAAAACCAAAATATAGCCACTTGTTTAAAGCAGCAAAAGCAGAAACAACAATATACATACACGCATTTTTAACAAGTTATGAACCCATCTTTAAAAAACCACTTTTTTGCTTTAATATTTTATCCTATTCTCACTTTTTTAGCAGAAAAATAGAAGTAATAGATTAACTATTTATGTTTATTATAATTTTAAGATGGCCATAAAAGCGTCTCTCCAGTGCCCCTGGAAGCATTCTGGTCCCATATTACTCACACTTTGTTCTATGCAGAGCCAGGAAAGCCATTGCAACTAATAAAAATCCAGCCACACAATCACAGTAACAAACCAAGCAAATTCCTCACTCTATCACTGAGACCTCTCTCACTGCTCACAGTTTCACTTTCTGAGAGCCAACAAATCTTGGCCCTTTTGGACAAAGTAATTTCCAAAGTGGAGAGAAAACAATATGTCCGCTTTAAGTCAAGATTGCCTCTGTTGATTTCTGTTGCTGAAATCCCTGCAGAAGAGGAGATACAGCGTCTCAATTAGGCAAGTCTCAAAGCATTTGTGGTTACAGAGAACAAAGCCAATACTTTCTGTTCCAATGCAAGTGGAAGACACTCAGTGGGATCAATTTCTTGTGAGACGCTTCACTCAAGGAACAGATTGACGTGATTTGCACAAACAGCGTTATTGCCAGAAATAGGCTCTTACCCCTTACTGAAGCCACCACAAGTCAAGTCTCACCTGACTGCCCTGTAGAGAACCAAGGGGATCAAAAAGTTTTGCAGTGTCTTATATAGCAACAATAAGCTGTTTCTTGATATAGTCTATTGTGGCCCTGCAAAAAGACTGGGACAGAGAGGATAAAGAACAGAGCAGTCGGCAGCACTTCAGAATAAGTTTGATAATGAAGGAGACAGGAGTTTCAGGGGCTGGGAACACTCACCAAGGAAACTGCAGTAACTATAGAGGAGTGGGAAAATGTAGTTTCTATTGCATATTCAGGAGTGTAATCAAAGAGATAAGTGCCAAGAAGATCTGCAGCATCCAGAAATTGTCAGGGTTGTCTTGCCACAGCTTCCTCAGTGATCTTATCCTAAGACAAGTGTTTCATAACAGATTGAATGATAGCTAGGATGTAGTTTTAAGAATAGACAAGGAAGAAGTAACCCTTTTTTGCACCAGAAGACTCCATGCCCTATTTAAAAATAAAGTAAGGCCATGGTGGCAACTCAATCACCACCACCAGAGTCAGCACTGCCGCAGTGCCCCCGGCAGCCAGCAGGCAGATGGGTCTTCCCTCACTACAGCCTCTGTGATTTACTGCATGCACATAAAGCCCAAGTAACATGAGTGCCTCCTGTATGATTTATAGATGCGTGGGTTGCTCATCTAAGCAGAGGAGTGGGATGCAGAAATGCTTGTGCTCTAACCAGTTTCTGACATGGACTCCTGCAGCCCAAGGCATGTCATGTTGTTTCTCAGCCTCTGGGCAAGTTCTCAATTCCTAAAGCAAATCCCGAGTGTTTTTACATGTGCTGTTTAGATGTGCTGAGAATGGCGAGAACTTGCAGAAGTGCCCAGCTGTTCCTCTCCAGCTCCCCTTCCTTCATCCAGCTCTCCTCTCATTCAGCCCCTAAGTGAGTACTGCTGAGTCACTTGATATGCAAGAAGGTGCAATGATTTTCTTCAGGAGCCACCCTTCGCCTGCTGCCTCTGGGAGAGCAAATGAAGCATATCTGTTGTGCTAGATGAAGAGGGCAGTGATGATGTTCATCAGTTTCACAACGACATACTTCTGGTCCTTCACTACTCCAGAATTTTCCTTTGGTCCTTGCTTGCCTGAGCACTTGGAAGAAAGATTTGCCTCTTTGTTTATTTGCACAATTATGAGGGTAAAATTTACTGCTCTGTATCCTTCTCTAGTGTTTGTAAAACCACTGAAAAATATAATGTCCTAAATGCTACATTTTTGCTGACAAGCTAAAGATATTTTTCAGTGAATACTGTTGATGATATATATTGCTTTGGTCTCTACATCAAGTTCAATCTTTAGTGGACACTTTGGATAAGGAAACTATTACCTGGCAATGTGTCACAGTTTGCAAATGTTACCCAAGGAATGGGGCTATCATCGCTATCTAGGATATTGAATTTGTCACCAGAAGTTACACAAAGGTTAAAATTATTTTGCTCTGATTCAGCCCTGAGTCCTGATATGGACATCCTTAGCCTGTGGTACTACGTGTGTGGTACGAGGTGGCCACTGTGGTGTCTGTGGTGTTCAATGATATTCATGGTTCCCTGTCCCTGCACCATCCTGTCACCCATCATTGGTTAGAGCAGGCTAAAAGCTGCTGTAAATGACACTCTGGTCCAGGGGCAATAGAAAAGCACCAGGGACCAGCATCTGGGTTTCTAGTATGTTGCTTTTTACATACGTTGTCCTTATGCTAAAACAGTATAAGAACATTGCCAGAGATGTTGTGCCTCTAGAGGAACAAAAGGAAAAACAGAATGCAAGTATTAAAAAGAGGAAGGAGAAGCAGAGAATCCGCATTCCCATGGATAACCCCTAAACTGGTACTACATCTAGAAATCTGCAAGTGCCACTCAGCCCTTGGTGCTGATATAGAAAACAATGAAACTAAATGGCCCCAAACATTCATAACCAGTCTTCTGTCTGCTCCTGAAAAAAATCCCAACCTCTTGTTCTTTGTCCTCTGAACTATAGTCACCTTGCATTACACGGTATGAAATGACTAGCCAGGCTTCCCATTGTCATTGATGTTAATCATAGAAGATGAATATGAACTGACCAATGGTGTTTATAACCCTGTTTAACAATGTCAGGCACGGGGCTGGAGTCTCCTCTCCCTTTCACCCATATGGTTCCAGTGGCTCCAGTATAGTTGTTTCTCGTTTACACCAGCACCAGTGAAGTCGGACTCAAACAGAAAGACACTTTTAGGATGGAAAAATCCAACAACAATCTTGAATAATAAAAAGAATCAAATGCATCAGACCCCAGTGAATTTCTTTGTTTTACAGCTCAGGTGCACACAAAACCCACTTTCTATGAAAACAGCATAGCGTGTGCTAGAGTAAGAGAGGCTGGCCTCAGCAGCAGATCCCCTGCCAGCATAAAGCAAAACATGTTTCACACCCATGTATTTTCACTGACACTTGAAAAATCGCAGTAAATACAGTCCATAGTGGTACCAAACAAGAAAATGTCTCTCTGGTGGTAGAGAAACTTTCATCTTTGATCACCAGTGCCCTGCTGGCACTGGAACGTATTTATTTTTTAGCATTGAGTGACCTTTGATACCGGTAACTACAGAGGGCTGCCAAGCTGCTCATGGACTCTTCCATGCCAGTCTTTATCTCCTTTGTATACTGGGCAGTTTGAAAATGAACTCTGCTTGTTTGTGAAGAGGTAAGTACGACAGGTAGCTACAGGGACTGTGCACGGAGTCTGTGAGTGTGTACGTGCACGTTATACATGTGCCTGTGTGTGTGACACTGATTCTGAGGCCACTGATACTCAGTTAATACACACCTACGTATGTGTGCATGTAATCAAGGGAACTGCGGTTTCTTTTTCTTAGTCTAAAAAGTGATTATTTGCACAGCCATTTGCTTTAAAGGGCAGTCTTCAGCTGGGCTACAACATACCCTAATATTCTGGTGTCCACTTTGTATGGAAATGAGCCTTTTTATTGTCCTTGTATCTTGTGATTATCTTCTCTGCCACATTAATCAAGAACACTGCTGTGACCTGACCAAACCTGTAGTACTCCCTGGGTTTGTACTTCACGCTGGGCAGTGCCAGCTTTGGGGAGCTTTGCATAGCCCAGTTGCTCTACGACAGCTCCATTTTTTTCAGCTAAGTTCTCAGCTGGAGAGGCACGTGTCACCTTCAGCTAGCTGCGCCAGCAATGATGGAGCATGGCTCATGTTCACCTAGATGTAACTAAGTTGGGGAGGGAGTAAAGGTGGCTTTTAGTTAGGCCTCCACCGACTAAATCAAGCTAAAATTACCTATGCCCTTTGCTTAAGTGCCACTGCTTGAGAAGCAATCTCATTATGTGTGGTAAACACGTAAGCTTAAAAGCATTCAGTTAAAACCAATCCTTCTGCTGTCCCCTGATCACCAACTGGCAACAAAGCACTACATCGACACCGATCTGACAACCTGTAGAGTTTGACCTCTATTACATTTTGCTCCTATAAGCACAGCTATTATTGGAACTGCTTACTTGACCATATTGTATGCTTTACCTCCATCTGACAATAATTCATTCTTTCAGCTTGCAACATTAATTACTTATGCATACTGTATACACCACCACTCAAAGTACATACACACAAAGAAAGCAAAAAGATTTTATGTGCAGCTGAATTTGGTGGGGTTTTCCTACTATTTTTGTCTAATGCAAGGACAAGAAGAGATTTTTAGGTTACCTATAACTTGAAAGTCAACACCACAAATACTCAGCAATGTAGCTTATTAACAAATACTGGCTGGCTCTGTGCATTACTACAGATAACACAAAAATATAGCTCAGTATCTCTCTGCTACCCAACAAGCAATAGAAGCAAAACTTCACTTAAATATGTATTTATGGATGGATGTGTGTGTACGCATGCACACAAATATATGTACTTACATGAAAAGACAAAAAAATAAAAACAGGACCAAAAAAAGCTAGTCAAAGTACACACCTGCTTTTGATAATTAACACTTTCCTATCTGTAACATTAGAAACGTAAGACTTCAAGACATCCTGGCATGTCAGAAATTCCCAGCCACTGCCAGCAACATATCTTACATCTCTCATACCCATGGATCAGCATTTGTCTGTAAAGTAGTTGTAGTTTTCAGCTTTCTGCTCTTGTTGGAAAGCTAGTGTCTCTTACAATTACCCTGGGCATTCTGATAGACTAATACCTGTCCTACTACCTAAGAAGAGATCCTACACAACAACAGAAGTGACAGTCCAGCAGCACCTTGTGTAACGTCAGCAGTGCCTTCCTATTGCTACTGGAAGAACCTTGTCTAGGATCACATTTGCCATTTCTATTACTGCCTCATGTTCTGATGATTCACAGTCATCCAACTGACAAATTAATGCATCAGGTTTTGGCTTGTTTTTTTTTTTTTCTTGTAGTCAGTTTTCTTCCTTCAAAAGAATTATTTTTTCTTCATCCTTCTGCATAGGGTTCTGTATAGTTGACAGAGAGACAGGCACATCCACATGACGGTTCCTCTTATCCTAAATGAAGAATCCAAAAGAGGCAGGATAGACCTCCATTCTCGAGGTATCCTCCTGTTTCCATTGGCTGCAGAAGAAGCTCTGATGATCAGCTTGAAGAAGACATCTAATTTTCCATGGCTAATGGTGAAGTGCATCCCAAATGTATGTTGGTTTTGTATGGAATTGCATCCCATTTCCATTGCTCATTGCTTTCACTGTCTTCCAGCCATGATGACTCTGACCCTGCTAATGACAGTGCCTCTTGACTGTTTCATCACAAAATTTCTTTAGCATACTCCATCTTAAATGACAATAGATCATTATAGTGAATATTAAACAAGTTCAGTCTTGAGTCACTAGTAATCTCTCTATCCCAACAGTAATCTATTGGCACCTCTCCTTCAGACAATTCCTTATGCATTTTACTGCTCTTGTACTAATCCCCATCTTCTCCATCTTAATTAATAACTTCCCATGTGGCATCATATCAAATGCTTGACTAAAATCCATATAGATTAGATCTACTACATTTCCCTTTGCTTAGAAAATCAGTTATCTCAGTGAAGAAATAGCTCGGGATACTCAGCAAAATCAGCATTGTGGTTGCATTTTATCCTGTTTATCTTCTCTTTTGCTCTCTCTTTCTTTTTTTTGTGGTTAATTATATTTTCCTTCAAAATTCTTTTGAAAGCCTGAAATGGTCTCAAAATCAATGAGCTCCGTGGCTACTTAGATAACTTTCTAATAATTTTTAAGATAAAAGTATTGTATCTACTGTTTTCAAATCATGCAAGAACAACCTCCAACTCAAAAATGTATTTCAATTTCTTGCTATTGATCTGCTACTTGTTCCTTTGGAATTCTGGGATGGAAATTACCTGGTGTCCCTTGCTTGAAAATGTTGAGCTCTTTTAGATTTGCTTTCACCTTTACTGTGATAATTTCCATTTCCACCCCCTCATTCCCACTAATCATGCTGGCTTTGCTCCCTTCTTCAACTCCATTCTTCCTCTTTTTTTAAGAGGAAGAACTATGGCAAAGCTTTCACTTAGATTTTGGGTACAAAAGTATTTTTAATCTTCTCCTTGTCCACATTCTTCATAGTAACACCAGTTCTTTTCTTGTTGCCTGTTTATTTACATGGCTGAAGAAATGTTTCCTTTTTGTTTTATTTTCCTTCTGACATCTATCTCAGACTTACTTTCAGCAAATCTCACTTTATTCTTAACACAAATAGGTAGTGGTTTTGTTCATCAGTTGATTTCCTTGCTTTTTATTGCTCTTCCATAGTCTAGTGAAATTATGGCATTGCACAGACTATATTAACTAACAGGGCAAATATAGTTAAGTACAGATGTTTTGTAGATAGGTACAGAGTGAACATATTAGCAATGAAATTCACAGGCCAACAGAAATCAAAGATCTTGTTATAATGGAAGCAATGTTTTTATCTGATTAGAGTCAAAAAAACCCTTGCATCAGCCCTGCGTATGCCAGAATGCCTAGCAAAAAAGCTTCAGCTTGTAGCAATAAAAATATTGTATGTTTCTTCTCTTCCAAGGAAATTAAAACTTTCTATCACTAAGAATACAACAGAAGCAGAAGTGTACAAAATAGTACCTTGTACAAGCACTAAACGACTAGCCTAATTTTTCAAACTGCTACCTCCTGTTGTTTATTTTTTTCTTTCAGTTGGGTTTCTAACCCCATGATTTTGAACAGAACCCTTACAATGCAAACCAATGCAGAGCTGAGTGAATCTGTGACCAGCTACAGCATAAAACTAGCTCTGAACTGGGGAGCTTTGTGGCTATTTTTGATACTAAGGATTCAGATTACATGTACAGTTTCTGTTTTTCCTTGATTACCTGTGAGTTTCCTAAAAGATTGTATTTTCCTTTTCAACTGTGGAAAAATGATTTGTAGAATTTGCACACTATCCAGTTTTGAATTAGTAGAAATAGGAACAGGTATGAGAAATTAAGGTATCATTATACAAAGGTCAAAATGTAATAATGTTCTTTGTGTCCATGCGCCAGCTGCAGTCAAAAGACCATAGTTTGCAGTGGGAGAACCAACTAATCCAGTTAATTATAAAGAAGCTTTACCGAGGATAGTATATTCATACGTAGAACATTTGCAGCTAAGAGAGAAAAGATTTTCAAAACCCCTTAGCATAAAATTGGAGTCTCCTCCATGGATGCTTCCAAGTCTGTTGGAAAAGACCTTCCAGACACGTAGTGTGACTGTAGAGGGATATTTCTATTAAGGGGACAGTAAAGTAACTTCTTAATTTCATTAGCTGTCACCAGCTGTTCTGTTACCATCCAAGCACAATTTTCCTGGGTCACTGCAATGCCTCAGAGGGAGCCTGTTTCAGCTTCAATCTGATGTTCTGGTCCTCAGCATTTTCAGTGGCACTGCCAGGACTACCCCCCTGGAGAAGCAATGACTGCAAACCTCTGCTAAGAAACTTACTTCCTTTTTAGGGCTAAATCCTTATTTATTCTTGAGGAGCAGGCTGGTCAGCCCTCGCTTTCACTTTGCTTTCAGACATACACCCTACACGGGCACTCTCTGCCCTGTACGTTCTGCTTAGTTCCTTGAATTACAGTTTTTCACTTTTCGCTTCAACTTTTCCGCCCAGCTTTACCCATCAGTTTAGTACTGTAAACAACTGTTTTGCCTGCTAGATGGCACTGGACATCCACTAGCGTTGGGACTGAAGGCAGGTGGCACTGAAGAGCTGTAAGGGCACATGGCCACCCTTTGGTCGTTCTTCTATTTACTTTCTGCAATGGCATTTTCTTTGCTCAGATTACTTCATTCCTCACCCACAGCACTGGCTTGCCAATACAACAATTCTACCCGTGTCCTCTTCCTGTTTTATGATGAGTATAAACTTGCTATTAGCACCACTACAAAGGACCGAAGCTGCTTCTGAACCCATCAGTTGGTTGAAAACGACTTAAAAACAAACTGAAGCCCTGAAATTCCTCTGGGTTTCAGCCATTGACTTGATTTGAGTCTATGTATTTTGCAAACAATTATTTATTTGGGGGGGATACAATTAAACTTTTTTTGCCTGAAAGCAGCATTACAGAGCTCTCTGTGAATAGATACTATGGGCTAATATACCAGGATGGTATGAAATCTGCTTGTTCTTTGGATTCTGTTCTGAATTCTTTTTATACTGTTAGGACAAAGATCTGTTTGTCACAGCTACCTTGGATGCGTTGCATTCAGTGTATTCATCCACACGCTGAGGAGGAAGTTGAAGCTTTTACTTGTGTCTGCAAAGCACCCAGCACAATCCACTGCTGCCATCCTGACTGTGATCTTTCCAAAATAAATGTTCAAAACCCACAGTCAAACAAAATTAGAAAACAAAGTTAATCACAAATATCTTCAAAGCATACACTAGCCCAAATCATCCTTCAGCATATGCTCATTAAGCCAGTGTCTGTAACCAGAGTGCCACCATTACCCTTCTACTCCAGTCTTTCACCTGAGAATGCTGTTCTCTGCACCTGAGTAATGCATTTGCTTTTCACGTACACAGCCACATGTTTCACCCAGTGCCAGATGTGCCCACAGTGGGTGTGATTTCTTGGAACTTGAGGGTGTACCCTCTGTTTGGATGGCAAGTTCACTGGCTGTGGTTGCTTGGAAACATTATAGGTATCATGGTATCTGCCTTGCATGCCTGTAGACGTTTTCCAAGTAGGTGTGGTCATACTTCTACTTGGCTCATCAGATTCTCTGCAGATGTCCATGGTTCTAGTGACAGCGCCAGGTCTAGATTTCTCATTAATTCTTTTCAACCTTATAATTATCATGTGCATATGAAGCTGAATGCAGTGCTGCATCCTACCATGTCATTTCTAGGTGCCAGACACCTAATTTCTATCTTTTTTTTTTTTTTTTTCTGCTCTCCACTG
Organism: Elanus axillaris; assembly: GCA_026212715.1. Taxonomy (NCBI): domain Eukaryota; kingdom Metazoa; phylum Chordata; class Aves; order Accipitriformes; family Accipitridae; genus Elanus; species Elanus axillaris. Next base: position 6,362,872 of record JANZLQ010000092.1, on the reverse strand, counting down.
AGAATGCATCTCCTTCTCCATTTCCTTAGGGATGTTCAGAACTGATGGTCCCCAAACCTAGAGAAGATTCAAATACAAGTAAAGCTTTTTGCAGACTAAATCTTGTGGTGGCGTTTTAGGATTTTTCTCCCCTTCTTCCCAAGCTTCTTCACTCCCTTTGCTCTCAAAAGTTATCACCTGCCTAGCAAGTTGGCAGACAGACTGAAATGCTTGTGCTTCAAGCTATTCTTGTGCAAAGCCTGGCACCTTTGTTCAAATGTCTGATGAAAGTGGGTTTGAACTAAGATGTTGGTCTGTGAACTGGCAGGGGCACACAGACTGTTCTGCTGACTGTTTCTGGGGCAGTAAGCTTCAGCGGAAGGAAGGAAGACTGAGGGCAGATGGTGGCATTGTTGAGGTCTTGAGATGCCACACAAAGATTCACAAAAGCTGGTCTTTCTAAACCCAAATGTCTAAACTTGCCTGAAATAACTTCATGATGCGATTTCCCCCTGTTTAGATAACACAGCACAAGGACTTCTGTGTATTTGCCTACCAATTCCTCTGGCACAGCGTGAAGCAAATGGCTACCTACACCTCCCTGGCTATTTGCAAGGGCACTTAGCTTTAAAATACAGCTAAGAGCAGAACCACCAATCTTAAATTAACTTTCCCGGTGGGGGAAGAGCCTTGAATTGATCCTTATCTACTTCACTGGGTCTTGTGCTGACAGTCAGGTTTGCTGTTCTCACCACTGTTGAAGTGTTCTGCTCTTTATTGGGTGTACTGTGAACAAACCACCAGTCCAGACCTTTCTGATATTGCTGTTGTGATTCGCCTTATCTTTATTTGCTCCTCAAGCCACTTTGGTAGGGCTGAAGAAACCATCTCCTGCAAAAACTTTGAACTCTGGATGAGCAACTAGAAAATATCTTTATTATCAGGGAAGGAGAGCTTAGGCTGCAGCTGGGATCCAGCTGAAGTGCATGCAAACTGCAGGGATCTGCACAGGAAGTAGCCGAGAGAGTTGCTGGCATTGAGGCTATTAGGGAATTCTTAGAGATGTGTTAAATGGTAGGCTCAGCTTCACTAATGAATCACCTTGCTCAGGCTACAGAGAGTTCTGGTTATGGGTGGCTGTGAGGGCACAGAAGAAAAGAAAATGTCATCTCACACTTGCAGCTAATGCAGCGATTCCTACATAGGATAGTGGAAGAAATCCTGTGCACGATTACAATAAAAATGTTTACATGCATTGCTCCTGTTATTACAGATTAATTAGCTGCTGAAGGGAGAAAGTCCTACAAAGGTATAATTCGGATTTCTGCACAGTTGTACTTTGTGGCCATGGTCAGTAAAATTAAGATGATATCAGTTCGCTTAACATTTTACAAAATAATAGCTTGAGCTTGCAGGCTGTGCACATGCTTAGTGTAAGCATCTGAATAGCCCCTGCTTGCTCAGTGTGATTACTGATGTGCTTAAAGTTAAGCATGCATGGAAGTCTTTGCAGGACCGGGGATGCAAAACACAAATAACTTTTGCCCTCAATATACTGCCAATAGGTAAATAACTAAAAAAAAAAAAAAAAAGGACAAAACAAAACTTCAGATTTCTGCAGATTCTATGGGCGCAAAGGCCATGTCTTCATCTGTGTCCTGGATGGTGCAAAATGCACTGTCAGTCCTTAAGAAATAGACAGGAGTGATAAAAAGCTAATATGCAAATTGTGTTATACATGCGGATGTTTTCTTCATTTGTGTATAAACCTCATTGCAGATTCCAATACATGCAGAAGCTGTAATCTGTATAATTTCTCCTAACACACACTTCAGAGCTCGTCAGTGATGGGAGAAATAATCTTAACAAATGCCGTTCTTCATTGCTCAAAACCCGGGAGGGAGCACCACGATTTGGATCGCCGGGAGGTAGTGGTCGGGCTCCGGGCTGGGTTTCGGGGTGTGGGTGGCAGGGAAGGGGGGCGGCTCCGAGTGGGGGAAGCCCTGGTGCCTCGGTGGGAATGACCCAGCTCCCCGTCCCTCTCCCAGCCCCGCCGCGGCAACATTTATTGCAAAAGCAGGAAATTGCTTATTACTAAACTAGCTGGCAAGGGAGTGGGAGCCGATGCTGTTCCACACTGGCACAGCACTTGCTTAGCTGCTGCTTTCCCTGCCTCTCCTTGTTCCGCTCTTTCTTCTTCTTCTTCCCCCTCTTTCTCTCCTCTCTCTCCCTCTCTCTCCTCTTCTTTTTTTCATTTTGGCTTCTATTCAAATGTGGGTCAGGGGTGAGCGGCTCCCAACGTCACAAGCTTGCAAGATGGCGCTGGGAGGAAGGCTGTGAGATGAGGAACAGGCTGGTATAAACCGAGAGGACAGGAGAGGGAGAGGAGGAGGAGGAGAGGAGGGCAAGGGGAAGAAAAGCTGCTGCTCCAGATGCAATAAGAAGGTAACGCGGAGCGGGGCGCGGGCGCGGGCGGGGGCGCGGGGCCGCGCGTCCCGCTGGGGCGGCCGGGCGCTGCCGGGCTCCGCGGTGCAGCCCAGCCCCGCTCCCCCGCTCTTTATTTGCAGCCCCGGTTATTTGCCCATCTGCACGGGTCCACTCGGGAGAGTCGCCGGGGTGGCGGGGGTGTCCCCTCGTTCCCTGCCCTGCAGCAGCCGTGCCCGGCACCAGCGGTAGTTCCCTTGAAAAAAAAAAATACAGATGGTTTTCTTTTCCCTCTTGCCCCCCTCTCTCCCTGCCCCGGGCCCCCTCCCCTCGCCCGCCCGGCGCGCTGCCCCGTTGCTTTCGGGGCCGGGGCGTGCGTCCGGTGTATTCGCCACCGTGCCCGTCTGGGGATTGCAAATGTTGGCCATTCGGTTGAAGCGGCTGGAAACTTTCCCCCTCCTCCCGTGCCATTTGTGTGCGTGTGTGCGTGGGTGTGTGCGCACGGGTGTGCGCTGCCCCTTCCCCGGCGGCGGTGGGATCGGGGCGGGGGGCCGCAGCTGCTGCCCGCCGGGGCCGGCCGGCGTGGGGGTGACCGGCGGGGCGGGCAGGCAGCCCGGAGCAGCAGCCTTCTCCCCATCCCCACTCGCCCCCTGCAAGTGAGCCCTATTTTTTTTTTTTTGGTTGGTTTTTGTTTGTTTGGCTGATTGGTTTTTTGTTTGGCTTTTTTCTTGGTTTTTTTCCCGAAAGGAGGGAGCGGAGCCTCGGGGTGCCGGGGGGCGTGTTTGTGCTGGGGATCCGGCCGCATTGTGGAGGAGAGGGCAGGGAAGGGGCTCCCGGGACTTGCATCGCCTCCTTCCCCCCCGCAGTCCATCCGCGGGGCTGCAAGGCGACGAGCCAGGCCGGCATCCCCCAACCCCAGCGCCGGCCCCTGCCCCACCGAGCACCCCCTGCCCTACCGGGACCGCGGTGAACTTTTGCCCTGGCTCCCCCCTTCCCCGCCGCCCCCCTCGGCCGGTCGGGATCGCGGAGGGAAGGACCCGCCGGCTCCGCTCGCTCTGCCCGTCGCTGCGGGTCTCTGGCTTTTGTTACGGCACCGTCTCGGACGCAATGGACGGAGCGCAGGATCGCGCACCCTCCCGCGGCCGGGGGCTCGCAGGACCCTGCCCGCCCGGCTTTGTGCCCCCGGAGGAAATGCGCGCTTCCCCGGCCGCGCCGGCCAGGCGCAGAGCTGTCCACCCACTTTAAAAAAAAAAAAAAAAATCAAATCGCGCGTCCAGCCTGGCAATATTGTTGCCGAGGCGCGTAACACTGTAATTCAGGGGGCCGGCAGGGCTGGTCGCTGCCCGCGGCTGCCCGGTCCCGGGCGAACGGCGCGGCAGGGCCGGGCCGGGCTCTACATCCCCAGGCGCGCCGGTGCCAGCTCGGCGGCGGG
>JANZLQ010000092.1:6326380-6358619 GCA_026212715.1 Elanus axillaris | reverse complement strand
ACCGGCGCTGGCCACCGCGCCCGGCCTCGCCGCCGCCGCCGCCCGGGCGCTGCTCCCGGCCGCTCGGGGGAACGCGCACTGACACCCGGGGGTTCGGTGGCTCGAAACTTTTCTGCGGCGAAATCCGCAGCCGGCGAAAATTCGGGCTGCCACGGCGCTTCGAGAGGCGGGTAACTTCGCGTTCAGGACCTGCGAGCGGGGAGGGTGTATACCTTTACATCGAATGAATGAATTATATATGAAACCGAGTGTTTTAGCAGACGGCTACCGAAATCGCCCTGCGTGTTACTTAGCTGTTAGAATAAATCTGGGAGAGCAGACAGAAACCCGTGAAGAAGAGCATCAGAATTACCAGTCTGCTAATAAACTGTCCTTTGACCAGAACTGGTTTAAATTTATTGCGGAATGCTGTTTATATTTGAATGGCTCCCATGTTTTTCCACAAATTAAAGGGGAAAACAATATGCAATAGTCACTTTCCTTGGAAAATGTCAGAACTATGAGCAGATGTTTGCTGTGCTTGATAAATACAGTGTATAAACAACTAGTATTTCAAGATGACTTATTACTATTTTTTATGACTCAGAACTATTGTATATACTACAGCAGCTCTGGAGAGAAAGCTGTAAATGACTCCTTAGGATTTCACAGCAAATCTACACGGAGAAAATGACATATGGAAAGAAAATTGACTTATTTCCACAACTGCAAGTGGCCTCCTTTTTGCGCCTTTTCATTAGCAATCTAATCCTAAAAGCATTAGGAGCAATTATTTGCAGTGGTGCCTGACATTCTAGGTCTAATTATTTAAATCAGTTTAACTTTTGATGGTTGACCCATTAGGTCAAATCTGTGTGCCCTTTGTTATATTTATTTAAAAAAAAAAAAAAGGAGGGGAGGGGGGTCTTCAAACTTGCCACCTGCTACTGACATATCATTTTAGCTCTGGAGGAGATCAGCATTAAGAATAAGCAACTCTTGCATTTGTTACTTTCCGTTCTAACACGCATAAGGAAACCCCGCAGAAGCGCCTTGTTCTTTCGCATCTAAAATCCGTTGCTTAATTGCGGCAGACTTGCTTGGCCGCAGGGGTGTAAGCAGGAGGAGTGGGAGAATCTGAGGATATAGCAGGTTTTTCTTATGTCATGCTTCCTAATCTACGTGAAATGCAGATGAGATGCACATACATAAAAGAGATGATTTTTCAGTGTTTGGGGGAAAAGGTTCTTCCAAGGATCTGGGAGAGCTCTAAATCTTTAATGCATAAAGAAATAGCTCACGTTAGTATTCACATACGTTGCTGGGCGAAATGACTTATGGATGTGTAGATAGTAATAAGTATCGCAAGATGCTTGAAGCACTTGGTATCACGTGATACGCTGGAGTGTCAGTGCTGAATTATTTGGCAGAAGCCAATGTGTGACAAGGGGTGGGGGGAGAGAGAGGAGGAGAGAAAGAGAAGGTGAGAGGCCTTATTCCAGGAGAGTACATGTTCAATTTATTTTGATTAGTCGTTTAAAACAACTAGAACACAACCTAATGCTAATCAGTTTGGCTGTGTAATGGACTGAAACTCCCTAAAACAGCCACTGCGGCCCCAAATTGGTGGTCACAGCATGAAATTTGAAGTTGCGAACAGCAGATCTTGCGATGAGAGTTCTTGTTTTCTAGCATCTTTACAGCCCATAGTAATTAAGAACTGTCAAACACAAACTCTATGTTGTGCATTCCTTTGACCTTGTACATGGCTATTCTTTGAGCTCCTGCTACTGTCTTTGATGATAGATGTAGGGAAACAGGATAATGTTTGAGAACAGAGGTGCATTTGCCTTCGTATCAGAACTCCTGCGTGTGCTGACTGCAGCATTGAACTGTCTCCTCCAGTCTGATGGACATATTGTAGCCTGATAGGTAGAGGTATTGGTATGATGAGGTTGTCACGTCTTCTCTACAGAAAACCAAGTTTCCCTATCCCCTAACCAAATCTGACTGATAAAGCGTACGGACAAAACTGCAGTTTCTGACAACATCCGGGGAAGAACATTGCCACAAAGCAGCATTTCAGTGCAGCAGCAAATGTGGTCTTGGAGTGAGAGAAAGCAGAATCCCATTTGTGACACAGCCATTATATTGGCTGTATTGTGACAGGTGAAGCTCAATGGGAAGGGGGACCATTTCAGCATCAGCAGACATGCCTACCCTGCTGGGCTCGGAGAAAAATTAACAGGGCTCAGCTGTGGGACTGCAACAACAGAGTGCCGACCCAACCATAAGCAGGAGAATATCTTTTAAAAAATAAAGATGACTTCTCCTTTGGCTTGGTGTGGATTGAACACCACTGATTTAACCACTGGGCTGCTTGAACTGGTTTTTATCTTGCTGTAGTATCGGGAGCAAGGACAATGCATTGCAATAGAAATTTCACTCTGTTGTGCAGTAGCTCATTGGCAAAGCAACTGCATTGGTTTGTTAGGTCTTTTTTAATCAGCGGTGACAGTGTGCTTACTTCTCTCAAAAGCAGAAACAATGTAAAAAAAAGAAAGTGTTCCTGGGAGTTGTATTTTCTCGTTCACTTAGCATCTCCAGGTTCCAATAGGATGCCAATTTTAAGCTGGGTTTCTTTCCTTGAAGTGTATGTGTATTACAAGCTAGCTGTCCAAACTTGTAAGTTACTCATGCTTCTTGTTTGTAATTCCTGGAAAGAAAATTCACCCTCTAGTGCTGGCTCCCACAAAACAAGGAAGAAATGAAACAGTGAGGTCAATCCTGAATTTTAAGCCGATAGAAAATGGGTTGTTACAATAGCTGTAAGGAGGAGACAACAACAGTGCAATAGCTGTACCTGCTGTAAGTGACAGGTGGGAGAAATTTTGTTCTTTTTCATCTGTGTTTGGATGACGGCCCAGTGCTGGCCACAAACTGCAATCCAGGATTAATCCTCACATAGTGTTTTCTTTCTATATATCAGATTTCTCATTTTGTTATTAAGCACAGCCTAGCATGCACTTCAAGTCAGCTGTTCTGGAGTGGAAGCAACAGGGTTTTGCATTATTGAAATGACGGCTCTCATGCTTTCCTAGAGCCCGTATTGTTTGACCAGGGCAGGGTGGAGGGTGATCCTTGTAATCACAAATCCTAAACAAGGGTTCTAGTTACTGATTTTACTTAATGGAAAGGGGTGGGGAATCTAGTTTATCCAGGATTACATATGTACTATATCACATTTTCTGATGTGCACACTGTGGATTTGAAGGGGCTAAAGAGCGATCTTTTAAACTGAAAACCTCAAGCAGGTATTCGGAAATGGACCTATTGTGGGAAACTTCCTTCAGCACTGGCTCTTTTGTTAATGTAGAAAAGACAAACTGCTGAGCTCTCCTGTAGAAAGTGTCAGAAGACACATGCATTGACAGCTAAGCTGGGAGAGGAAGGGTCCTAGTCTTCACCTGGCAATAAGAAGAGTTTAGAGAAGTGCAGGGAGTTTCTTGCTCAAAACTGTTATCAGGGGCTGCTCTCCCAATAAAAATGGCCCTGAAAACAGGGTGTACTTGTTGCTTCTGTTGCTAAATGTTCTGAGATCTATGCAGGCACTAGGAACAACTCCCTCTCATTCTTCCAGCTTTAGATACTGGACAGAAAACCTTGCCAATGTTGTCCTCGCTCAGGTTCTTGATGGGAGGTAGGAAGCATTTCATGTCAGTATGCTGGTCTGAGGCATTCGCTGTCCTTCAGACTCTTGGGTAAAGGAAGAGGGGGTAGCTTTCAATAATATATCAGTTTGCCCTACCTGCTCCCTTCCCCTGCTGAACCAAATACTATGCAAGATAAAATTGTCTTCAAATCAGTCTTTTGCCATGAGTTTTAAAAGAGACGCATGACAGACTGACTAGGGAAGAGGCCTCATATGGTAAACAACCTTACTCTGCTCTTCATGCTGGGCTAGTCGCATTCATTCCTGGGCTTGTTTAAGATGACAAGGGTGTACAGCAGATTCCTTCCCCTAAATGTGTGCTCATTTCCCATTGTATAAAGAACCATTCGGGGTGTGGATTCAGTTTTCCAGGAGTCATATAAAGACACTGCCATGTAGGACTCAACTTACTGCATTTCCATCTGCTGTCAAGATGCCACCGGCCAGTTTGACAGCTTCGAAGTCTTTTCTCTTGTCCAATAAAGAACAGAATAGAGTAATTTGCATTGCCAATTTTAACTGAGAATTGAAATCAGCCAACAAGAAACCTTATTTTCAAGCTTGTTTGTTTGTCTATGTGGTAGTTATTCTCCAGTGGAAAGACTGGATCTCACTGGTTTGTACCTATTAAAACCTGTCAATGTGCAACTAAAAATAACTTTAAAATACTAAACCTGAGTATTTTGAAGTGTTAAATAAAAATACTTGGAAAATATTTTCTTATCAAAATATCTTCTGATGAACTTCTGAGACCCCTTCTTATGTGACTTATTCTGTGATTCTTATTCAGCTCCATTTTAAATGCAAAGCAAAGAAAACGTTCTTTGTGCAAAAGGGAATTGATTATTTTCTAGTTATGCTGCTCTTTTATGAGTTTAGAACTAGGAGATATTAGTCTCTGGCACCTAGTTTTAATTTGAAGGGAAGTAAGCTTTCCTGCCTTTCTGCCCCTCCTCAAATCTCAATTGCTTTCTCCAGTCTGAAAGAACTTGTTATTGAATCAACACTGAGAAAACCATCCTCTCTGTCCCTTTACCAGAGGATCCTCATGCAAAAGGTTAGTTAACTGCTCAGGACAGGATGAAACAATAAAGCAGTGGCTTTCTCTGTTTACGGATTGATTTTCCTACTTTCCTCAAAACTTCACTAGCAAACATACAATTGAAGATCAACTTTTCTTTCAAACAAGACCTATTTAAAAGAAGGTTTGAAATTATGCCAGTGTATAGTGAGACTTGAACTTGTGCTGGTTTTATTTAATGCTGTTTCCACTACCCCTGGAAGGGTGAGGTGCTTTGTTATTCCTAGTTTCTGTTTACCCTTACAAAGTATTCAGAATGGTCTTCATGTGGAACTTTTTGCATCAAACTTCTCAAGTCCTTGAAAAAGGCTCTTTGTTCATTTTCTAGGCAGTTCAAATGCTCTTTGATAATGTGGTATTAGTGATTATGCCCAGTCTTCAAAGAAAAATGTGGATGTCCTTCTAGGCAGGAAAAATATCTACCAAAGTTGTAGATGGTAGGGAATCTGCTAAAAAATATAAATGTGCGTGCACATCTATGAAGTGTACACAGCCAGAAGCGTAGTACCAAAATACTCAATAAAAGGAATTTTTGCACGAGAGTGAGAGTTTTCTTGTAATTCTTCAGATGTCAGCAGACTGATGTTTGGCTGAGAGTGTTTTAAAATTAATGTAACTTATGACTCAAAAAGTTTTACCTGGAAAACTTAGTTATAAGTACTTACTGTTATAAATTGGTGCAGTGATTGAATGTATGAACGCATTTAATTCTTCTGGGTGAGCTTGTGATCTAGGGAACTCTGGGTTCAGTTTCTATCACTGATTAAATTTTCCATGCTATGGTCACGAAGGAAGTTAAGCAACTTAAGTTTTCTTCATCTTTAAAGTATGGAGAATACAATGTCCTTGGTTTGTCTTGTATATTTATCTTATAAATGCTCATCGTATTTAAAAGTTTGCACAATGGGACCCTGACCTTAGCAAGGGCCTGTAACTGCTGTCATCATACACATAATTCTAATAAAGCTTCAAAATGGTAAAGTTGCCAAAGGACTAACACTTCAGTATTATGCAAAACCCATGGCGGGGGAGGAAGGATAGAGACTGTTGCTCTCCAGTCCTTCAGAAATGCTACATTTCTTAGTCTCCACTGTACTTCATCAAACAAGGCTTTCAAAATTGTAACAAAAATTGAAACATGCCAGCTATAAAAATTACTCACTTTTTGCTGCGACACTGAAAATATTAACAAGACTATATTCCCTCGCAGTGAACACTGGGGTTTTTTTTGAAGGTCTGTTTTGCACTGCCAGTCTCTTCCTGGGAATAAATAAATGTCTCTAAATAATCCCCTTCAGGATGCGTAGAGCAGCAGCTTGTACTTTTTTTGTCTTTCCTCCCTGGGTTGCATGGTGCTGTGCCAGTGCACCGTGTGACGCAACAGTCTTGGAAATTCTTGGAAAAGCACTTCCGTTTGCTCTAGGTAAAAATTGTGTTGGCAGCAAAACTGACTCTGCTGTTTACAAGCTGGCAGCATTCTTAAGCGAACTCCATGAAAAGTATTTTAATGTATGCGGTTCTGCATATCCATCCCAGATGCAGAGGTGTTTGAGACTGTTGGCCTGTTATTATGGGTAGTGTGTCTGGAGAAGGAATGTCTTGAGTATTTCCCCAAATGTGGACCTCTTTTTAGAAGTTGTAGTCACCTGGCTTGTCCCAGTTGTGCTGGGTCTCCCAGTTTCTGGTTGCTACTTGTAAGTGATGGGTTTAATTACCGTAGTGATATTCCTTAGCTCCTGAGTGATGGAAAAAGTGACCTGAGTGCGGAGAGAGGACTGTAAGCCATTATCTTCATTCTGACAATCTCTATTTTGGTGGCTAAAACAAAGAGTTGAGCATGAGAATTTGTTTGCCACTGATTTGTTGTTTGATTATGGAAAAATCATTTAATCTGTCTGCACCTCTCTATCTCTACTTGCATAAGGGCATGATGTTTTGAAGATGGGCTGAATTTCCATTAGCATTTAATGAACAGTAAATAACAGTAGTAGCCACTATTGTCTAATAATTCACCCTGTTAATTGTGCAGGAGGATTTCAAGCTGAATGGTGTACTAATAATTCAGTGTCTTGCAAGTGGAACCAAATGCAGAGAAAACTAGTACATTTGATAGTGCTGTAGTACTGGAAATCATGCTGTTATTTAAAAGCTGCATGGAGGTGTAACTGGCAACAGAGGACAGTCATGGAAGGAAAATATATTTTAAGGGTCCTGCTGGAACAGTGATCACTGGAGTATGGAATTAGAATATTTGCCTATCCAGCAAAGAGATCCTTTCCACCCAAGGATCTCAAAATGCTTTCATAATTAGTAATCTGTGACTTACAGCTGTGCCTCTAGTATCTTAATGTAACCTTTTCGAGATGCTTATATGACTTTCTGAAAACTGCACAAGGATTCTTCCATAACAGAACAGAAGCCATGGCCATAGCCATACAAACCAGGTTCCCCTCCCAGTAGACGCAAATGACTGATTAAGCCCCCCGGTTTCTCTCTTTCACTTGTAATAAATAAACAAAATCTCCCTCTCCCTTCCAAATTTTGAGAGTTTATATGAAATGAGACCTGGGCTACATGATACCAACAGTACCATTTCAAAAGACTTACCAGTAGTTTTCTACCTAACACCCAGAGCATCTAATACCATATGCCAGAGGCTTGGGATGTCCTCCATCCATGAACTGGTTGGACAAGAAAGGGGGAAAAGAGTCCAGGTGAGTCCAGTCAAGTTTCCATGTGCATCTGCTCTGCCATTATTCAGAATATTTGCCTATTTGTGCTTGCTTCCTCCATGGTTACACATGGACCCATGCTACCTCTGTGTTTGTCTAAAACAGCTTGGGTTGTACCCTCACCAAAAAGCAAAAAAAACCTACCACTCAACCTCAAAGCACACCCTCTAAACCTTCTTGGAGCAAAAGCAAACAAAGCACATCCCCTTTTGAGGTGGAGGGGAAGCTGCTTCATTACAATGGCTTTGACCATCAAAAGTGGTGAGTAGGAGGGTATCTGACAGCATTAGCTCTGTAGATTGACTGGCTGGGGTCACGTTTTTGTAAGTGAGAAGGTAGCAGCTGTCCTTTGTGGCATGCAGGATGCAGCATTTCAGGGGAACTTGCAGATTTTTTTTCCATAAGAACTGCTCCATGCTGTGCCATGTTGCTGTCCCACCCCTCCCTCCTCTGTGCCTTGGGAGGGGAGAAGGGGCTGGGTGCCCATCAGGAATGCTTGCACTGGTATGGGGAAAGCAAGTCTGCCTCTACTAAACTTACACATTACTGGAGACTAATCAGTCAAGTTTGTTGCTTTAATTTTGTTTTCAGTTCCCAGTTTTTTAAATCTTCAGGGAAGAAAGAATAGCAGCATCTCAGATGAAGTCAGTGTAATGCTAGGGTGTGGGATTTCCATAATTCAGTGCCTATCTTACTATTTTTTCACAAAATGCTTGAAATTAAAGAAGCGGAAAGGTAGTATGAACATGGTGGTTTTGCAATAAAATAAAAAAATGAGCAGTGCAAACTGGTTGTTGGTCAGATCACAGTCTTCAGGGGAAACTGTCTCTAATAGATGTCATTGTAAGGGTAATGCTGTACTTGGCACCAAAAATTAGATTTAATGCCATAAATGGAGATAAAGCACACTGCAGCTGACAATATACTTCTAGACCATGTCCCTGGCTAAAGAGCTTGCAGTGCAAGGCACAAATAGGTGCAGTATAGATAACTGACTGGGGGGGTCAGATTCTGCAAATGCTTACTCAGGCACTTTGCTTGAACTCAGTGTGACTGCTGGAGTAAGAGCTTGCACAATCCAGCCTGAGGAGTGGGGCTGGAGCCTTGTAGCTGTTGGGTAAAACAGAACTGCTTGGGGGTTTTATTTATTTTTCAAGTGCCTGGTGAGGCGGGCTTTAAGTAAAAGCCTGTTTCCGACCCTGACTTGCATGCCTGTTTATTTGCTGTAATCACCTGTAACATAGAATTGCAAAACTCCTGTGGATACGCTAGTGATGCCTTTGTAAAGTTTCCCTAGCAAAAAATTCAACTGGATTTTAAAAGCACATGCTTCTTTCAAAATGCTTAACTATAAAGTTCAGTCCTGCCAGCTTGGTGGGCTGAGAACATTTCAGAAAAGGTCAGAGGGCCACATAGAATACTATGGGTCCAATTTCCCAGGCTGATTTGTTGCCTGAACTCATCGAAGGGAGTGGAGCACCTGCAAATCCCCTTCTGGGGATTCCCTTAAAATGTGGGGAAGCCTCCAACAGGTGTGTGGAGCTGGCATGGCCTTGGCCCAAGGTGGGGAGAGGTGTGGCTGGAACACGTCTGAACCTGCACTTGGGCTGGAGCAGGGAATCAAAGAGGCTGTAAGTGGTAGCTGTTCTCAGCTCCTCTCATTCCCCTGAGCGGAGGGAAGGGATGCTAACCTTTACCAGGCAGAGTTCAGTAAGCTGTTCTCTGCTTTTCTGCAGCCTGTTAGGAAGCAGGCAGTGGGCAAGGGAGTTGCAGCTGCTTGTTCCCCCCCTCTGAGAGGCAGCGGGTTGGCTGCCGGGGCAGATGCTGACTAATTCTATCAGGAAAGAAGTGGGAGGTGATAGAGCTGATTCAGATCCCTGGTTTAAAAATCCTGAGCCTGGCTGAGTGAATGCCTGATTAATGTATTTTCTTCTGAGATTAATTTGCTTTGAGGTCACAGTTCAGAGGCTCAAGAGAAACCAGGCAAGATATTACGAGTCTTGCTGGATGTGTGTCACGCTCACTGCCTAGGTACACTCTGTGTAAAAGGCTTTGACAAAGTGAAGTCCCACATAGACTGCGGTACTACCATGTCAGAGAAGGCTCTGGCTGGGATGTCTGCTGGGGTAGGGGTTTAAAGCTTTCGTTTTCTTAGGAGGCAGTTTGTTGGCTGGCATTAAAAAGGTATCAGTCATTGGATCTTCTTCATAAGACCTTTCTGACTTATTTAAAAAACTTAATGTTTAAGGGATAAACAAAGCATTTCTTTTACTTTCATTGAAAAGAGTGTAAGCACTTCATCTTGAGTAGGAAAGAAAAGCACGATTATTCATATGAAGTGAGTCTCTACAGTGAATGATTGAACAAAAAAAGTCCAACTGGAAGAGTACATCCATTCTGCTGAGGGCGACAGACTTATTAATTCCGTTCTTCCCCAGAAGTCTTAGAGAAAAATGTTTTCTCCTTCCTGCTTCTTGTCGGAGGATTTGGCAAAAAGAAATCTACCTCCTTTCCAATCTAGTTTTTAGAATGTATTTGCTCTTTAAGAACAAGTCAGCACAGTAATCCTGTTTAATGTTAAACTCTATGAAATATGGTGTTAACTTTTTAGCCCTATAGTAGCAGGAAATGGGATTTAAGATTTTTATCCTTGAGTACAGAAGAGTTAGGAGCAGGATTTAAAAAAAAAAATTCCTTACAATCCTCTCTCTGAGTCCATTTCCATAGACTAATCTTTCAATTCATCTCATTCGTCTATTATGCAATTTGGTGTATGATTTTAACCATGACAGTCATTAAATGCAACTTGACACTTCAGATCCCTGTGCTGGCTTCAAATTTTAGTCCATAGTGTCTTCTTATTTCAATTTATGCTTTGGTTGTCTAGCCTGTTGGATTCTTTGCTTCCTCCAGAATCCTCAGTTGTGCACATACTTGCTTTTTCCAACCATTTCTACATATTTGCCATATCACTGTAATCTCTTCATTCTCTGGGCTGTGCCTATTCCTATCTGTTTTCTCTGTCTCTTTCCACACATACTTTGCACCATTTTTTGGGCTGTCCTTCACAAACGTAATGGTATTTTCTTCACTGTAGGCTACTGCAGAACTTCAGAGAGTGAATAGTCTAGGGTTACATCCATGCAAGTGTTGCTGTAGCATCTGTTTGTGTATGAAGACTCTCTTTAGAATAAGATCTGTGTTTCAAAACTCTGCAAACGTCCTTCCTATCATAATACTTGAAGGCCACTTGGCACAAATCTTTTTTTCCTGACTTGTATGAAACTGATATCCCAGTAAATAAGAAAGTATCATTGCAGATGCTTTTACAGACAGGGAAAAAGAGGAACATCTACTATGACTTGCAGGAAAATCTTCAGGCTGTTCTACTGACGATGTCCTTCCACTTCTCTGAGTATACTTTTTAACGTTCGACTAATTCTTCTGGAGCAGAAAAGTCATATGATAAAGTTCTAAGGAATATCCAAAAAAGACAAACTTGAATGTGTTGTTGCTTTGTCTTGATAGATAGCAGTGGTTAGACTGAAGCCTCTGGTTGTACAATTCCCACTTGTTCTTGACCTCAAACCTCCAGCCTGTGTCAAAGTCTTGCTTTCCAAAACTGCATGCCTTGATGTCTAGGGGAAACTTGTGACTGATGGAAGATCAAATGCTCTCAAATCCTGCAGAAATCAGTAGGTTGAGGGTGCTCATTGCTAAGATCAGGCCCAACAGCTAAGATGCAATTTGCAGGTCAGATCCCTCCTGCAGTTGGGTCACAGAGCCTTGGAGAGAAGCAGTAGATAGTCTCATTCCCTGCCATGGACAGTCTTGAGCCTTCTCATTAAATTGATCATTATTTATTTATTACACACACATACATAGGCACTCTTTCTTTAATTTAAATACATGTGAATAATACCAGACATGAATGTTCCTGTGTGGAATAACTGAACTCAGTTATGCTTGGTGTTCAGTTACAACAGGAAAAAAGGGGTTTTGGTACTTAGTGCTGAATAGCAGAGGCCAACTCATCAAGTTTTTCCATTGCAAAAATGCTATGTCTGAATTTCTTAAATAGTGTGTGTCTATAATAGGCCCAGAGACATGACAGCACAAGTGGAGCACATGAAGGGGAAGACACAGGACATGAATTTTTCTGCAGGTTTTAACAAAGCCAGAATCTTCCGTGCCCTCTGCTCTGCCACACAGAACAAAAGCTCCAGGGGGTTTGTTTCTAAAGTCATCTGAGAGCTGCCAGCACAAAATGAAAGCCCCAAGGGTTTCTCCAGTCATTGAAGGGGCATCCACAGCTTATAAATGTGAAAATGCAACTGAGCTGCACTTTAAAAGTGAGAGGACAGTGGCCTGGTGCAGTCACTGGGAGTCACTGAACAGTCAAGGCTGACACAATGTGGAACTCATGAACTTGTGCTTAAACAAGTCATTTGTTTAACCAGTATGTGACTTACTGCATGCTGGTGGCTGTTGCGCCCCATATCCTGAATGTTTTTCTACCACCTTCCCTGTGTCCGTGCATAAGTCAGCTTCCCTTTGGGGACACTTGATGTGGCACAAAGCCTGCTGGAAAATCCCAAAGTCGTGCTTCATTTCACACCTAGGCATGTGGGATGCCTGGCTCTAACAAGTAACATGAGTTTTCCTCTGCTGCCTTTTAAGAGGGACTGCCCACCTCTGTGTCCGCTGGCAAGGGTCTGCATGGCCTGTGTGAGGAGCAGCATGAGTCTGCTCCTGTTTTGGCTCCATCATACAGGTACGCAAGCCTTGGAAGTGAGTGATGTTGTTGCTCTCCCCAGAGGCCTCCGCATGCAGCTCACCCTGAGCGAGCAGGGCAGAATGCGCTGTAGGAGGAAGCTGGAGGGCAGTGTGGGCAATGCGGGGGTTCTTGCCCCCTGGCTGTCTGAATCCTCAGCAGGCAGAGCTGCCGCATGGCCACCGTCATGGACAGTTGCACCTGATGTGTGGGAGTTACTTGGCACCTTGGGGATGTAGTTTCCCATTGATTTTTGGTGGAATTGATTTATAGAGCTATTTAATGGAATTGATTCTTTTTACAACTTTTTTCCCCTCTTAAAGACCAATTGTTTTTCTTGA
The DNA here is from genome assembly GCA_026212715.1 of Elanus axillaris. Classification (NCBI taxonomy): domain Eukaryota; kingdom Metazoa; phylum Chordata; class Aves; order Accipitriformes; family Accipitridae; genus Elanus; species Elanus axillaris. The sequence continues at coordinate 6,346,000 of JANZLQ010000092.1, read as the reverse complement.
GTGATGGCTACAAGTTTGTGTTTATGTATTAATATGCTTATGCACCCACAGTCCCAACTGTGCTCTTTCTACTTGCACTGCAAAAGAAAGTCTCAATCTCAAATGCCATCTTAAATTTTAATATTATATTTGATGTATGACCTGGAATAAATTAAACGTGCTAGAACTTGCAAGATGAAATCCTAGTGGTGGGTATAACCACAAAGTAGTGTTCTATTAAGCCAAGGACTGTTGAGAATGTCTGTTGTGGTGGTGTCTGGGTTACGAGTGGCTCCCTTTGGTTTAGTGTAGGTGGATATTTTTATTCTGCCTGGCTTGTGAACAAGGGGATGAAAATTCAGAATTTACCTACAAGAAGCATAAGACTCTGCTGAGTTTTCCTTTACAAGCCCATAGGTAGGAACCACATTTTTATTCTAAACCCAATATTTTTATTGTACTTAATGTCTTTCATTGATTGTCACTCCAAAGTGGCTTGTATTAAGAAAATATAATATTCTGTACCTGGAGGAATACTATGAGAAAGAGTGAATATAATAATTCTCTGTTATTGTTTTGGCCTTTGCAGGTCAGTTCTGTCAGTAAGTTTAACTTGCAAATTTGTGTTGTGGTTTTGAGCTTCTTTCTTATTTCCTTCCTTTCTGTCTTTCTCCTTTCAAGAAGCACCAAAATAAATTTGGGCAGGATCCTAGCTCTGGGTGGGACTCCGGAGCAGATACTATGCTACCCAAATTTCCAGATCAGAGAGACTTAAACATGCGTGCTGAAGGCTTAGGATACAGCTAACAACTGCTTGTCAGGATACAATGAAATAAGTAATCTCTGAAATAGCCAGCACCCAAGTCATACAAGGTATTAGTAATCCAAAAGTACCTCCTTGAATGGCAATGTGAAACAAACGGGACATCAACCACCACAGTTGTTCTATGTGATCCCTGTGTAAAATTTAGCTAAGCAATTTGGCAGCTGTATGTAGTACTAACTGGAGCTTCCAAGTGGTGGTCTGATGTAGCCCTACATTTGGGTAATCTAGTTATCACCAGAGAAGTGACAGAGATGGAGTCAGCATTAGCCAACGTCCTATTTTAATAGAAAGCTCTCAACTTCATGACTGCTTATCAAAACTTCCACCCTTGGCCAGCTATAATCTGTAGCAATCTAAAAACTGTTGAGAATCCAGCAGGGCCCCCTACTGTGCATTTAACTTATACTGTGAGTTTAACAGGATGGCCAAGAATAATATCATTAGTATGCTGAATGTGCAACTGCTGAAGAAGTGGGTTGTACATGTGAACAAAGCTTAGCAGGAAAACTGTAGATGGTACGTGCATGATGCAGAACAGATAATAGCAGTTTATCCGGTTGTCTTATATCTAAAGTCCCACATACCATTAATTTTGGAAAAGGACTCCAAATGTAAGCAAATCGCTCTGACCCAGATATTCAACTGGTAAAGGAACTTGAATTCACATGCAAGACAATATGGGCCCTTTTGCAAAACACAGTATTTAAATGTGGCTTGCTTAGAGAAGCTTCCAACAACAATCAACCTTCAGCATGTGTCCTAGAAGACAGCGAAGACTTTATTCAGCATCTCAGTGATCCTAAATGGCAGTCTTTGAGAGGGAAAACTATATCATTACTTTGTAAATTAAACCTGCAGCAGCTGAATTATACTGTAGTTTTACAGAGGTGTTTTATATACCACAGCCACATTGTAAACTAGATTTTGTTTGCTTGGAATTACACTAGTGATTTGTAGTCTGTCTCTGACAGATGTGTATGTGTCTCCCTCTAACCATCACATGCCCTAAGCAATTATGCAGAGTTAACAAAAACTAGAGAAGGCAACTGCTCTTATCTGTCTTGCCCCATGCCAAGTCTTTGCCTTCTAGTCTCTGCTGGGAAATAGTAGAAATTCCAGGCATTCTTTGGAAGGGAGAGAGTTAAGTTTAAAGAGAAGGGTATCTTGTCTTTCACCACTACTGGGGTGGAAAGATTTTAACTGTGCCTGCTCCCTAGAGGTGCTTCATTATGGGTGTGATGATATGGCCTTGGCATGTCCTTGTGGGATAGGTTGGACATTAAGGATCTGTACTGCCAAGGTTCTTCATTGTCGTATGGACAGATTCTGGCATGGTGATTCTCAGGACATCAGAAAAAAGCATTTACATGAGACTATGAGATTTCATAGTTGGTGTTATGTAGATCGGTCTATAGCAAAGTCTTTATATAAAGGTATCATTTGGCTTAGGGACTGCAGAGCTCTAAGGCTCTCACTGGGTGCTGTACAGGCACAAGCTCTTCCCTGAAGAATGTCACGGTCTAAATGGACAGTATAGGCAAAAGGTGAGAAAGGAAGCAGAGACACAGAGATGCATTATTCAGCCAAGGTGGTGTGACAGATGGAGAGAACTAGGAGGAGAACCTAAATTCCTTCAGTTCCAGTTTACTTCACTGCCAGAACAGACTACTATTATTATAGCACTCTTTTTTGCATCCTTACTCTTCCAACTAAATTAACTTTCCTTGCCTCAAGGACTGACACAGTCCCTGTACAGTCTTCTGGTGTATTTTAGCTATTCCAGAGAACTGGAACAACAAGCACTCAAACAAGTTACTGCACTCTGGCTGATCATTGCTTACTCTCTGTATGTGAGGCTTTAGCTCATGGCAGTGAAAGGTAACCAGATAAAACAGCTTTGTGCCCAGGACAAAGCCAGCCACAGAATTAGAAGCTGCTTCTGGATTTGCACAGCTACATCTCAGTCTTGCTAGTTCTGGAGATGCCTAGCTTCTGTTTCAGTCTCTTGAGTTCCTGGTGCTGTGTACAAATGGGTGTAAGGCTAGGCAGTGCCAATGCCACATCAGTCTGCCCTAGCTCCATTTTGGGCATGCATGTGCATCTTACCTGGACTGTGAGCTGTAGCCAGCTCTCCCCTTAAGTCATAATGGTGTAAGTTGTTCTTGACCGTGTAACTTCAGAAGAACAACATCTAAGTCCGACCAGACTAAGTCTGACCTCTGGCCACCTACTCTCAGAACACAGAATGGACACCGTTTTTATAAGTCTCCTTGAGACAAAGTGGCGGTAAGAGGAAAGAAATGCAACTTCCTGCTGCCCTGTGCTCTGCCCTGGCTCCATAGGATGGTTTTATCAGAAAGCTCCTGTCATTGCCCACTCTAATCTTGCTAGTGTTTTAAATTCCTTGCCAGACTCCTGCCTTGCTAAGTGTTCGTGGGATTGCATTTCTGTAGTGCTTGGACTTGGAAAGCTACTAGATGGAAACAAATATTCCTGCTCCAGAAGATGGTAAACAGGACCAAACAGTTGCTTACTCTTTGTGTGTTGCCTCGGTAAATTTAAAGACTTCCGTACATTAAATGATGCAATAGCAAATTCCTTACAAAAAATAAAATTCCTGTAATCAGATAATGGTTGCTCTGGTGCTAGTGGTAACATGGCATTGAATATCTCTTGGTTTGACTTCCACAGTTCAGGGGTGAGGGGAACTGGAATGGTGTTTACTGAGCCAATAAACTTCTCACTAAACATAATTCATGGGCTCTAGCTGGCTAATAACCAGGACCTCAATGCTCTAACAGTTGGCCCCATACATTTTAAAACAAAGCTTTATTTGAAGTGAAAACTTTAAGAAAAATAAACTTTAGGATTTAGTGGCCTCTAATATTATCCACCTCCACAGGCCACGAGAGATCTCATAACTAGAGAGTGCATTTTTAAATATTTCTATTGCAGGCTCTTTGACCAATGCTAAAAGACTGCTTGCTCCAGAGATTGCCTCAGCATCACTTTTTGTTTGTTTTCAAACTTAAAGAAATCCATACATCCATACACTTCTTTTAAAATAGCACTGTGCAGGGATTTTTTTCCCCAGTTTATGTTTAAAAGGAGTTTCTGCTGACCATTTGAGTGCTCTAGGCAGTCAGCATTTCTTCAGTTATAAGAATAAGGTGAAGAGCTGAAACAAGGCTTACTCTCTTTAAGATGGCATTTAAAAATTATTTCCATAACCTTTCCTACCATCCTAGTTTTTCTCTGGAGAGGAGAGATCTTCATCTGAACAGGTTTATTTAAACACATGCTAGACTATGTAGCAGGATTTCCCTTCCTCTCCTCATGAATGAAGACCTGTGCTTCTGCAAATTCACTCAAGGAGCACTCCTCCTCGGAGCACTCCAGAACTTAAGATTTGGATTGGTTTCAGATCTCCATCATTTCCCTGTGTGTAGAATAGTATTCTTGTGTTCCATGTTTGTTTAGTTTCTCATGAATGAAATTTAAATTCTTAAAGAATCTCTAGCAATTCTCAGAGGGATGCGTATGAGTGGTGGTTCTGCTCTCCAGTGCACATGTAATTTGTACTGAGAGCAAAGTAGTTAATTTTTAAAGACTGGGAATCAGTTAATTTAGACTTCTGCTAATGGTTTTACCTTCTCTGGGAGACCTTGCCACTTTCTGCTTCAGCTTCTTCCTTGGACGGATGAAGAAACAATGCCTGCCTGCCTCCTGTCAGATGCTTTGAAGTCTGTAGATGAAAGATACCATATGAATGCAAAGTACTTGCCAGTTAATGTCAGCAAGTCATTTTGCTTGTACCTTGATGGAAAAAGCTCTATTGTAGGCTTACAATGAATGGATCTGCATATACACCAGTAGTTCCTTCCCTTTTACTTAAATCTTTTGGAGAATTATATTGACTATCTCTCAGAAAGATAGACGGAGGTTAAATAACAAGTAATAAAAGATTATCAGAGGAAATTTCTTGTCATGTGATACCTTAAAGATAATACTTAATAATATTTTGAAAAGGAAAGAAAATGACAACTATGGACCCAGTCACAAGGAGTTCCTGCTAAATACTATCTCATTCTCTGTCTTTCAGGGATTATTTTCTGTTGCAGATCTAAGCCTAGTTCCATCAGTGCATGGAGAAGTTCTATTATTATACACTGATTTGATAAGATAATATAATTAGTGTCTTGGACCATTGATGCAGACCTCTACTGTCCAAAATCAACATTATGTTATTAAATCAATTCTCGTATTTGTTAGAGTAATAAGTTAAAATAGCATTATTTAGATACCGCTTGTCCAAACTTAGATAAGTCATTCAACTGTGTCTGTGTTTGCTTACCCACATTCTTTTTCTCTTTTTAAAAAACAGCACAAATTCACTAGATAGGTATAGGCTTTGGATTTCCTGGCTTTTATTGTTTGGTGTGGCAAGGTCTTCCCTGTCAGTTATTTGTGTCTTGTCTGTGTGGCTCTGCCTCCCTTGCAGCAGATGGGCAGTAAGGAAATGAGGGCTCCAGTGGATAAATGCAGCAGCAGCAGCAGCAGCTGCTTTCAAGAAGGGTATCCATGAAGCAGGTCACAAGTGAGATAGTGTCTGGGCAGCTAATCTGGACAGATATCTACTAGCAATTTCTACTGACACACAGCCTGGGAGACCTGGAATTGAAGGCTAAACTGGCACTGAGCCAAAATCAACAGAGAGAAGAATTTTTAGGTAGAAAGGCAGGTCTAAGTTTCCTCAGATTACAGTTGTCTTGGGGAGCTTGGGAGCCTTCTGGCTCCAGCGAAGGAAGAAAAAGGCCTTGCCAAATGCCCATTCAAGTATAAATGCTATTGCAAGACCCTAGTTCATAGGATGATACAGGTACTTACTATTCAGCTGGAAGTGGGTTGTCTTACTCAAAGGCTGCAGGGAATTGGTTCTGTAGGTAAATTTTGATGTGTTTTGCTTTTTTTTAGCTCTAGAGGCACAGATCCTATAGGACAATGATTGTTTTAGCCTGATGCTGAGGGACCATTGTGTCTAGTGAGATCTTTTTTTTTAAAGTATTGCATTTTGTATTAACTTGGGCTGCGGACCACAATTCTGCTCTGTCCCCTAGTTTTGTAACACATTTACTTGCATGGGAACATCCTGCTTCTGCCATGCATAAGGACTTCCAGGGTGAGAGCTGAGCCCCGCTCAGCTTTGTTCCCAAATTCTGCCGTGGAACACAGAACTCTGAGAATGCAAAGGGCCAAGTTGTCCTGCTGTGTGCTCCTGGCATGCTGCTGGCATGATTGTGCAGGGCCAGATGGAGAGGGAAGGCTATTTAATGGGGTCATGTGTTATTGGAACTTGGCATCTAACATTCCTTACTTTCCCCAGTGTGTTCTCCCCATTCCAGGGTGGAATGCAGTAATTGCCATACCAGAAAGAAGCCATGATCTGTCTGTCTAGTCTGGCATCCTTTCTCCAAGGGAGGCAAACACCAGATGCTTGAGGGAAAGCTACAAGAACTAAAACAAACAACTATGGAATAACTTGCCCATAGAGGAAGTTAGTGGTTGGTATATGCCCTAAGGTGAGAGAATTTCTAGCCTTTATGTGAGTGTTCTGTGTATCTGGGTATTCTCTATCATATACAACATACTTGCACTTAAGCCATTCTTGCTGACTCCCTGCCTCATGAATTGGGGACCAAGGAACTCCTCAGGACAGCTGCACTGCCACGCACTGTGTTTGAGTGGTCTCCAGTCTTGAACTTTTGGAGGGACAGGGATAGCAAGGTGTGATATTGCTCCTTAGTGTATTGATATCATTGCCTGTAGACCAGCGATCAATGTAGGCAGCTGTCATTCACATTTCCTGTTTATTTTGTTTCCTAGTTTTGATTATCTGCTGGCTTTTCTTGGTTGCCTGTTGTCAGCAGTTCAACCAAGGCCACCAGTAAGGGACCACTGAACCTCTATTGCGAGTCAAGATAAGAACTACTATCTAGTCCCTCCCTCCTGGTCTTCTCCAGTGGCTAAATCTTTCATCACAAGCTGCATGTATGGACAGCGTGACCTGCCGCATAGGAACATTGCTGGTAACTGGTATGAAATAGCCTCCAGCAACTGAAAGCAAGAGGGAGAGAGGCCTGGCTAGAAATGAGAAAGACCTCAAGCGATAACTTCATTCTCTGGTGCTGATGTAGAAGTCAATATTATGCAGGACCTGTGTTCACCTTGGGGACGGGGCAGGTGAGAGTGCTTTTTTAATTATGTATTGCTAATTCTTTCCCAACCAGCCAGCCTGGGATTTCCTTGCATTCTGAGGTGATGCTTTCATCTGTCTCCTGTTTAACAATCTTGACTTGCTTGAGAAGGTGTTTTTCCTTGTGGAAGATTGCACTGGAGCCACAGTGTTGTTTACTTAATATCTATAATAAAAATTCTTTATCCTTTTTTTCCTTCCTCTCCTACTCAAAAAGGGGTAGCATGGAATGTAGCACATATTCTGTGGGGGAAGATCTTTCAGGTTCAGCCTATTTAGTAACCAGAGTTATCAGACTGCTCTCGCTTCAAGTAGTTGTCAGTCTCCCTGAAGCTGGACTTCTATAGTTTATGGTTCTCATTTGCTTCAAGCTCTCCCAGCAATCCTAGGTAAACTGAAGCACAGAGGCTAAGTCTCTTTTCCTAAATGGCAGCTAGAAATTTACTCTTCCTTGCCACTTCTCCTCTGCAAAATGATTTTTGTTGAGCCCTTTTGATGAAAAATTTTTGTGTCCGTGCAACTAGCTGAATTGTGGTGTTGCATGGCCCTTGATGAAGCTGTAAGAGGTCTGTACTGCTTAGGTAAGCTGGAAACATACCCAGTTGCTTACAAACAGCACAACAACCTTGCTGCTAAAACTTGAGAACTATCCTCTCTGTTAGGCGCTCAGATTAGTAGGTCATGGAAATGATGGAGGCCAAATCTAGATCCAGGTCCATAAGGAGACTGTTGCACAGATGTAGCTGGGTTCTTGTGTCTGTCTTTTCTGTATGTGAAGTAATGCCATGAATGTTTCTTAGGTGCTGTTGACTTTTCTCATTTTTTATGATATCAATGTCCTTTTTCCTTCTGATATGTTCATTTTTAAACAACACATATGCTCTGGTAGATTGAAACAACAGCAAATGCAGAGCCAGAGGTAGGGTTTTTTTCAATGCAACCTGAGATTTGTAGGCATGGATAATTAGAAAAATTGGTTTTATAATTTTAGTTAGTTTATTTTTAAGTGGGAGGGAAATGAACATTCTTTAGCATGGAAGCAGGGAGACTTCCTATGCCACATTCAACTCCAGCGTAGCATGTAACTTCATCCTTTGTTCAACCCACTAATCCCTGCATGGGCGTTCTTAGAATTAAAATGCTCTTAATTCAGTAAAATGAGATAAACCAAATTAAAGATCCTTTTAATACTGAATGAGTGTGTCTGCACAGAGATATAATATAATATGGTTTAGCTAATTCACTTTAAGATCACAACTTTAGTTAATCTGAATTAAGTTTCCCAAGTCCTGCGTGTGAAGACCTCTTTATTTAGAAAAAGCTGCTCCTGTGGAAAGAGCAATGGACTCAGCCCTGTCCTGAGGCATTCTTGTGTGCAGCTAGCTTTTACAGAGAGAGTTTCTGGACATTAGCAAATTGTCTACCACATCCTTTTCTCCTCTCAGAAAGCCTCTGTGCCACCTCCTAATATTGAGGTTTCTGAACCATTACTCTGAGTAACTTGTTCTGTCTTTATTTGCTGTGCAGCTGAGGAAACAGTATTTCAGCAATTTGCGTCATTTCAGAACAGTGAAAGTTAAACTCATCCTAAAACCAGCCATGAGCATACCCTTTGATTTGAAAGGCCTGTCCAGTGGATGTACACTGCCCAGGCCAGATACAGAGCAGGAAGCAGAATTTGAGATCTCTCTACAATAGCAAAGGTTTGTGGAGTAAAACCTGATTTCTGTTGCATTTAGATGGGAAAGCCAAACCATTAGCACAACCTATGTTTTAGGATCGGAACTTGAGCCCAGAGATTTGCTCCTGGAAATATGTGCTTTTCTCCTTGGAAATGATCTTGTGGTCATGTTACACTTTTCTTCTGAAAGGAGAAACTTGTCACATGGTCAAGTATACCCATTTAGGACTTTGACTGCAAGTTTCACACAGTTCTGTTCATTGGACTGTTCTAATGGGAAGTTATTTATAGAATCATTGTATTGTCTCATGGGCTGCTGTTTTTGCCAAAAGATCAGCTGGGGGGGGGGAATCAGCTAGCTTCCTCTAAAATTTTTCAGTTGGAATTTCCAGTACCTTGATCATGGATGTTATGAATAATGGGTAGGAGATAAGAGAGCAAAAATTATTTTCTGTCACTCCAACTCTGAGTTGCAGTACAGAGGCAGGTAGACACAGGGGAGGTAGTTTTCTATGGGTCAGTTGATGAATTCATGTTCCTTCCACCCGGCAAAGTCATGCCTAACATGCTGAAGTCTCCAGAAGCCCTGAAAGCACCCTGCACTGTGCGTGTGTACTATAAATAAACTTTTAAAAACATAATTTAAAAACACCTCTAGCAAAGCAAATGCTTAACTGAAACTCGCCTGGTGAAAGTTGACTCAGGGGTGTAGGAAGGAGATTGGGGAAAGAGCAAGTGGGAGGAAATAAATGGAACCTGCTGTCAGAGAAAAGCCATTTGTTTGTAATTTTCAGGCTGTCCAAGCTCTTGGCATGTCAGCTTTGGGAGATCCCTAGCGACTTTCTGGATATATGCCCTTGGCATGCATGTGTGTGTGTGAACTCAGAATTCAGGTATTAACAAAGCTGCATGAGCAGGTTTAGTCAACCTCCTAGAAAAGGATCAGATGTCTTGGAATTACGGTTGATTCTCCAGATCTAGGAATCCAGATAGCTCCTGCTGACAGTCTCCAATCAATTAGACAGAATAATTTCAAAAAGTCCTTTTAATGAATTTTCATGTGTTCAACCTGCAATTTGGATAGCTGCATCCCTTTATTTCAAATGGACAATACTTTTGATCTGCATAGAACCAGAGGCTGTTTGGGGAGATGGAACCTTGTTAGGGTAAATTCCCCTGTGTAGGTATATAATCTGCACTGCTGCTGTCTCAAAGCAGGCCTGGCTTACTTGTTTGTTTTTTAAAGATGTATGAAAATATGATGCATCTTTGAGCCAGAAAAAGAAGTCTTCTACACCAAGGCCTCTTCAGATTGGCTGCTGAAGGGTTAAATGCATTGCCCAGTTCTGAGGAAGCCTGTTCCAAGGAAGGCATTGACTGGAATAAGGTTTTGCTGCAGACACACGCTGATGTGCTTGCAGCAAAGATTGCAGGCTTATCAGTAAAGATAAACATGCAAGGACTTCCAAAACAGTGTGTCCCTGCCACTTGTTTGGGATCCTTTTTCAGAGACCAAGAGAAAATACAAGATCTTCTCCAAGATAGATGCTACTTCGAAGAGGGCAGCCAGCAGTCTTTGTAGAAACAGAGACCATGTATTACTGTGTGGTTTGGAACAGGTACAGGAGATATTAGTTTACCTGATTCAAAATAGTACTTGAGACCTTGCAGTATCATGTGGGGTTGGCTCTTTCCACTCTATCATCAGTCTTTTGCTGAGTGTCCAAACGCTGGACAATGCTGGGTTTTGTTGTCCTCACTTAGTTGCCGTAGGTAATTTCTGCATGCGGCTTTCTGCTGCCAAACAATCTCCAGGCTTTACTACCCATTTGTATGCCATTTCCCACAAATACTTTGAATGTTATTTTACTTTAATCCTGGTCCTGAGAGGAGGGGAATTGAGATAATTTTTCTTTAAAAGAATAGAATAAAAATGCACGGGATCAGCTACAGAATTTCTGGGCACAGAACAGACCTCTTCAGTTGCCTGCAAAAACAGTCACAGTGGTAGTATTAGGTATAATTATGGTGTAGCCTTGTAAAGAATAGATTTTTCTTTCTTTTCTTCTCTTCCTGCTTCTACCATCAAACACTGCAAAGCAGGAGATGCAGAAATCAAGCACTGGCTTCTTGAGGTCAAATTCCAAAAGTCTGCATTGAAAAATGCAGAAATTGTTCCAGATGTGCGAGGACTGGCACTTTCTTTCTGTCCAGGAAAGTCTGTGCCATTCTGAAATCTCAGCCTGGGTCCCTCTGTTTTGCCACCGAGTCTGATTGACACCTACATGTGTGTGGCCCTTTTACACAGGGGTGGACTTAAGTTTGAAAATCCGGACATTTTTGGACTGTGACAACAGTTGGTATGGTGTTTCAATCTGTATTTTAGTTTTTAGAAATTACATATATTATTTTAAAAGGGAGTGTAGAAACTTACTGCAAAAATCAGAGAACAGTTTATAAAAACAATTTTAAAGTTTCTCTCAGTGGAATGAGTCTTTGAATGTGGAAAGAGGGACTTGTACAATTTAAAAAAATATCTCTTAAACTTGCAATGTGATAGATAAAGCTAGTTCTGAGAATGTGAAAATGTGGGCTCCATGTGCTAAAGCTATTTGAAAAGAGGTGTGAGTGAAGGGGCTGAGGTTGGTGTGAACGTCAGACTTCCTGCCTTCTGCACTTTCTGTGTCGCAGCTGTAGCACGTTCATAGTGTGGCACTTCTTTTAAAAGGGACTCTGAACTAACCCAGCCTTTCAGGAAAAGACTAGCTGCAGCCAGAAATTCTGGCCCATCGCAGGATGACAAGAGGAAGAGCTTTGTAACCAGCTTGTGTTTGATCTTAGCTGCTTTTTTTTTCCTGCTCTCAGTAGCATGCTAATGATACCTGTGGGAGGTGAAAAATGGGTGAATTCCTGCTAGGGTGCGGACAAGTTCGCAGTTTAGTTCTTGTCCTCTTCTTCCCCTCTGGTAAACATTTTGGGGGCTGTCCCAGATACATAAAAAGGAACTTTTTCATAGAATAATATTCTGTGTTACATCTGCTGAGGACTCTGAATCAGAAAGGCAGTAAGCAGTTGACTCAGTTTGTTTTGTCTCCTCTCCCCCTTTTCTTATGTGTAAAATTATGAGTATTTATGGGAAATGACTGGCTTGAAAGTCTAGGACAAGCCTGAGCTGCCCATAAGCCATTCCTTTGCTACAGTTCAGTTTTGCCTTGTTTATTTTAAAGTTTAAAGCTGAAATACCAAGTGCATCCTGAATTCCCATTCTGTTTCAAATGATAGAGTTGCCAGTTTCACATTTCTTACATGTGATTCTCTACATACTACCCCACTCTTGGTATCACAGAATCCAGCAGGGTGGGTAAGCTGCACCCTGGGTCAAAAGAACAGGGTGATGGGGAACCAGAAGGGTGCCAAACATGGAGGCAAATATGCCCCAGTTTCTGCTGCTGCTTGGGGAGAGGGTCTGCAAGTCTCCGATAAGGAATGGAAAAAGACCAAAAGGGATGGGTGGGCCCCCAAAGGCGGTGATCTGGACTCCAAAATATCTTGCTCCAGCTTTGCAAGGAGCAGCATGCAAGTGCTTCAGAGGGAGGGCTAGCTGTGGTTTGTGGTTTAGGGAGTTGACACAAATAGTCTCTGGACCCTTTTTTATGGGCCTGCAAAGCAGTGTTCTGCCTGGGGAACCGGAGCCTGTCCTCCTTGGTGTAATCCTTTCTTGCTTAGCAGGTTCGAGGCTGTGCTCAGAGCAAGCAGTCATGGCTGTCTGTCAGAAAGGCTCCTAGCTTAAGAAGTAGGGTTTAGCATCCTACATAGTTTATGCTGTGTTAGAGTTGGATTAGGATGGACATGTCTGTAATTAAACGCTTGGCTTTGTGTTTCTGTTTTTAAACTAGTTGTAAACCAGCAGTAAGTACTGTGGCAGGCAACCTGTGACAATGTTTCTGTGGCCAAGAACTGTATGGACTAGGCTATTTTTTACTTCTTCCAGTAAGTGAACTGTGTAGCTTTTTTGTGGACAGAAAATCAGAACAGCATGTTGACCTTCATTGCTGATCAACTTCAGTTGCACCCAGATGTAACTGAAAGCAGGTCTTACCTGGATTTACTTTCTCTCAACACACATAGCTGATCACATGGAGAGGAAGTAACATACTTCAATAATATGTATAGCACAAATGCCTGGATGGAATAAGAAGAAACAAAGCGTGTTGGAGGGGAAAATGCACTGCAAATTGTTCAAATTCAGTAAGAAAACATTTCTGTAGTTCAAATATTTAATTCTGCATGAAAGGCTGATGCTGAACCTGCTAAAATGATGGAGATCTCCAGATAGAGGGAGATTGCTACCTAGTACTAAAATACCAGCAGGCCTACTGACCTATACTGTGCTACTCATACCTGGCAAAGCACTGGTTATGCTAATCTCCCAGTCTACTTCCCATTCCAATTGAGAGTTCTTCTACAGGGATGACCAGAGGGAATTTTAGTGATACTACAAAGAAGCCTGTTTGCTTAAGAGGGCATATGTATATCTTTTAACAATCTGGTTGTGTACCTCCTTTGTGGGAGGATCCCTGACCTTATACAGAGAGGGACACGTGCTAATTAACTTAATTCTGGGAACAGGAGGTGGTATGGCCTTTTCCAAAGTGATTCTTTTGGGCTAGATTTTAGAGAGAGGTGTTTGCTATAAAAACATTATTCATAGGGAGGTGTAAAATTCCCTGGTGTGGCCGGGGGAAGAAATTAACCTCTCATCCCCCTGGTTTGGGTTCATGGTTCCTTGCCTAAAAATTGTTCATACTGTGGCCAGGTTTATGTTATTTAGTATCAAAACACAGTTATGTTTTCTCTCTTATCGTTTAGCACTGAACACAGAAAGTAGATCCAAGTTATTAGACCATTGTTTTGGCCACCACTCACCGTATGTTGTGAACATCCCATCTTTTATTGGCACTCCAGGAGGAAACTAATTTCTGGGGCTTTTTTGTTGTTTTTTTTCCTAGCTAGCAGGATGTTGTCTGTCCTGAGCACCTTCCAAATTTCTCCCTCTTTTGCCAAAGAAGTGGTAAGGACTCTTAATGCCATCTCTTTGCTGTACTCCCTCCGAGCAGCTCAGGGACACAATTACAACCACCCCAAGTGTGCCTATGCCATTTGATTCTTTTTCTTGCTACCAGCACCGAGCAATCAGTTCCAGTTGCCCCACTGTAGACAAAATCGGAGGCAGCTACAGCACTGCCTTAGCAGCAACTGCAGAAAGCGGAACTTATGGAGACATGCCTGAGGTGAGCAGGGCAGAGGGCCATTGGTTTGACTCTGTTGAGGAGATGAAGTGCAGTCCCCACAAAGGAGGCAAGTTGCTGAAGACCCCCTGGCTCACAAAGCAGGTAGGAAGCCCTGGCTGCTAAGAAGTGGGCAGAAAGCTGGTCATGGGGTCTCACAGCTTGAGAGGGGTAAGAAGGCAGCTGATGAGACTGAATTTTCCTCAGGGAAAGAAAGATCTTTGGTCCCTGCTCCCTGTTGTCTTCTAATGTTTTTTAAAAAAACGCAACAAAGCAACTCTTCCTCATTCCCCACCACCACCCCCAACAACAAAAAAGCACAGATTTGCCGGACCCTAAGAGGAACAAATGTAAGCACCTCTTTGGAAAACACTCCTGAGGCCTGCGGCCATCCTGCATTCCTGAGGAGGCTGCAAGCCTCCTCCCCAGCGTGCCTGCCCGGCAGGGCAGCCAGCTCCAGGGCTCCGGAGGCCATGCTGCAATGCTGTCCCTCTCACTGCACCAACATACCCACTCAGAGCTTGATTAGGGGCTCGGAACTCTCTCAAGCCTGTCCGTAGCCATGTTTTGTGCTGCTCATGCTCGGGAGATGACTGTTCAGGAGAACAGAAGCAGCATCTTTACTATGCGGTGTTTTCTGCCATACTCATTCAAAGGACAGCTCCATGTCTGAAGTGTTGCCAGACAGATTGATGAACATTGTGAAGCAAACAGCTGCCACGTCCTCATCCTACTTCTTGTCATGGCATTGCCAGTAGAGCAGGAAGTTTTTCAGTAATGTAACTAGGTAAGGGGTATTTATTTAGATGAAAATGAAGGTAAAATCCCAATATCCCAGTTGGTTTGACCCCTATTTACAAAGATCTAGTAACGCATGTATGTAGAAGAAATACCTACATGAGTGAAAATGTGCCCTGCTAATATTAAAAGGTACACTGTGGAATTTTGCCTAAGGATAAAATGTAATTTTAATTGAAAGCTGCTGTAACTTGATAGGGAATATCCTCAACAGTCTTGAGGATCTACTTTAAAATATAGTTAAACACAGAGCCAACTCCCACCACTCTGTCTCTCAGAGCTACATGTCCTCTTTGATCCATCCATGGTGCTTACGATTCCTAAGAGACACGCATATTGCAGCAGTCAGAGCTCATTAATATTTATATGATACCTTCCATCTGAAGATGTGTGCTTTGCAATTATTAATTAAAACAATTTCACAACCCCCTAAAATTTAGCTCCATTTCATAGCTTACAAAACTGAGAGGCAGAAAGTTTGTGTGTCCTTGCATGAGACAGAATGAGATTAGGAATGTGGAAGCTTGCCTGCATGGACTCCTATTGTGCCATATTTCTTTACCTTGCCTTCACTAATAACTTCTAAATAGGCAGCACAGGTTTCCTTTGCAATAAGATATACACTATGAGCCTGTATTACCTAGGAAATACTGAGAAAGTGAGTGAAGGGAACCTGCTCTTTCATTGTGGTTCTTCACACAGTGTTTGCTTGCTTTTTAGAAAGCCTCTTTAAAAATACAATCTGGAAACAGCTTGTCAGCCTTGCAGAAAAGACCCTGAACGCATCTGTACTCGAACATGTTAAGCCCTTCCCTAGCACACTGTAGTTTAGTTCCCATGTAAGAGTAGACAGAAGGGATAGTGGGTTATAATCCATGCCAGACGTGGGCTCTCCCCTCTCAGTCCTTCCCGGTGCATATGGAACGAAGGAGCTTGGCTCAGTGTGAGACTGATAACGGGAGGGAGGTCTTGCCATGCGATTAGACCAGTTCATTGTAAACACCTAAGTTGCACAAGTGGCTCAAACTTTGATCTTTTTGTTGTGGAAAAGAAATCTGAGACTGTGAAACCTGCCCTCAGTCACAAACAAGGAGGTGGACATTACTCAGACCCATCTGTGGAAATGTAAATACAGTTAAATGGGATAAAATGGAAAAAGCACTTCTTTTTTCCCCATCCCTTGCTCCCTGGCGTACAGGGTCTGCTTTTACCAGGGGCTCCTATTCTGACTTGCCTAGCTCTGTTTGTGAGTGCAGTCCCGCACCTGAAACGCCCAAATCCAAATGCTCCCAAGTGCTGTCTGGGATAAGGTTTAAGCCACAGGTGCAATTAAGCTTTTAAGTGGTAAGCCTATTTGGTTAGGGGCACACCTAGAGCCTGCAACAAGCCGAGAGAAAAATGATCAGTCTTTCAAACTGACAGGAGGTTCCTGAAATACTGCTGGAAGGGTTAAGAAGAAGCTACAACATTCGTAATTCTCCTGGTATTTATTGTAACAACTCTCTGAACAAGTTCTCTGTGGATGCATCTGGCTGCCCTAGTGAGGTGGGACTTGATTTTAATTACAAACCTGGTAATGGATTATCAAAATGATGGTGTTGCTAAGACCCTGGGCACGCTTTTCTTAGTCTTCTTTTCCCCCACCCCCTCCTTCCTAAATCTGCAAAAATAATCTCCAAAACATGGAGCAAAAGGAGAAGTTTCACAAGAGTGTAGGCTGTTAGCCTGCGGTCTCTTTTCCTATTGGTATTTGGAGCTTTGATTGGATTTTTAGAGGAAAAATGTCATAGCAGTTTGTCCAGTAAAATGCTGGTGAATGTTTTAAGACGCAAATGTTCATAGGCATTCAATGAGTGTATGAAAAATGCTGGATGTGAGACTTCAGCGATTCCTCGAAATTCTGATTTCTTTGCACAGTGTCATAGCTTTGTTGTTATAATCATTAGGACAACATCAGAGACCTTTTTGTTTTGCATAGGCTTGAGTTCTTGGGCAAGGCTTTTAAAGTGGAACATTAAGACATGTTAGTGAACATGTCCTAATTAGTCTCTACCTTAGCTACCACATGGTCAAAGGCTGTAAGCGTTACCTACACTATGCTTCTCAAATGCCTTCAACAATATAGCATTTTATCCTAGCCTAGACAAAGTCTCAAGGGTTACATTGTCAACTAATAACTCCTTTTAGTGGGAAAACTGCTTTCCTTCAGGATTGTTTCTCTGCCTGCTTTTTCCTCCTTGCTGTCTCTTTTCTCCTCCTTCCCGTCTCTTTTCTCCTCCTTCCCTCTGCATACCTTCCCTGCAGCAACTCCTGTTCCATCTGCTGTAATGCAAGCATTAACTATTTAATTGCTGATTAGGAAAATCTCATCACGTGGGCTTTGGAACAATATTGGAGTGGGAAAAGAGGAGTGGGAGGCAGAGGAAGGATATGTGTGAGTTCCCAGTTCTCTATCACAGGCTGACCTGGGAGGTCATTAGTCATTGTTGATGCCATGAGGGTGTTTAATGTCTCTTCAATCTAATGGGTAGAACGATTGAATAGGATTTGGATGTAACTGAGTCCTAGTCATCTTTTGCTGCTGAACTTGCTATTTGACCTTGAGTGAGCAAGGCCTGGCCTTTCATCCCTTAAGTGGATAGAAAGCAAGTACTGTAGCTAAGTGCTTTGAGGTTCTTGAATGCAGAAAACATACTCATGCAAAAGACTAGTTGCTCTTCCTGTATAATATAATACTGTGGGGTTTTGGCATTTTTTCTCTGTTTCTGCACCAAGTTGCAGAGTGAGATGAGAAGCTGGAAGAGATCTGTAGTTCTCCAAGCAGTGAAAGCCCTTTCAGCGATATGTTCCCATGCAGCCATGTGGGGGCTTTTAACCAGCTGACTTATCTCCTCGTGTGATGCAAATTCAACTGGTGGCCCCCTTCTCATCCCCTGGCATCAGCTCTTCTAAGCCTTCTTGCATTACCAGTATTTCAGCTCCTCTTTGCGCTTGCAGTACCTAGTTGCCACAGTCAGATGTAGCCTGTACTATAATATTTGTGAAAATTCAGCAGACTCCTGGGGGACTGTGGGTGGTGTGGGGACAGAAGGTGTGCAGGTGGACTCTGCACTGCACATAGTCAGTCTCTGCTCTGAGGACTTTTTGTGGCTAGTCATAATTGCCAGTTTCTCACTTGTTTTTGCAGGACCCTGAAAGTTAAGTTGGAGATGGCAATTGGATCTTTTCCTTTCTGTCATGAAAGGACTGAAATATTTTCATAATTGGAGAATTAATGAAATTGCCATTGTAAATGACAAGAAAATGGTATTCTTAGCAATTTAACAAGGGAAAGACCTTTAGTCAGACTGAAACTATCTTCTCATTTGTATGGGGAGTTTATTGTTAGCAGATGCTTAATTTCCATAAGCAATTAATATTTGGAAAGCTTAAAAATTATTTATAAACATGTAAAAAACCCTTCTATTTTACTTCAGTCAGGGAGTAGGCACTCAAACAATGTCTCCTTAAAGACCCCACAAAGACCAGAACTGGCACGCTTGATACTTTCAAAGAATAGATGGGTCTACATGTAGGTGACCACAGAGAAGAGGGTAAGTGTATATATGGGCAGGGAATGGAAATAAAGGGGAAAAAAAACTTTGAGGAAAGGGACAAAAAAGCCAATACACTTCTCATGCTGCCTGCCTTCATCACAACAACCCCCACCTCCTCTCCCCCATCCCCACCTCAAAAAAAAAAACCCCTAACAATTCCATTTAGAAAACATCATTGCAGGTCACGTGACAGCTGGCAAAGGCTGCTCGCCCTTCTGCCAAAGACAGTTTAGACTCCTGAAACAAAGCAAACTGGGTTGAAATTCTAGGCATTAAAAAACTAAAGCAGCTGCCTCCCTGACATCCTGGGTCGGACTCTGATTTCAGTTTCACTTCTGCTAGATCTTAGGTAATGTCATTGCTACGGTGTAACTAAAATGAGAACTGGGTCTGCTAATCTTGACACTGGGTCATCCATTGGTAATCCATTTGTTATCTCTGTTACATTTGTGGGAGCACACACACCCACTCCCTTTAGACTGCAGTAATTTATTTGGCCTATTTCATGTCTGATTGTCACTTGAAACTGTACCTCTTGCCTGTCAGCAGCTGTAGTTGTTTTGCTAAGTGACTATCTAAAGTGAGACTTCCTTGTGCAAATGTGTATTTTAGACACTGTCACCAGAAATCCAGTGGTTCTCCTGTCTCCCTACCCCTCCCATCCCCTTCAGCTGTTTAGATTTCAGGACACATGGCTTAAATGAACGTATGCTTGGAGTTTGCAAAATGGCTTGGATGACAGGAGAAATCGGATCACACAATGAGAGTTCAGAACCCAGCCACCAATTGGTACAACAGGAGTCTGCAACTCCCTTACACTCATTATTGTCTCGGCATAACATCTAGCAATGTGCGTTTCTCACGTCCCCCTCTGCAAAATGGTAACGCAATTGAAATGAGCAGGCGGAGGAATGTCACCACCTCCTTTTTAGCGGCTGGGCTGTCAGGCTTTGCTTTCTGTGGTACCCCTAAGGGCTGTGGGTATCAGGGTGGAGAAGGGCCTGCACACCTTATTGTGCCTTCTTGCTTACGCTGGAGAATCTCCAGCTTATCCTGCCAGTGCAGTGACTGCATGTGGAGGAGGGGGAGAGGTTGTGTTGCAACCTCTGAGAAAATTAGTTGTCTCTATTTTATCTTTTGCAGCTGCAGCACTTCCCCCCCCCCATCACCCCCCCCTCATGCAAGTGGTATGTCTGAAC
>JANZLQ010000092.1:6262625-6326372 GCA_026212715.1 Elanus axillaris | reverse complement strand
TATCCTTCAAAACCAGTTTTCTAAGCAGATTAGATGGGTAGCAGAGACAGCTATGCAATCAGGCAAAAATGTGCACTCAAGCCTTCATTTCGTGCAGTGGCCAGAGCAGTAAGTGTCTACCACCTGGATTCTTTTTTCTTCATTCTCTCCCTTTCCTGTTATTCTGCAGTGCTGTGGTCTGTTGCTGTTGTAGACTGAAGCAAAATGCTCATTCTAGTCCTTAATTATATCAAAAATAGGGAGGGGAAGGAAGTTGGGTTCCATGCTAATACTCATTAACATGAAACATAAAGCATGCTCCCTGGCTGGCATTCTTCACCATGCAAAGTGATACTTGCTCCCTGTGAGTGTGTTGAAGGGTAATCTGGAGATTACTCTCAGGTCCTTTAACACGAATCCTCCCATGACTGGTCTGGAAAACCAGTGTCTAAGTTTACGGCTCCTCTGAATTCAGTATACTCTCCTGGACTGCCACTGCATGTGAATTTGGTCTCTTGCTGCCTCATACTTTTCATTGCTCCCTATCAGTCTTGTTGCATGCTAGGAATCCGACAATAATGGTTTTCACCTGCTTTGAGATATCATGAGAACTCTTAAGCATTGGTATTGGTTTCATGTCTGGTCTCTTATAGGACAATGACCTGAATTTAGGATTAAGCTCTCCAGACAAGTTTGGAAACCTTATGGCTTGTTCAGTGTGCGTGGAAAATGGGGATAGGTTAGTGGGCTGAGTGGCAGACCTGAGGAAAAGAGTTGAGTAAGCTTTGGCTTTCTTACAAAGAGAGGAAACAGAGCAAAATTTCCTTTATTGCCATTTATTGCTCCTTTGGAGGAGAGGAAGGAACCCAGAGGAAGGCGATCCAGAAATGCTTTTTACTGTGAGTCTGGAGAAACAGAGTGGATGAAAAAAGGAGGGAGAGAACTTGCATGATAAAACTAGAAAAGAGAAGCTGGGGATTGGAGTTTGGGGGAAGAAGAGAGATGGAGAGAAAATAACCCCTTTATTTCCCATATAAGGCATGGAGAAGGAAAGAAAAGAGAAACTAACCTGAAGACTTTTGTGTGCTTTATGGGGTACCAAAGAAGCTACCAGAAACATAGACAAACGAAGTTATATTTGAAATATTGATAGAAAACTGTGCTTTAACATGTTGGCACAGTGCACGTGATTATCTTCTGCTGATCCCTCAAAAGTAAAAAGGATTACTTTGAGAAGAGGAAAAAATTGCAAACAAACAAAAGACTCAATTTTACTGGCATAAAGGGGGTGAAAAAGTGAGTGAGAAGCTGGTTGGATGCGTCAACCACAAAAGCGGTGAGATATGATCATAGATAAGTCAGGTTTTAAAACACAAGGAAATCACGCAGAGATATTTTTCACACTTACACGTAAACAGTGTCTTTGGGTGTGCAGCATTGTCAAATTTACCCTTGTTACAGGGGCAACTTACAGTAAGTTCCCACCAAAGCCATATGCCATCTGTTTGAATTACTTAGCAGAAAGGTTTGTCTCCTTATTCTGCTTCTATTAGATGTGACAGATTAATGTCTTTGAGGGCAGATCACTGTTAGGCTAAATCTTTTTCTGGTTATGATTCCTTATAACTATAAAACAGTCACAAGGTTATGGGGTTTAAAAAGAGAGGTTTATTGCAGTTTCCAACGCTGAAACTACAGGCTAAGTGTCTCTCCTTTTCCTTTTTTTCTAAAGTAAATCAAAACCATACATGCACTTGCACTCTACCTTCTCTCAGATATCCAGAGTAAGAAGGGTAAGAACATACATTACAAGAGAAGCATTATAGAGTCTACAGGGAAAACTACTAAAACAGCTCTCTGTGAATACATACTAATCCTCCCACTGAGTCCTCTCCACTTGCTTTAAGAGCTGTTTGTTGAGCATGAGTTGGTGGCACCCCTAACGTTTGGGGCAGAACTCAGAGCCTCCAGCAACTCCACCAGCACTTGTTTCTACCCAGCTATCACAGAAGTCGTGTCCATGCCTCAGCTAGAAGCAGCAAGGGATCGGCCGTTCAGACTTCTGTTGCAAAACCTCTAGTTCAATACTTGTCAGACTCTCTCTAAACTAGTTGTTATACTTGGTTGATGAACTCAATCCTACAGTCCTTGGGTCACAACAGGAGCTGTGTAGGAGGCAAAGGGCAGCTGATATTGCTATAATTAAGTTCCCTGCTGGAGAAATTTCTGTAAGGGTGAGCTTCATTCACGGTATTATTTTTAAGACAGTTTGTAAGAATGCTACTGTGGTCAGTAAGAGACTGATCTGAGTTTTTCTTTGGAGTGACTTTTTCAGGGAAAAATACAGTTTCTTTAAAATACAACCTTTTTTTTTCTAGAAAAGCCCAATTCCAGGTTTCTGCAAAATTAATAAACTAGCTTTTTACCAGAAATATTACATTGACCTGTCTATGTTACCTGAATGGGAATAGCTCTTTGCTTTGCTTTTCTTTAACTGGTCTGAAAGGTTTCACTTAGAATTGGTTCAAAACAATGTTGGATTCCAGGTAGTCCTCAGCTGCTCAGAGAGCTGTTGTCTGATGTACCCATCCTCTTCTGCTAGACTCCAAGGGCCTCGGCCTTCCCATATGGTGTTACAGCTCTCCTGGAGACAGTGCAGTGCCACGAGACATCTCAATGTGTGCTATGGGAACTGCCCCAGAAGTGAGACCAGGGTTATCAGGCTGCCAAACTACAGTGTCTAAGTCAATGCAGCATTGTGGGAATAAAAGCAGTTCAATAGTGTACTGACTCAGAACAAAATTTCTCGGGTCAGGTCACCAAACCAAAATGAACCAACTTTGCTTTCAGTAATGTAAAAATATTCCATTTCAAATGACACAAAGTGGCACTGGTGTTCACAAATAGGTTTCTCTCTTTTTTTTTTTTTTTAAACTTGTGAACTTCCGTTTTACAAAGAGTCTCTAATTTCAGGTTTTCTCCCTGAATTGGGATGACAGCAAATGTTGAAATACTGGAATTTCTTCCTTTCTGGGGAGGAGGCAGCGGATAAGTATGAGCAACCAGTTTCAGGGTTAGGACAGCTGACTCTGAAGACCTGTACACTGGAGGACAGCAGGTGATGGGGGGGCAATAGGTGATGGAGAGGAGGGGAACACACAGGCAGAAGGAGGGAAGTAGGAGACAGGAATGAGAAGCAGCAATGAAGGCTAGTACAGAAGAAAAAGGAGGAGAGAGTAGAAGTTTCCATGTGGCTCCCTGGGCCGTAGGAACTGCTACATTTTTGTGCTGTGTTACGCTGTTGGCCATGCCTAGCTCAGCACCTTCTGCTTTGCTGACTGACTGGCAGACATGCAAGCTGGTGCCCCACTGAGAGCTCCTGTCAAAGCAAGCTTGAAGCATTTCATAGAGAGGGCAAGAGCTGGGTGAGGTGGAGCTGGAGGTTCACACCAGTGCACAACAAGGCAGTGCTGTGTGGTTTCACTTCTGCTCATTGAGTGGTTGAGTCTTTCCATGCTAATTGAATGGGGGGTGAATGCAGGACCAAAAGATGAGCGTTTCTCAGTTCTCATTCTCATCTGGGCTCTGAGCAGGGCACTGCAGCCCTTGCAAGTTAGAGAATCTCTCTGCCACTAAGTCTTTTTCTGGAAAGTATAAAGAACAAGAATACCCTTTTCTGGTGTGACTGGGAAGGAGCACTAGTGACTGTTCCTAACGCACTGCAGAGTGTTTATTATACTGATGCTTTTATTATTTAACAAGTTTCTTAACTTTTTTTTTTAAATATACCAAACTGATACACTCCATCCATCAGCAATGCCCTCCAGGAATGAGTAGCTAATTAGAGAGCAGGACTTGTGAAAAGACAAACCCGGGTTATGCACAGAACAGGTTTCTCCAGTATTTATTGCCTACGTTACTGGCCAAGCTTCCTTGTAAGTAATAGTCAAATAATCGGCCTGGGTCCTTTTGTGAATGGTTTGAGTCTGTGTGGTCCTCCTTTGTTAGAGCAGCTCATGGTTTCTGAAAGCTTCTGCACCCCCTGTTCTGAACAGCAGAGCCTGGTGGCACCAGCTGCTTCTGCCTGGAACAAACATTTGCATGTGACATTAAAAAAAAAAAGCCAATTTCAAAATGTATTTGCATTTCCTTATCCCCTCATTTTTCAGCCCTTCTTAAAACTCTGGAAATATTTAAAAGATTAATATTTAGTTTTTACTCAAGCATCTTTTAAACAAGTAAAACTTGAAGAGGAAAGAGAAATCTTTCCTTCAGAAATAAAACAGCAGCCAGTGTTTGGAAATATTTTAACAATAGACCATATGGGAGTCCCAAACTATTAAGCTTTATTATTCAGAAGGCGGAAAATGTGGTTTGATATTCAATTGATATACAGCATAAATGAGAGCCGCAAACTCGGCTCCCTTGAGCTGGGATTCAGATGTTCTCTTGAATATAATAACTAACGCTTTGGCCTAGTTCCACAGAATGCATCCAGCCTGCTGATCGCAAGCCAAGAAACTGTAGGCTTTTTTTTTTCCCCTTCCCCTCTTTTCTCCAAAGTGCTTTCCTCTCCTGCCAGCATGAGCTTTTGGCCTGAATATAAATCTCCTGATATTAGATGCGTATAGAAAATGGGGAGGATGCTAATAGCGCACAGCAGTAGAGCTGTGTGTGTGTGCCTGTGTGTTTGTTTTTCTTCTGCTTTAATGATAAGGTTTTTCCTTTGTGATGTGCTGTCAGGGGATTATGTTGGTCATCCTAGGTGGGAGCTTCTTTGTTCTTGCTTCACTGTTTGTTTCTTAGTGCTGTGGGAGCAGGTGAACATCTTTTGAGGTTACTGTGAAGTGGTGCCAGAGACCATGAGAGTGTGGAATTTGTTGGAGAGAGAGACTGGAAGTGGTTTCAGTTTCTTTTTTTTTTTTTCCTTTTTCTTTTTTCCCTGATTTGACTTGCATATATTTATAATTGCCCTTTCCCCTTTCTATCTTGTCTAACTTTCTCTCCTATGGGGAAAAGAAACCATAAAAGTTGCTTATAAAATATTACATACATGCACTAAGATTGCCTATATGCAAAGGAAGACTGGTAGTTACACAGATACTGTCATCAAGTAATGGCAGGCTGGATCTAGACCTGCTATTTTTTGACACGGGATGCCTGATTCACTCCATGTACAGGATGGACCAGCTTTGTCAGTGTGAATGTGGGAGGTGTGGTATGAATAAGGAGTTGCAGGGACACAAGAAATGGTCTTGCAGGTCTGGCAGTTGAATGCTGCCCTGAAACAGTGAGTTCTGTGCTGTCTTTGTCAGAAAGCTCCTTTGAGCTGCCAGTATCATCCTTGGAAATGACTGAACTATGACCCCTGAAACTTGCTGCCCTATGACCCTCACCAGAACCCAACTGCCTGGGCACAGACCTCAGGTGTGGAAGTGATGCAGATGGTGAAGTTTAACATTCAGGCGTACCAAATCAAGTCATACTCTTAACAGTCTAGAAGCAATCTTAACAGAGTATGTTTTGTTTCTGTTCCCTTCCAATAACACATGCAACATGAGATGGCTTTGCATATATTTTAAGTTGTAGGTATTAAAGATTTTTCTCAGATTTTTGTGCTGCAGGACTTGAAAAGTGTCTATAAGTAACTCTCCCCCCAGTTTTGTGACAGACATCCTCAGCTATGTTGGGTTCTATCTTTTCTAGACTCTTAGAATCTGAAATCAAACAAAGAACCTTCTCTATGGTCTGTGATTTCCCCTGAGTAGGCTAGGAGACTCCAGCTATCTGGCATTTTTTTCTAGAAGTGTGATGAGGCCAAGGAAAAGACTTTCACTTAACGTGTAAGTCCAGGAATGCCTGTAATACAGAACACTGTAGAGAATATAAATTATGTACTCTAAATGTGAAGTTCAGTTTTGGCTTCTGTCTTTCCTCCATTTCTCTTTTCAGTTGTTCATGATAGCTGAAATTTTCCATGTTTTTGTCTCAACCCACACACAAGTTTTTTCCTTTGGGGAAAACTGGAGCAAAATCAATTTTAGTGCAATTTTTCAAGCCTCTTTGACTTGCACCTACATCTGTTTGGTGTGGGGGAGTGGAATTTTATCATAAAACGTTTGATTTATTTAATGTATTCAATAAGCATCCAAGATGTGCCAGGTACTTTCTCAGCCCTTTTGGATGAGAAATCTTGCAAGCTAAGAACTTAATAAACAAAGAAGCTACAGAACTCAAAATTTCCCTGCTGCTAAGGTCTCCATATATCTGAGGAATAAACCAAGTTTGAACAAAGCAGATCCAGAGCCTTGTAAAGTACAAAATGTCACTACTGATGAGATCTAACCTTATAGGTACAACTATTTTTTATGTATTTCTTGATCCTGTTATCTGCCCAATTTACAACAAACTCAGCAGAGATGTGTCCATGCAGTACCTCTACTTTCATTGCAGCTATGATTCTGTTTTTATTGGTGAAGCCATTGCTATGATTGTATGATGCTGTACTAAGGGCTCATCTAAACAGGGTCATTGATTCAGACCAAGGTGAGTTACAAATCTGAGCAGAAGAGCTATTCCCAATTAACTTCATCATCCTAATAAAGAGGGGATTGGGAATAGTTAATAAGGAATAGCTGTTCTGGAATAATCCCTTTTTAAGACAAACCCTTACTCTTTCTATAATTGCATTCTAGGAAGCTATTCTGTACTGAATCAGCATGGGATAGAGTGCCTAGAAGACGTTCAGACCAAGCACAGCTAGCGGTGAGTGGGGCAATATACAGTGGGATGCCCTATTGCAACTACTATGAGTGAGCAGAAGAATAGCAGAATTGGTTGCCTGTGCATCTGTCTAGAAGGCAACTGAAAGTATTATATCACAATCACTGTACAAAGGCCTTTCTCTTAGCAGGGATGAAGTATGAGCTGCCTGTTACTGTCTGAGCATTAACTTCATGTTACGGACAGAATGCATGTTTCAACTTGTAACTGATTACAATTTGATTAAATATTGGGGTATGGAAAGGACTTGTGTGCTTTTTTCCAATGTGTATATTTACATTATTTTGTGGGGAGCAAACAATTTATCAAATCCATCTGATTATTCCATAATGGGGAAAAACAATCCGTTGGAGAAAAAACTTGTATTGTTTTTAAGGTGGAGAGAAAATTAGTTTAAAAGACATTTTACACAATCTTTTTTTGAGGAGACCCTACACTAACAAGCTAATCAAA
Source organism: Elanus axillaris (assembly GCA_026212715.1). NCBI lineage: Eukaryota > Metazoa > Chordata > Aves > Accipitriformes > Accipitridae > Elanus > Elanus axillaris. The sequence continues at coordinate 6,319,157 of JANZLQ010000092.1, read as the reverse complement.
TAAAGGAAAAGCCAATAATTTATAATGTCATGAAATTTTCCTGCAGCATAAAATTTTGTGCTTGACCTTGCCAAGGAGGATGGGCTGGAGTAGAGATGGTGCTCTTGTGTTTTAATGCATTGTAGTTGTGATATAGTTGCTGTTAATTGATAGTTCTCCTGACTTTTGGAATTCCTCCCTTCCCTTAAAAGGGAAGGTGGCAGGCTGGAGTGGAGAAGCTTCAACTGTAGTCCTTTGGATGCTAATCCACCCTGACTTTCTTAAGCCTCCTACTTAAATCATTATCTTAATGAATCACCATTGCTCCTATCTTCAGTGCTACACAGGAACATGCAAATTTTAAACAGCCTGGGGGAAAGACCTTTTTGTCTGTAAAGTGCTCTGATACTTGCATTTAGATGTTGCCATGATAGGTACCTTGGATACTACTTTCTGCCTAACCCCATGGATAGATCATGGGGTGTAGTGTATCACCAGTGTATGCCTGCTAGGTGGCTCTCAGGGCTTGCCCCTGAGAGGAGGTGGATATGATTCTGCTACTGACTGTAAGAAGCAGCTTTAGCTCAAGCGGTTGAAGCCAGATAGCTGTGCAGGTTTGTCATTCATCTAGCTGCCTGTTGGCCATGCTTTTCTTTAGCTGCAAAATGACAAGGAGTTAAGGGAATGAGGATGGAGGTCCCCCCTCAGCCCTGCAGCTGCCCTTTTGACTTTGGGGCAAGTTTCTTCACCTCTTCACTTGACTTTTTTCACAGCACAAAGAAATATGCCATGCAAATGTTAATGTATCAACCAAGTTTTCTCCCAAGTAGGTATCAAGAAATTTGATACAGCAGGAAAATTACCAGTATGTAGAAAATCTTAAGAACATGTGTTTGAGGAAAAACTGAACATAGTGAAGCCACTGCAAAGTACCTTCAAGACTTTCAGCATCATGTTGTCCAAATTATTCCTTGAGGAGTCAACTTGGCTAGGCATTGAGCTCTGCCCACTTCCAGCTCTCCCAGATGATCTCTTGAGAAATGTTCTCTTGTAGACAGTGGGCATGGAGAGAGAGCCATGTATAGCTGTTACAGATGGCAAATCTTTGCAGTTTTTTGCAATACGCATTGAAAGATTTGATTCCTTTATTCATTAAACCAAGAGCTGAGGAAGCTGTTTATGCAAATGTCCTAGATGATAAGAAGTACTCTTCTCAAATTGCAAAGTAAATTCACCCATTGTCCCCTTTCTGTGGCTTAGAAGAAGAGCCCATTCCCTTACTATGGGTAACTTTTCCTCACCAGTAATAGTTCTGCTTCTGGAACATGGCAGGATAAATGTGGAAGATACCAGGTAAACAGAGATCCTCTAGTCACAGCTGGATGAGGCCCATATTACAGAACTGGGCATAAATGCATTTTCTGCAATAACATTATCCATTGTCCAGTCCTGCTGGGAGAGTTACGCCCACAAGAGGCCAGAACATCTATCTCAAAGAGGGCATCCTCATTCTTCTTAGCTAAATCATCTCTGAAACCAGTTGAGCTGGAACTAGATGTTTTTAGACTAAGAAGAAATGCATTTTCTTGGCTCCTGCTAAAGCTAAGTAACATGTTCTCTCTTGGTTAACAAAGAAAGAGGATGTGAGCAAACAGTATATTCTGATTTTTTGCAGCTCAAGGCCTGGACACGAGTCCAGTGAGATACTAACTGCTTCCTCAGCCATTTGTGCACACCTTCCCAGACAGCAGCAAGTGACTAGCCCTGTAACTCAGACCTTTTTCCCTGCTTGGTGTAGCTCTGAAAAGACTGCCACTTTCTTGTAATAGTGTTTAAGACACTTTTTGTAAACTGCTTTACAATGTTGACATTTTCTGCTCATTGTGAGCAGACTGTTGTGGTTTCCGTATTTAAGCTCCTAGCTGGTTCTGATCCCTTGCTGGATGGCAGCATTTTATAATATGGGGGTAAACTAACTGGGGAAGCCATCTATTAGATTCAGCACTTCAAGAACAGCCAGAGTAGGGATTTCAGAAGAAACACCAGAAGTGATTTATTTATGTGTGTGTATAAATATGTGGGGGGTGTGTATGTGTATATATTGTGTGTATTTCAAAAGAGAAAATTGAGATGACTAACATTTGAGGCTGAGTGCAAAACTTAAATGCAACTTTTTCTCATTCCAGTCTTGGAAAATAATGGTGATGGGTGTGGGCAGGTCTCTGGCTGACTTTCTGAATTGCCTTTATGTCAGAGCTCCAGCAAGGGATTTGGTGGAATTTCTCATCCTGTTGAGTAAAGGTAATGTTCTATCCCACATTAGTTTCCTTAGGAAACAGAAGGAAAGGGACTCTTCTCCCCAGCACGTAACACACCCAGTGTTATTTTTGCAGGCACTGTATGCAAAATGTTCAGAAAATGAGACATCCAGAAGGAAGGTCTAGATTTCAATATGCGGAACTGGCTTATATTATTCGCCTAGCTTTTGCGTGCTATCTTATGCTCATGGGTAGTACTAGAGTTTTGTTGATGTACAGAGCTTGTTATTTCTATAGTTCGCTCATTCCAATTCAGAGATTCATTACTATGGAAGTAAAATGTGTCTGTGCTATTATTTTGTTAAGCTGTCTTGAGTTACTTTTGTTAACCACATGTTCACAGGAGTCTGTGTTTGCTCAAATTACCTGCTCAGTTTTCTGGTTAGGTATGCTGAGATGCAGTGTTTCAGCTCATAAGTTTGTTTTGCGTTATCTTTCTCATGGCATGTTACAACAGTCTCCCAGAAATTCTGAAAATGGGGTCAAACAAACTGCTCTGATGTTTTCCCCAGCATTTGCTAATTTGGCAGTATTTGAGCTGCTACTAAGAAGCATACAGAAACTGCAGCTGAGCTCTTGGACTGACAGTGGTGTCGTGAACAAGTTATACACATAGCACTACACAGGTAGATGGATTTTAATTTATCATATCTATCATTAATTTTAAGGGCTTTTGGAACCATGGTAGCTCAGCTAAGAGAGGGCAGATAAGCCAAGCAATTATAGGGAGCCGCTATATTTGGTGAAGCGCATCTCTTGGGATTAGCATGGGTTCATAAGACAGGGTAGTGAATTGTGCATCACAGTGCCAAGTCTGACTGATCCTCCAGGACAGTCACTCATTATATGGGGACACCTGGGAAATTTCTTAAGACTGGGATATTTGCTAGGATAAACTTAAGAAAGTTTCCTTGGTTGGTCAGTATAGATTTTAATGCAACAATGCTTCCCCCTCCTTACTGGGGAGAACCATGTACTTTCTGCTTCTGTGGCTTGTGGGACTTCTCACTGGGCATACAGGTGGAAGAAAGTAGCTGTGAGTGGCTGCAAACTGCCATGCTTTTGGGAAGGCTTTGAGGGGGGGAAATGGCAGGATTTGAAAGCTAGGAGTTTGACTGGCTTGAATTGGGTAAAAAAAAATGGAGAGATCTGTGGCAGCAGTTGTTGGGAGATTAAAAAAAAATATTTCACTTGTCACCTCAGCAGACTACTTAAGAGCACTATCTGATGTGAGTCCCCAAAAAGGTCTTGCAGAGAGACTGATGGCCAACTGTGAGGAAATGCTGCATTCTCTGAAGAATCAACAAACTCTGGATGTTTACCCAGCCTGGTAAACCAAACAGAAACCATCAGTATGCTGCTATGTAAATTCATGGTGTGCCAGTATATTAAACACTAAGCAGTTCTGATTACCACTTCTCAAATGTAGTGGAGGGCCATGGAAGGTCCAGAGAAGACCATCAAAGATGGGTCTCAAGTCAACGTGATTTCTCTCTTCACCATAGAGAAGAGATGACTTATTACAGAAATTGCAAATGTTTTATACTTTAATGAATGGGGTGGGGAAGGGGAGTAGGGAGTGATTCTTCATGGTTCTTGTGTTAACTAAATTGATTCAAGAAGAGGCACTCTGTCAAGCAGCAGTTACCATGTGAAACTCATTGCCAAAGCGTGTTACGGATAGAAGAAGTCTAAACAGATTGAAAAATTGATAAAGGACAGATAAGTTCTTATTAAAAGTGATGGCCTGGATGCAACCTCCAGATCAGAAGATCTTTAACAATGGCACAGGGTATAAGAAAGGAAGACTGCCTGTAGTCTATTTCACTGCTTTTCCTCCCCCAATGCCCCTGCTGCTTTTTTTGGGGGGGTGGAGAGGGGGGGTTGAAGAGGGGTTGGGGTTGAGGAGGACTATTCTGGCTACTCCTGAAGAACAGACAGAGAGCTAGACCTTTGCTCTTATAGTATGGCTATGTTTATAGTACAAAACTAGAAAGGAAACTAGCTACACTGCAGTGCAGGGAACTAGTTTTGCCTTGCAGCCTGCAAGTAATGTAAAGCACATTGAAATGAACAGAATTAGGAACCAAATGCCCCCTAATACCTTAAAAATGTGTGTGTTTATAAAATGCCTCTGTAGCCTGCTTTCTTTGTTAAAATTCTGACTTAAAAAGCTGAGCTTGTTAATGAAACTGTGAGTCACTACAGTGTTTCTAGTTATTTTTCTTACTTCCTGTGTTTAGTGCTATAGTTAGTTGGGTTGCCTGATAATGTACCTAATGAGATGGCTTAGGCATTTTAACTCTAACAGTAGTGACATCTTGGACTGGAAGTTGAGGATGGCTGCCCTCTGCAGAAAGGACTGGCAAGCATGACAGGGAGGGAAGAAGCAGCAAGTTGGGAAGGAGGCTGAAGAGGAGGGAAGATATTAAAATCTCTTGTATATACACAAAAGCAGGAGAGTCTAATGCGGAACAGGTCTTATAGTTGTGACTGCAGTGGCAACAGTCAGTTGGTATTTGGGAGGTGAAAAAATCAGTTTTATATTTTGCTAGATGATTGTACTGTAATACAGCAGTGCCTCCTGGCAGGGAAAGCAATGTAATGTAAAGCAATACGGCGTGGAAGAGCAGTTGGAGAGCTGTCAGAAGCTGAGTAGCTTGGAATGCTTCCACGTGAACCTGAGAGCGAGTGAGCTCGCTGCAGCGTGGCATTCCCCTGCCCTGAGTAGGAGTACGGACTGCAGCATGAGCATGAATAACGCACCTTACAAACAATGCAGCTCAGCTCTTTGGAGGAGGGCTACGAGAGGCTTTTCTAGGCAAAATAGTGAGAGTTTCTTTCTTTTCTTGGGAGATTTTTCTTTCAGCTCACAGAGCCCTTCTGAGTGCACATGCCAGGCAGCCCTGGGGCAAATGAGTTTGTACCTGTCAGCTGTCATTGCTTGGCACACCTGAGGACTCAAGGGCATAGGGCTGCCAAAGGAGTAGCAAAAGGCTGGAGCTCTCCAAAGCACAGGTCTGATCTGACTGGGCAAACAAAGAAGTAATGACTCGGTTTGGTTTGGTTTGGTTTTTTTAACAGTTTGTATTTCCAGGGAGCTTTGGTGCATGGCATTGACTTTTATTCTAGTTTTTGGATGTTGGATATACTTAGCAATCTTACTTGTGTTTTTTAACCCTCCCCTCTCTCTGCCCCTAGCATTTTCCTTCCCTTCAAATCCTCTGCTTCACTGTATGTATTGCTACTATAAATTGCTTGGGATGATGGGTCCTGCTTCTTACTTGGAGCCTCTGGATGCTACTAACAAGTAATTGCTGGAAAAGCTTGTTTAAACATTAAACCCCTACATTATTTTTTAAATTGCCCTTTGCGGTGGCTGAAATGCTACTGAAAGATTACTTTGCTTTAATACTGGACAAGGAACTTTATTAGGTAAGAGAAATAGCGTTCTTACTAGACTATTTCTGAGGTACCAAGTCATCTTCCTTTTAAAGAAGGGATGTGTAGTTTTACTCCCCCTGCTTGCTTCTCCCCCCCACATCAGCAAACCTGATGTTTATAGCAAGGAGCAAAGAGGTTTTCCTGGCTTTATCCCTTCAGTGCATTCAGACTTTCTTTTTTCAAAAACATGTAAGAATGGAATGATTCATTCTGTATGTTTGCTATCTAGCCACAACTGCTAAATTATCCAGGGAGATTCCCTCAACAACCAAGCTACATATATGAGAGTTGTCCAGCATTATGTAGGTGGGACCAGGGCACTGTGTCTAACACACTACTACTATTCCTGTTGTAATCACATCAGTCAGATTACTGGATGCTTAACCTGTGGTCACAGATGAGCTTGAACAGGATCCTCCACCATTCAGAAACCAGTAGCTTACACACATGATGCACCTCTCCTGGTTAAGATTGCTGTCAGATGGGCTGAAGTGCAGCAGGTCTTGCTCAAAATGTAACTGAGGTGTGTTCTCTCAGTGGCAATACGAGTCACCGTTAACCTACTAGCAACCACTGGATAATCAGGTGAAATTTACATTTATTTCATATACTGAAAACTGTTAGGCAAGCCTCCTCACAGGATAAGTGTCTCCTGACTTTAAGAACAAATGGTTCGTTTTGCTTTGACATTCATGCAGCCACAGGGACACAGTAAATGTATTGACTTTTTATTTCTTTCTACTCTTTTGTGTAAGTGTACACACATTATTACAAGAAAGCAGCATGTGAGCTCATAGTTGTGCCTCATCACTTAATGAAGCATTTGCTTTAAAGGACCTTCTGTGGAGGCTGTAGAAGTAGTAGCTGGGCTGCCTAGGTCTGAGCCCCAGCAGGCAAAAGGAAAGACTTCATTTCAGGTTTCCTAAGATTGACAGGCAGCCAGGGCTGCTCTAGTAATTATGGTGTGAATTTTATAAATGGAAATGCTACCTTGGGAAGGAATAAACAAACAAGGAACTTAGTGCAGAAATGGTTTGCGAAATGTCATGGATTGTGAAGACAAACATGAATTGGGAAGTAGCATGGGAGGGTTTCATGAATACCTGTTTCTTCTTCACTTTTCACATAAAATTGTGTCTGATCAGGTGAAGATCTGACTCCTGTTCCTCTGCCATCTTCCTGATAGCAAATTAAGCTTTATCTTTTTACATTTGGCATGTGTATTAAGATTTTTTGGGAAAAAAATATTTCTCTCCAAGATAAACTGCTAAACAGAATGTGGACAGACACAATCACAGCCTCTCAGTATGTATGCCACAGAAAGGGAAGCAGAATGCATATTGTAGGAAATGGATATGTACCTCTTGCTTTCATGGTGTGCGAGGGTTTCTCTTTCCCCATTGTTCTTTATTTCCATTCATGTTTTCATAGTCTTTGTGTTATTAATTTGTGGGATATTGAGCAAAAGTCAAGTGCATCATAGATGTAGTAGCTAAAGGGTACTGAATTGAACAATCTTTTTAAAACCTAGGAAGAAATACCTGCTTGAAATTACAATAGCTGCCTTAATTTTCATAGATCTTAGTGAGTTTGGGTCTGTCTTTAGTCAGGCACTACTTGTCTTCTGCCAAAGGTTTAAAGAAAGACAGAAAGCTCAACTGCAGAAAGTCTGTCCCTGAGCATGAGGAACAACAGTTTGTAAGAAAGTACTGGGCTTTTGATAGACGTAGCTGCTTTTGCAGGGAGACCTTGAGGCCACTTTTGCCATTTTTTTAATTATTATTTTTAAAATTTGAGTTTATTTAATGCAGTAGAGGATTTCAGTTGAGAAAACAATGAAAGCTTAAGAAGCTTAAGACGCTTATTTTCCTTTTCCAAGCTGGAAAATAAGAACTAGATATAATGGGAGGCAAGTATCTGGTAGCTCTAAATTTTGAAGGACAAGACAATAAGAATTCAGCTTTAAATCATCAGCTACAGCTCACTTCTCTTTTTATTAAAGAGTTTATTTTAAATGTTGAACATGTTTGGACTTAAATATTTAGTATGCTTGATAAGAAAATGAAGTCAGAAAATTCTCAATGGATGGTTACTTTTTGAATTTTCAGGCAGGATGATTCAAATGAGAAAAATTAAAATGTCTAATAAAAGTCATTGGCTGTTTATTAAAATAACAAAAGGAGGACAAAATGTCAACTGGATAAATACCTGTGAAATAGAATAAATGTTTCAACTGGAGATAGTGCAGCTCTCTGGTTAACAAAAAATAATACCAAATTGAGAGCAGACTATATCTAGTTGCAAATCAATATGGCTTAGTGGTTACCAGCCACTGATCATCCTTTATGAAAATAACTAGAGTGTAAATGTAAAACAAGATTAAAATTGGTAGCTTTAAATTACTTTGATTTAAATCCACCCTTCCTCTACCATTGGATGCTATCTGAATAAATAAATAAAAGCAGATTTAGCTGCTGGCATGGCATTGCCATGGCTTTTCCTGTACTTGCTATGACTTGATACACAGATAAAGGAAGCTCCCTCTGTGTGTTCATATATAAAGTCACTAATATAACATTTGGTCCCTTTTTTTCCTCCCCTTCCTCATCTCCATTACACTCCTTCAAAATTTAAGTGGGCAAGTGAATTTTGAATGTCATGTTTTACATACTTCTCAAGGTGTGTGAGCTGCCTCTGAAGATAAGTGCACCTGGGCTCCTATTTTCCTGTCTTCTGTATATTTCATACAAAATGCAAGAAAATTCTAAAGAGGTTTTTCTTATTTTACTCCTTGTCACATGTTTGGTAGTGTAACTTCTGGAAATTAAAATTAATTGTGACCTTAGAGGCAGACAGTCCAACAGTGAAATAGCTTGTAATTTATTTGAACTCTGAAATTCCACTGGTTAAAATTGTGTAAAACTTTCCAATAATTTGTTTCTATATTATTTTAAGAAAAAAACACCTTAATTATGAGTCTGGTTCCTCAATAAAAAAGGATAGCTATCTGGCTAATCATTGCTATGTACTAGATCACTAATTTTCTTCTTAATGATAGTAGGATTTTGCCATCTTCCCCCATAAAACTTCTTCAATTACTTAACAAATGTATCTGATTTAAGGGGACGCTCTCTAGGATTTTATACCCCAAGACAGGCATGTCACGAAATAGCTGGAGGTTGGTGAAGAACCTCAGTAGGATTAAATGCTTGCAAGTACAGACAAGAGTGGGAGTTGAGCATTTAGATGGAGGCCTGTAAAGAGTTCTGTTCTCAGCTGCTCCTATTTGAAATGAGTTATCTTGTTTTGCTCTTATCTAGAAATTCAGATGTTCTGAGTCGTCAGAGAAAATTAGTGTGCTGCTATCTCCCTATGGGAACACACAGCTCTGTCTGGGTATACGGAGACCTGGTTTTCCCAAAGTCTGAAACTTTTCTTTGTGGAAAAATGAAGAGAACGATGGCACTCCTGTACTAAATGTGGGGATTTTCTTTAAATGGCTTCTTAAATAATTGTTTCTGCATTAGATGTGTCACTAAGGTTTCTAGAAGGGCACATTCTGTATATTGCACAGTTATGAAATACAGCTGGGCCTTCATGTGTCTGTTGGGGACACAGACCTGCTCTTGTGACTTGGTTTCAGGCTGCTCGAGAAAGACTTGACAATGTATATATTCTAAGACCTCACGACAAATATGTAAAGTTCAGTGCTCTTACCAGGCTAGCTGCTTACTGGCCAGGAAGTCACTAACACTGCTGCTGGCAAAGAATAAAGAAAAACTAAAGATGCTAACTAAATCTTGGTTATGGGGGACTGTTCAACATTTAAACTTCTGGTGTCTAAGAACATGGGGTGGCGTTTGCAACAGATGTTTGCTTGATAATCAAAGACCCAGTGTAATAAATTGTTGGTTAAAGAGTAAGAGTTCACCTGGTAGTTAATGCTGATTTTTATTGCTATGGACTTGAAGCCTCTTGAAAATGAGAAATGCCAGTAGTAAGAAGTGTACATGTTTCTAGGAGTAGATGGATTTGGGGGCCTTGGGGTCCTGCTCATTTTTTTGAGAATGAAGTATCATGGAATGGCCTTATTCTGCACTCATTTGATCAGAGACAGCCAGTGAGATGAACAGATGACTGGGATGTAGATATGTGAGAATTTCCCTTTGCTTCTGACTTGTGCTGGACTGATGAGTTGAGGTTCATTGAACCCACTGTATCACTCAGCCCTCGAGGGGTTATAAAGCAGAGGTGGACTGAAACAGTTCTACCTACGCCACTTCAGAAGAACGTTTAGTTTAGCTTGGCACTGCCTTCATCCCTGACGGCTGCTTATGATGCCTGGAGCTATTTACTGTAGGGATGAGCAGACAACCTGATGTGTGCTCAAACCTGGAAATCTGAATTAATTAACCATTGAAATAACTTACGGATGTGGTAGTTTCCTCATAAATTAGACTTTTCATCAAGATTGGTGCGTGCGTTCTCACTCGTGTACTCTCTCCTGAAAACTGCTGCAAGAATTGCTCACTGAAAAATGAAGGCACTTGTGCTATTAAGGAGAAATAAGACAGAAGGATTCCACAGGGCCCTGTGGTCCTCCACCTCTGAGGCCATGTATGCTGGTCAGCAGCTTCTCACATCCATCGGTGCTCTGGCTCCCTGTTAAGTACTACAAGATGCCTTTCATAAGATGGATGGCATGGGAGCAGTTCTTCATGCTGAAGAACACCTTTGTATTGTGATGCAGAACTACAGCTCAACCAAGTAGCTCTTCTCTTTTTATTATCTGTGCCAGTCACAGAGATGGATACAAAAAAACGCTATTAATGCATTTGCTGCACTGAAAATTTTCTTGTTGGCTCTTTCAGCTGCTTAGGCCAGCAGCTAGTATCCTCCAAGGCTTAGAGAAGAATTAGGTTGAAATTGCCAAGGGGTGTCTCTTCCTGCACTGACTTAGAGATGTATGAGGCTCACCCTCCTTTGTCCTTCCTTCATCCTGCACTAGCCGTATCTGTTTGCCTTGTGCCCTGACAGCTGCTTGGGAATGGCTGAGTGGAGTTTGCTCTTTTAGCCGTGCATCTTTTTTTATTTAACGGAGATCTTCAGAGTGTCTATTTGGCATAAATCAGGTGAGAATTTGCTGGTAATAAACGCAGAGGAGGGAAAGAAAAGAATACTTGGAGTCCTCTGCTCACTTTCTCTTGGTACTGCCTCGTTCCTGCTCTTGGAGGAGGTCTTTTGCTTGTCCCTGAATTGGTTCAGCCCCCAGAGCACAAATGCTCTGAAGCTGTAGTTACAGGGTTGCTGTCTGTCTCCAGAAAGTCATGTGGCAAGGGGCTCTGCATGCTATGGAGAGCAGCTCCCCCCGTGCAAGGAGTTACAGGATACTGCTCGGGGTAGCTACAGCTGGTATGCACTGGTACTAATATAATCCCGCAGGACTGTATCCATGAGACACAAGTGTGACATGTGAGGTATTTAAGGAGACACACCTGTTCTAGGCACAGGCCTGGGTATTGCATGCCTTGGAAATGGAAGGTTTTGGTGGAGCAGGAAAGACTCCCATTTCATCCACAGGAGGGCTTTGCTTTCTTCTTTCTTCCCAGTTTCACATTATTTTATAGTTCCCTAATATTATGCAATCATGTGTCCTGTTAGCACCGGCCTGTTTCAAAGGCCAGTCTAGTGTTTGCATTTGAACTTTTTTTACCTTAATGTGTGATTCTAGAGTGATTAGCAGGAGAGAAGAGCTTCTGGGCTGAGTGATGGTTTGGGTGTAACTGCTCCCAAGAAAGGGCAGAGAATTTGGAGAATGTCATCTATGTGTGGGGTTGGGTTTTTCAGCCCTTTAGATAATTTAGATTTTATGTTGTGTTTACCTGTATTTTTATTATAAGGCCTCTGTCTTGCAATTTGCAGCAGTAAATCACATAAAAGTGGTGTCATCTTACCAAATTCTGTACAAAAATATTTTGTCCCTTTTGTTTGAAATCTCTGAGTGTCTTTCCCTCTCTCCTTCCCGTCTGCCCCCCCCATCCCAAAAGTTGTGGTGAAATGGCTACTTTCCATACAGAGCAAAAAGCAAGCAAATGCAAAATAAATGTCATGGTTGTGTAAAGAAATTAACTTGCTTAGATTTTTATCTCTCTTTTTCAAGTTAATCTGACACTTGTTTGGCAGAAGATACTTTTTTTTTGCCATTGAAAAGGGGATGTATTGAGATGGAGGAAAAAATTGTGGGGACAGTCATATGACTTGATTCCATCTGTCTTGTCTTTCAAGTAGAATGGAAGATTTTCTCTCCAACTTCTTTCTTCTGTGCCTTTTTTTCAATGTTAATGTGGAATCTCCTAGTTTGCCTTGGTCTCACTCCACATGCCCCTTCTTTGCATGGATTCCTGCCCTTGGTGAGCAGTTCTTGTTGGTTTGGGACAGCTTCCAGGATTGGGGCCAAGATTTCTCCTGTACCTGATAGATTGTTGTGTGAAAACAATAGCAACTGGACAGTCTTTCGCTCCCAACTTTACTTTAAATATAATTTGCTAAAAAACATCCAGTATGCCAGTTTTTTTGCTGAACTTATAACACTGGTGGAAATAAGGAAGAGAAGACGAGAGGCATGTTTTACTCTAGGACCTGGTTAATTTGGGCAGTTAGGTATTTAGGGGGAAAGGTGATTATTATTCCATTCTATAACAGCTCTGAATTCTGAGTGTGGTGGACTGGAATAACCAGACCCTGAGGGGCAAAAGATTTTCCTTCTTGGAAATGAAATGTTGTTGGCAGGGGAGAAGATCCTGGGAATGGAGATTCCTTGGCTCCAGCCTCACCTGGCCCATGGGGTAGGCTTACTGTGAGCAGGTCATTGACCCTTATGGCAAGGGGATATAAATCCAAATCTTGTTAATCCTAACCTGAAAGATGGCTGCAGTGTGGAAAGAGCCTCGTCGCCTGCATGGGTGAGCAGAGGTGCTGACCAAAACCCACAGTCCTCTTTAGTCCCTGTATGCTGGTATTCACAGTTTGACCATCCTCAAAGCCTCAAATTATTCTCCTTCCTTGTGGGCAGATGCATTTTTGTACATATGAATGTGAAAATACCTTTGATTATTATTATGATACTAAGAAGCAGAGTATCTCATTGTAAGGGAAGCATCATCCTCATCTAGCTGTGGTGCCTTCCAGGCTGGCTTTGTATCTCTGCCCATCACCACATTTTGCTGCACAGACACAGCCTAAGGTAGACATGGCCTCGCTATCCTCACTAGCTGGTAATGGTGGGCTCTCTCCCCCGCCTGTCCCTACTGTATTCTCCCAGATTTAACTGATTTCCAACCAAAACCTGAAGAGATTTATTCTGGCGTGTTTGTGGGGTTTTTTTGGGAGGAGGGGGGATGTTGTGTTTAGTTTTTTTGTTCCTTAACTGCACCCTGCAAAATGTCCCAGCTGAGTTGTTTCCAAATACTGGCATCTCTAGGGAAGGGGTTATAAATTGCTAATTTAAAGCCTGCAACAGGATAATTAACTAACCAGTTTGATGTAAATGGCTTAATGGGGCTTTACTAGCCCCTTTGAACTTAAAGTAGCACTAAAAAGTAAACTGTAAATACCTTCAAGGAAAGTACTGGCATGCTTGAATGTGGGGCTGCTTGGTTGTAAGGAGCAAGCCTGCTCGACTTGCCAGGAATCCAGTGGCCTGTGTGACCGCAAACATGTCAAGGGGGTGAGGGGACCAACCAGGCACCCCTTGGGGAAGGCTCTGCAACTATCCTAGTTCTTCAGGAAGCATATAAACTCTGATATATCAGGCTTTCAAACCTGCCCTGCCTGCTTTGGCAAATTTAAATCAACCTCAGTTTAAATACAACTGTAATGAATTTCATCAGGATTGAAGGGGAAAAAACACAACAAAAACCCTGAGGGGGAGGCAGCCACTAGAGTCCACCCTAATTTTCCTGGAGTTGTATTTGCATTAAGGTCTTTTGGCAAGTCCAGGCAGAAACACTTATTACACTTTGTTTCAGAAGACCTCGTTACCCACTGAATCTGCTGAGACAACGTACTGCAGCCCTGCAGCAGATTCCAGTTTCTGATGCGCTTGGGGGACTCTCGGAAGAACCTCTAAAATTTCTTATTGGGCTGTTACAAAATTCCAAGGGAGAAAGCTAATAATTATTAAGCATCTAGAAATGGAGATCATTATAAAGAAGAAGCATCTCGCATAGTCAGGCATTGATTTCACTTCTGACTATGCAAACTGGGGTTTCAGAGAGGAGAATTTCAGGCCCAAAGGCAGGCAGGAGTATTTCCTTCTGTCCCTCCCTCTGTGGGAGAGAAGCTCCTCCTGGTCCGAGTGCTGCTCTGCTCCATCTTCTCATTGCACATGCACCATGCAGTGTCAGAAATAGTTCGCAAGAACTTTTCTTCATTGTTCCTCTGTCTCATCATCATCTTTCACCTATTGCCAGCAGGCTTCCTAGGTCCTGGAGGACGTTTTGGAGTTTGAAGTGCAATCCTCAATCACTACTGTGACCTCTGACACATGGGATTTTGCTTTACAGCCAGCTTTGATGAGTGTTCCTGGTCCTTGGCTGTGCTTTCCTGCCTGCTCTGTTGCACTACCCCTGAAGACCATGAGGCTGTAAGGCTGAGCCAGACCAGGGCTGATGCAGGAAGAGGGCAAGACCTAACCTTTTCAGTGGTGGCCCTCACATGGATGGGCTAAAACAGATCATCTGCAATGATGGATCTATTTCTCTGTGGCTTGTTTTTTGGAGTTTTTTTGGTGTGTGGTTGTTTTGGGGCTTTTTTTCTTCCAGCTGGGAAAATAATGGGAAATAATGTACCACTGACAATGTTAATGCTGGCTTTAAGAAAAAGAAGCATAAAAGCATTGAAGTCTGTTGTAGAGGGCAATGATGCAGAAGTGCTACATCTTATTTTAAAAACGACACCTGACAGGATTCAGTCCTGCGCTCTTAATTCTTCAGGTGTCTATGGGCCCACTGTATGCAAAGATCAAAATGCTCTACCGTGGCCTTTAGAAGAAGAGATAATAACATGGCACTTCTTCGCTCCTACATGTTGACTGAAGAAGTTGGCACCATGGCACTACCTGCTTGCTTGCTGTGTGTGGGTGGAAGCACAGTGCAGGATTAATTTGGGGTTGATTGTGTTGGCAGAGATCTGTCAGCAGAGCTTGCCCAACTGCCTGTACTACGCTGTAGCTGTTAATCCTTCACTTTTATGAGCACTAACCTAGATCACATATTTAAAAAAAATTAAAAATGCATGTGCTATTAGAGAGATACTTGCAAGCAGAAGAGCTCTGTACACATGCAGTGTTGATGGCTGCAGACTCCCTTCAAGGAACGCCAGAACACCTTAGTGTGCCAGCTTTGATATCTTGGCATCTGACTGGGAAATGCAAATGCTAAATCTTAATCCATCATTCCCACATGCTGACATGCATCCAAGGGGAACTTCTGTGAATGTTGTTGTTGTTCCCATATAATTTCAGCTGTTTCTTTGCTTCCCAGCACCACCCCACCATGTGTCCAACTGAGTGCAGTGTCTTCAAGGCCTTTTATCCCAGATCTTTTGGATTTGTTTCTCTCATGGGGAGGCAAAAGGGCATTAGTGTGCATGTACAGCCGAGGAACAAACCCTGTGTTTGGAGGAGGTGGGGCTGCTTTTATGAGGCTTTTCTCTTTCTAATCCCCCCCCAAAGCCTTCTGCAGATTTTTAGATTCCTCACTAAGTCCTTTAAATAATATGACAAATTAAAAAACAAAGGAACACAAATGCTTTTTCATACTTCCAGGAAAATAAAAATTAAGTCAAAGAAAAAAGTGGATTGCAATATTCTTTCTTTCACATGAGAGGAGGTCAGAGTTGGGACTCCCTTTCTGAAGTTCTGGTGTAATTTACATACCGTCTAATAACCATACTTTTGTCTTTTATAATTAAAGTTTTATACAAATAATAATAATAAAAAATACATATGAAGAAAGCTAGCATGACTAAGAATTTCTACTGTGCCATTCATCGCATTGAAAGAACCAAACTCATTGGTCATTTTTGGGCACCTCAGTAAATTTTAGGACAGTTGTTAGTCCTGTCTGAAGCTTTGCATTATCTCTCAGTGACCCAGTCTCTTTTGGGGGAAGAAGTAATATTTGCAAGATGGCAAAGCAGAACTTATTTTCTCAGCAATTTCACTATTTGTGATGAATAACTGTCTTTAAAAAAAACCCATAATAATCCACCTTCCACTACACCTTTTGTTTTGAAACCCACCAAACCTGACACCCATATTTGATTTGTTGGCTCAAGAATAACAGAGAAAATGTGAGCAGTAAACCGTGGCTCAGCACTCTTGATGGCTACTGCTAGAGAAAGAACAAATTATGCATAACAGTGCCTTCCTGACCTTTCCTCTGTTCTTCAAAACATAAAAAATTTCATCAGCACTTTTTTTCTGGCTATTTCAAGTAACAGAAAGTTGTGTGAAAATTAGAACATAATGAAGACAAATTTCAGCGTAGTGTCTGCTGCAGGTCTTGGGTGTGTTTGCTGAATTGCCTCCTGCTTAAGAGAGCAGCTGGAAAATCCAAGTCCTTTCCCAACATGTCAAAACCAACTTTTTCAAAGGATGCAGTAGCTGTGCCAAAGCACCTTGCCTATTTGTAAGCAGATGCATACTATTGGGACTATCTCTGTCTGGGCCAAGATTCTCACATGCAGCTGGCTGTATTAAATCAATTTGATTAATTACTATATACTTTTTCATTTTTCTACAGGCAGGTCCCTGCTATTTCTTGCCTTCACAAGATTAAATGGGCTTTTACATTACATACCCTGTTATAAGAAGACTTTAATTGCCTGGAATGGGTCTGTGTGTGCAATGGCTGGTCCTGGAAGGGTCTGGGGATTTGGGATTGTTGTCAGGCTTCTTACGCTGAGATAGCAAAGAAAGAAAGTATGTGAAAGCCACGTTAGCATCCCTGATGGAGAATACCGTATGGTAAGAAGGATGCCACCTGTGCCACTTAATCAGGTTCTTTACATGAGTTGACTATTGTTTGGTTTTGGATTTTGCAGTAGTTTTCCTGCTGTTAAAATGTTCTTTGAGTGAGATGCCTGACACAAAAATGCCTGGAGAATGGAATAGATCAACCCTAGATGGACAGACTTGATGGGTCAGAGAAAGCTGGATGGCATCAGAACATCCCTATGGCTGATGAGGTATATCTTTTCTCAAGTTCATGAGCCTTGGGATGTGCATGTTTTGGAGCACCTGCACTGTGCCATAACAATGCTACAATTTATTCAGCCCTTCTCTGTGACAGAGGTGCATGTGGGTGAATAATGTACAGCCAAGGGCCAGGGACTGAAAGTAGCTAGATGCTAGACACAGGTGTTTGGGAATGCACAATCCCAAGAGAGAGGTTTTAGTCCAAATGTACCCTCAACTAAACATACTTTCTGAATCCTCTGGGAGTCTCTTGATGCTGTTATATTAGTGGGCTCTGCTGGAAATGGTAAGGAAATAAGAATTTTATTTTTTCCTTCCAGTCCAAGGTGCAGTATCAATGTTTGTTATGGCTGTTAGCAGTAGTTTGTACATGTATTAGTCCTTTGGCCAGATTCTGATCTTATTTATGTAGCTGTATAACTGCTCAGTTGTTTCATCTGTGTAACGGAGGTTTCAGTCTCTCTGGCTGTTTTGGTTTTTCTGTTTTGATTCTGTTTGGGTTTTTGTTTTTTCATTAACGGCTTTCCTTGCTGAGAGGGGAGAGCTCTATGGGAAGTGACCCAGCAAACTTTTAAACCAGCCTTTTAGTGTGTTTGTTTTGTATTGTTTTGTTTTGTTTTGTTTTGTTTTTTTAACTCTTGCTCAAGCTTTTAAGTATGTGAATTGTCTCTGTGAATTCTCATCAGAGTGTCTATGAAACCTGCCAGCCAAGCCTAAATCTTGCAGGAGGTGCGGCCACATTTGTGTTCTCGGAGCTCTCTGGCACAGACACCTGGTACACCTGTGTCTCCAGCTAGTTTCAGTACCGTCACAACTTCACCCCTCATGCCTGTTTCTCTGGTACCTCCTGTTTTTCCCAAGGTTATCTTCTATAAATAGAATCTGCTCCAGCTTTTCACTCCCCCACACCCATCTTAAGGAGAATAATTACCAATGAGATGGTTTTAATAGTGCTGAAAGAAGGAGGGTGATCTATTCTGCCATGCTCTTTGAGGCTTTTTTCAGACAGGAAATAAATGCACAAATTGCTTAGCAATTTCCTTAGGTGACAAATGTAAAGTGAGTAGCTTTTGAAGTACTTAAGCTTGAGTATTTAAACATTTGATAAACTATAGATTATCTGAAGAATAAAATTGTAATTGTTTTGGCACCCACAGAATTCTATGCAAAGCTCTCTGACTATAAAATGTAGTCATTTCCTTAATTGTTGTTAGACTGGTGGAGGTAACAACCAAACCATGCTCAACCCAGGCTAGCAGAGATGCTTTGGATGATGCAGCTATCTGTCAGCACATGATACAGCAGCCAGACACAAACATTTAGAGCATTCAGAAACCAGAAAAATTTCTCTAACATGAAAAAAACCAACTAAATAAAAGCATGTAAGGATTTCAGGTGATGAGGCTGACTTTACTGTCCTTTAAACTATGCCTGCAGCAGCCCAGAGCTTAATGCCATATAAACGAAGAGAAATTAAAGAGAAGCTGTCTCTATAGGCTACATGATGCAACTGGTGAGCAATTGCTCAGATAGCAGGATGCTCTGTGTGCAATAAGTGCCTACAGATAGAAATGCTGTGTAAAGGAATCATTGGTGGCACACTGATACATGCTGGCAAATTAGACTGTATTTGGTCTAAGGATAAGAATCTACTACAGCTCTTTAAAATCAATCTTGTTGTGATCACATCATGGTAAAACATTAATTTCTCCAGTGTAAATAAAAGTGTAGCACATTTCCCAAATAATCTCTTAAAGTAAAAACAGATTGGTGCATAAGACTAAACCAAGTTGGAACAACTAGTCAACATACAGTATTATCGCCCAGAGTTCAGAATGAAATGGGAATGGTGGTACTTTTTCAGGTTTTAAAGCCACTTCTTTGCTTGACTTTGGGAAATATTTATTACCACTAATATAGTGCTTTGTAAACTTATACCATGCTTTATGAAGTAAGACATGTTTCCTATTTTAAAGATCTTATAATCTTGTGGGCTGATAAGGGGTGTGGATTATCCCTTGGATGTTCATAAATAGCATTAGCACTAAGAGTTTTATTAGTGCTGGGTCCTTTCAAGCCTGTGGCTCTTTCGTTTTCTTAACAACACTTTCCTAGTCAAGTGCCGAAATAAGGATTTTGACACCTTGATCCTCCAGGCTAGAACAGTGTGGGCATTCTTTTGTTCTGCTTGTAGTGAAAGAGAAAACCCAAGTGGAGTTCCAGTGCAGTGACTGTTGCTCTGCATGGGTTTAATCCACTGCCTTTGCTTGCCTCTCTCTCTGAGACTACAAATCTGGAGTTTGGGTGATGGCAGCAGAGAGCAAGCCTGGGAGGTTTGTGTGTGTGTGTGTGCATGCACGCGCGTGTTTTAAATAAACAAACAATGGAACAGCAACTTCAACAAATTGTGAGTGGTGCTAATTTGTTATAATGCTGTCTTGCCTTCTGGCAGTGTTGATTTAGGAGAAGTTGAGCAGACTGGAACAGATGCGGGGAGCTGCTGGTTCTTTTGCTGTGGGGTGTGTATATGGTTCAGTATAAATGCTTCTAGGGGTCCTGTCCTGAGGAGCTTTCAGATTACAGGGTAAAGCACATGCATAGGCTGCCAATCCCCTTTTCAAAACCAAATCTTGGGCAAAAGTACCTTCCCTTCTGCCTTGCTCTTCCCCTTCCACTTTTTTTTAAATGGAGAAATGTTTTAAGTCTTGATTCATGACAAGAGCCTATAATTTGTGTGTTTTGAGGACTGCCAGAAAATCCTTGACCTTGACAAGAATAGTGTATAGGGAAGGAAAGAAGGAAGATCCTGTGCTTCGGATTGTAGCAACGTTTTCAACACCCCATGACCTTGCAGGACTGCCTTTTATAACACACCTGGGGCTGTAATCCCAAAAGCTGAGAAACTGGCAGAGAAGGCTGGCCAAATGTACATGAAGATATCTGTAGCCCTGGACCACTGTTGTGCAGTGCTGCAGGATAAGGATGGCAGGATGGGAGCCTTGCTGTGAAGAGGCAGATTTTGGAAGCATATGTGGAGTGACCTTGCAGTCTGTGAGCTGAGTATAAATAAAGTCTGAAGTCTCAGGTGAAGACAGAGGAATAAAACAGTCAAAATGAGAAGTAGTCATTGAGGAGAGGCAGCCAAAGAAACGAAGAATTTTGAAAATGAGTAAACCCTACTTTCCCCTTAGGTTATCTTCAGCTTGGACAGGCTTGGATGCAATGCAGACAATTTGCAAAACTTTGAGCCTGTTAGGCCTTCTGCTTTTACAAGCAACAGTGGCTTTCTGGCATCCTCTCATTTGCCAGGTTCAGAGTTGCACAAACACTTTCTGGTGGTTGCAAAGAACCAAATATATGAGGGTTCAGTGCGATCAGTTAAGCATCTGATTTGGAGGGATGTTTGGCAGGCAGTAAAGTCTGGATACTGCCAGGACCAATTCTTAAACATTGGTTTGCTTCAAGACTTCACTGAAGTGAGGCTCAGAGACGAAGATTTCACTGGGAAGTACATGGTCAGATCTTGGAAAAAAAAAAACAGAAAAAAAAAAAGGTGGATAAAGTGCAAAAGGTGCTGTATTTAAGGCATTGTTTATTTATGTTGAGGAGAACTGCTACTGCTGCATCTGTAGGTATGGATAAGGGAATGAGAGTTGGTTTTGTAGAACAAAATGAGACAGCACAGTTTGTTTCTGTGCTCACTGGTATCTGGCATGTGGTGAGAGATGACATTTTGGTCAAAGGCTGTTACTACCCGTGCCCTTCCTGCACCCCTCAGCATGGAGCTCAATGTTAACTATTGCAACAAGTTCATGATATTAGCAGTATTCTGTATGCAGATGCTCCTGTGCAGACTGCTTCTCTCTGCAGAAAAGTTTCCTGAGTCCACACAAGAAATAAAAATAAGCAGGCCAATTGGGAGGCTTTATCAAACCCTTTCCCATTTCTCCCAGTACTCTGAGGCCTTGTTTGCTCTAACAAACCCTGTAACTAAGGGGTCTGAGTCACAGTCCCTAGTGGATTTAACACTCCCAGCTGTCTGCCTCATCCCTGCCCTGGAGATCCCTCCCCAGTTGCAGAGACAATTGACAGGGCCATGCATTTGCTCCAGTATTGCTGCATTTTACAACCTGGCTATCAGCTTGTACCTGTTGTGACTCAGAGAGCCCTAAAGCAGTGAGTGCTGCAACTTGGAGGGTGCTGTAAGACAGTCTCAATTGGAAAAGGGTCACTTCTCCACCATGCTGTGTGCTTTTGCCCTCTTGCCCCCACAGCAATACCCAGCAATGAAGCTGCCACCCTGTGCACCCCCTGCCAACTGTGGCCTATCATACTGAAGGACAGGGCCCAGGCTTTTAGGACCAGAGGCATCTTCTCACTCTATGTAATTCCTAGGATTGTTGATTCTGCCTAACACTGTCTAGGATTAGCTGGGAGGTAGCAACAATCCTTTAGTCATGTCCTAAATTCTTGCATTGTAAAGGGAGAATTCTGTACATCAAGTCTCAAAGGTAGCTGGGAAACAGGAATTTTGCATACCAAAGGGGCCTTAACTGGTGGATGGGTAGACGGTATCCTTCCTCTGCAATAAGGAGTCTTTAGATTAGCATGAGGCATCAGAGCTGCCTTTACTACCTGCAGCGCTGGTACAGTTGGAACTGAGCTTGCTCAGTTGTTGTAGGGCTGCAGAAGAGCCCAACATCTATTGCTGCTCACTAGCTTCTGAGACTTTATTTGTTTTGTGCCACTGCTGTGTTCCTGAGATCAACTGCTCTGCAGATATGCAGGAATTTTTAGTGCCTGGCTCTGCTTGGCAAGATCATGCCTCTCCTCTTCTCCTCCCACTAAAGGGTTTGGGTAGTCTTAGGCTCCTTCATGTCAGCAGTGAAAATAAATGTATAATATACAAGGCCTCTGTTTAGGAATTGGCAGGAAGCTACACTTCTGACTGCAGTGTGATGTTCTAACAGTAGGAAGCACCTTTGTTTTAGGCAGTTCTCTGCTAATCTCTGCCCTAGAGGGGAAATACAACTACGGAGAAGAGCTTCTTGCTTCACAGTAGCAAGAAACAAATTGCTGTAATCTGGCTGTAAATCTGCATTTGAGCTGCTGTCCAAGAAATACTTTATGCAGCATTCAGCCTCTCAAACGGAGTATTGCTGGTATTGCAGAGTGTTTTGCAGAGTCCTGATGCTGGCAGATGCAGCCTGTAGTATGTTGCTCCTAAGCAGTCTAGAGCGTGTGATCTCACCCTGGGGGTCTGGTCCATTATGCTTAAAGGTGCATGCTATTTAAATGTGGGGTTGGCCCGTTCATACTGGCAGTGGTCCCTTCAGACTAGCTCAGCAAATGCTCTTGGCTCAGCATAGCCCAGGTCAGTAAGCAAACACTTGCTTACATTCCACTTCTTCATTGTATTGACAAGATTTAAAAATCTTCAGTCTATAGCAGTCAAAACAGGGTGACCTAAATACAAAAGACCTATTAGTTTAGTGTGATTTAGTTACAGAATTGTAGGGGAAAGAATGCAGGTGGGAATGATGGGAACACTGACCTGGGCCTGAGCCCAGCAGATGTCCAGGAAGAACGAACTGTCTCCTTACATTCAGTGTCCTTTTCACAAAGACACTTCCTATTTCCCAGGCCTGTGTCCTCCTTTACATTCTCTCTCATCCAACTACATTAATTACTGTAAGTCTTTTTCATTTGGCCTTTTATCTTTTAAGGTTGAAATGATAATCAATATTCTTCTAACTTTTTAAATGTAAGAATTCTATCTCCAGCAGCACAGCTGGAGACGTGCACCCATCAGTGTGACAAGAGCTGTCCAAAGTTTCACTTTGCCATGAAGGTCTAAAGCCCTACTTTAAATCCCTGTGAGGCTGCAGGTTTATTTCTGTTCTGTTTTTTTGTGGTGGTTTTTTTTGTTTTGTTTTGTTTTGTTTTGTTTTTTCACTGGGGCAGCATCACCACTTGTAGAGAGGGACTTGTGCTTAGCATCTGCCCTGAAACTATCCTCATTGATAATCCTGCCAGAGCTGATTACAGGAACTCTGGGTGAAGGAGGATACACACTTCAGAGAATGCCCTAGGCTTGACAAGCTGAGTGTATATGTGGGATGTGCCTTTCCTTGACAAGGAAAAGATGGTGTTGCTTTTTCCTTTGGGTAAGGAAGGGTGGAATTACAGACCCTAAGTTTTGTGACTCTTGTACCAGCTGCAGTTCACCATGAATCAACTTGATCTCCAGTCTCCAAGAATGTAGATTAAATTATCAGTGAAGCATCATTACAAATAGGAGAGGGTACACAGTATTTTATTTTCCCATCTTGTACCACAGATGTAACAAAAGCCAAAGGACCCAGCCTGGCTCAATGCCATAACATCTCTAAAAGAGCAGGATTTCAAAGGCTTGGGAAGGGGGACTGGGAAATGGGGACAACACAGAGGATCAGCATTCCATTGCCTGTACTGTGTGGGGAACAAGACCATGAAGCTCTGGCACCAGGCTTTTCTCATTGTAGAGGCATTTCTAAATGGTGATACATTTAGTTGCCTGAATTTCCAGGCAGAAAGAAGCTGGTGCAGACATCCTGGGATCTGCTGTTCTTGGATATATATGGACTGGTCCCCTTTAAGCTCAGTGCTGATGGGAGTCCTCAATGGAGGTGGCCAGACAAAGTCATCAAGAGACTTGCAGAGGCCTTTTGCTCTGTTTCCATCACAGTTCAGCAGTTCTGGGGTGATGGGTGGAGGGGAGGTTGTTCTAGCAGTTACATATTTAAGGCAGGTGGCCGTTTTAAAATGTACATTTCAATTTTGATTGCAGTTTTTTAATTGCATTTAACAGCGTCCCTGCTGGTTCTCCATTCTGCATCCGTGCAGCCACTTTCTATTGATGGCCTGTTGTGATTTCAATGGAACATCATGGGATGTACCTGGCACGTCGGGCAGCACTGGATGGAGGTGCCTTTAGCCCAATGTACCTGGCATGGTAAGCGGCAACCAAGTGGTTAATCTGCATTCTACTGCTCATAGCCTCAGCTTGTATAGCAAGGTGCTCCTGCTTGCACTGACTGGAAATCACTTTGCTCTCCTGATGTTAGTGCTTTCATGCACACAGGGCCCCTATCCTTTTCACCCATGGAGATTCCCCTTCCCTGGGCAGTTTACCATGCAGTAGAGAAGGGCCTAGCCATGTCAGGCTCTCCTCCTTATTCTAGAACAGGAAAGAGAAGGGACTGGGAAATCATCTGACTCTTTCTTCTCTCCTTTTTGGGCCAGGAGCTGGTAGCAGTTGAGCATGTATTGCCCATGTACCTAATGTCTAAATGTTGCCGCGCAGAGGTACAAAACAGGTGCTTGTGTCCATAAGCAAAGCTATACTGTTTCTGTGGGAGTCCTGCAAGAGCTGCTTCAGGGAGCCAGGAGGGCAGTTCAGCCTGGCACTAATTGGAATGTAACAAACTAAATAAGGGCCACTAAGTTTGCTGATGTGGTATCCTCTGCAAAATGATCCTCCGTTCTCCTTCACTTTTCCATGTCCAGACCTGCAACACTAGCTGCACATCCTGCTCTGTCCTGCATGTTGCTTTCTCTCCCTTCCCCAGCTCTGCAGACCTCTCCCCAAGTAACTTGACACTTTGGTCTTTACCTATTTTGAAGTGAGAGATATTCCTGTGAGAAAAACAAGGGTGTTGCATCCTGTTTTCTGCCTGAGCCCACCTCACAGAGCTTTTGCTGCTCCACTGCCAATGATGAAAATGCATGTCTTGCCTCTGCTTTTGCGTTCTGCTGTCTACCTGCTCACAGGGGCTGGGGATAGGGAACCATTTGGGCTAACACAGTTCCTGTATTCCTCCCTATGCCTCTGCTGCTCTGGAATGTGAATACCTTTACAAGGCATCAGCTAATGATCTGCCAACTGCAGCTCCTGGGGGGAAGGTTAGTGGCCATGAAAGCCCACTTCACTGATACCTCGGGAGAGTCCAGGAAATAGGTTCTGTTGGGATGTGGGGAAGAGGAAGATCAGACGAGCCAGTGAGCAACAGGAGAGCTCTCTTCCCAGTGGGGTCTTCAAGTGCTCTAAAAAGTTAGTTCATCTGAAACTGAAGAGTGCAGGTCATCTGCTTCAGTTTCACTCAGATCCAGTAGCAACTGGACACAGCATTTTTAATGTCAGAAGTAAATTGGTGGGAAAGAGCAATGTAGGAAACAACTGATTTAATTTTGTCTTGTTCTTCTCCATGCTCACTGCTGCAGCGCCCGCTCAGTGCAGCACAACTGTTTGGGAAGATGGAGAAATGAGTAAGCAGGCCACTATCTTTTCCTAAGTATATTATAACATACACAGTAGGCTAATGCTTTAACAGCATCTAATTTGATACATCACATCTAATCTGTTTGTTGGTTTTTATCTGCAGTACTGTTAGTTCACTGTTCAGGTGCTCGGTGTCTAGCCTTCTCATCCATCCACAAATCCTCTACGTGAAATGAGTGATTCCTTAGATCTGTTTTTGATTGATTCTTTGCTTCACTGGTGTTGCTTCTTAAAAGGTAAACAATATTCATATGCTGCAATCTATAACTCAGAGATGAAATCAAATATCATCTCCTGCCAGAGGTTGCTAAGAAAACACATTTAGCATTCATTCAGCAATTACTTTCAGGAAGAGATTTAGTGATATGAAAGAGAATCAAATCTGTAGCGAATATGTAGATTTTATACTATTTAAAGGGGTGAAGGGATTCCTCTCTTCCTGTACTTTGGCAATCTAATTTTCTGTGACATCCAGAGTCTTTGTGGAAATTGAGAGAAAATTAAGTTTTTCCTGCTTTGTAGTAGAGCAGTACAGCTCCTGGAGCAGTCTGTGTGTTCTGCACAATCTTCATGCCCATGGGATCACAGTGTGCCCCAGGCTGGGCACAGCAGCCTGCAGTTACCCAGCTCCTTGGGCAATACTGCTTATGAAGACGCTATTGGCTCTTAGCTTGCGAAGTTTTGTTTGATGTGTGGCATCTGCTTGCAGCATTACTGTATTCTGTGATTTGTGCCCTGTATTTTTCATGTCTTTGCATGAGCTGTGTCTCCATGTCATGGATATGGTGGAGATGGTGGCCTCAGCCTTGTTTCACTCCCTACTTGCACATGAATATTTGAGCAGGTTCATTGCTCTGAAAACTTTGTCTTGAATGACTAGGAAGCAACCTGAACCTGAAAAAGACCATCTCTAATGCTATTTGTCCGAAGTCTTCCATGATCCTGTTTTAAATGCAAAGGAGTGAAATTTTGCACACCAAATTCCATGATAAAAGACCATGGCCCCAGTGAGACATCTACATATTCTTGAGGGGTTTGGGTTTTTTTACTAGAAATGCATCTGAGCCTTTTCTGAGCCAGGGCTCCTCTGAACTGGGAGTATGGTTTTTTTTATCGTTTTGCAGAAAACCAAAAAGGAAGAGTTCTTAAAAATGATACTGAGATACAAGAAATATAAACTACTGTGATTTTTCAGGGCTTTTTGGGGCTTTTATTGTCATAATTGGTGGTGGTGGTGATGTTATCCAAATGTTCAGGGTTTGTTAAGAGCCAGTCTCTGCAAACTAATGGATAGCAAGGCCTTTGTAAGGATGCACCTGCCATTTGCTTGGGAAGATCTGCTAACTTTTATACTGGACTTAACCTCGTAGCTGTCTTTGGTTCCATGCTTTCAGCTAGAAGTGAGATTTTAGGAATGCCATAGATTAAGGAATAATGCCTGCTTCTCTTTTGCTAACAAGTTTTCCAACACACCCCTCTTCCCCCACCTCTGAAATGCATTATTGCTAAAGAAGGGTTTGTAACTGGTCAGCTCTGGAAAATATCTGGAATGGATTTATTTTTGTTCAGGACTGCACAAGATACACAAGCCAGGTTGATGCTATAAAGCTTTTGTCAACAAAGGTATGTCAGTCAAAAGTGTGTTCTCTGTCCCATGTGCTGTCCTGGTAAAAGCCCTTGGTGGGAAATTCTGGCAAAATTTTAAACATGGGGCTCTAAATTTGGCTGAAGGTTTTGCTGCCTTGTTCCATTACATTCATTTTGTTGGGATTGCTAAATCCATGCTAGACTTCAGCTAACAAATTCAGATTTGATAGGCAGTGTTATAGTGCTTAAACCTGACCACTGCTTTTAAAATCTACTAAAGGTAAAAAACCTACCTCATACTTATGCCCTACTGAACATGAATACTTCCGTAAAATTTGACATGTGAGATAAATAGAGGTTATTTAAACAACTTGTACTATGCTAATTTTTATGCTGCAGAATATACTGAGGTTTAATAATAACATTCTCTTCCTTATGAAGGTCAGTAAAAAGCAGAACTATAATTCTACCCCTGTTTCCAGGGCTTTCCCTGCAGGCTCATTACCTGGTTTCAGTATCATTTAAGGCAGAAAGAAAAAAAAGAAGTAAAAACCTAAAATTATTTCCCATTAGTAGTTGCAGCAAGCCACAACTCTTTGCAAAGGCTTAGACAAACATGTATACAAAGATTTCTAAACCTCTGCTTCAAGTGCCACATGAATGGAAAATAAGCTCTCTTTTACTTCAGTAACATTTTTTTTTAATTAGTCTGTTTAGGCAAAAAACATTGGCTTTGCTGTTTCCATTCCTTTCCCATATTTGTCCTTTATGAAATACTAAAAATCTTATTGAGGGATTTTGTGTGTTACATGCATGGAAAAACATAATTGTTTGTAGTGAAAATAGGGTAGTAGTAGGCTGTCTCTTGCTATTCTTGAGCAGGATGCATTTATATACATAGATGCTGTGTTATGTTGCAAGCCATGTTTTTGTCCTTCCCTAACAATATATCTTGGTGACCCAGAAGTAAGTGCTTTTACTGGCCTGGCTAGATAAAAGTGGGTATTTGGTGCCTCTGTGCTGTTGCTTCTTCCCCTTAATCAGCAATTCTGGAAGGAAGCCACTAGAACCAGACACATTGCCAGTGTGCTACAACTCTGATGTAACTAATTACAGCAAAACTTGTTTTTAAAGTGCTCGGTACTGTACAGTGGTGGTAATCCCTGTCTCTATCACTTTTTTGTGATGCTGCAGGGTGAGCTTCTATGACCAAAACACTACAGATGGAGAAGAAATAACTGGCTAGCACCATGGCAAGCCTGTCTTTCCTCCTTTTGGCTGCCACCCTTTCTAAAGGCAGCCACCACTGGAAACAACACTAATGTGCAAAAAGGCACAACTGTGAATCCACCATCATCTTGGGTTCCCATCCATTGCCGAAACAATATAGAACAGAAAAGCAGAGCAGCCATTTTAGCTGTGGGTCAAGGTGATGAGCCACTGAGATCTGTGTGAATTCTGAATTGGGTGCTGGTGCACTGAACAGGGGCCACAAAATTCTGCCAAATGCATAACCGAGTACCAGGCTGACCAGCTAACCAAGTGAAGAAATGTGTCCTGTGGAAGAAGGGAGGCACCTGCTTGGCAGATCTGTTGGTAAAAGTATAAGTACCAGGCTAGTCAGGCAGCAACATTGGAGGAAAAATTGCATTAGTTTATTTTTTGGTAGTTGTTTTCATAAAGCAAAATCTTTTTGTTGTGCAGAAATGGATGTTGTAAATTTACCACCTTTCTGCCACATTAAATCTTTCTATTTGTCACCGGTTACTGAGAATCAGGTTTTAGGGAGGTTATTTTTAATATTGACAGTATCACTCCTTATTTCTTTTTCTTGTGTACACATGCTTAAGACAGAGGGAAGACAATGCAGTCTACTGCTTCATCATTTGAAATCTGATGGGACAGAATGTGGTAATGGGACTCACAAGCAATAAAACCATTAACCGATGATGTTGATTTTAAAAGAAAATTTAAGCTCTTCATTTCTATGGACTTAAGGCCTGTTCCTCCTTCAATAAGAGAAATCTGTTTCAATAATATGATGAACTGGGACAGGAAGGAAGGAAGTAGAAGGTTAAAGGTGTCTGTTGTATGTTTGATATTTAATTCCTACATTTGAACCTCAGAAACTATTTTAAATCAACTCCTAACAGAGAAATGCCCATTACAAGTAGTAGTTGGCACTTTCAAATAAAAAAAATGAAGGAAAAAAGTTTAAAAAATTAACTTGGATTCCTCAATACAGCCCTAGATTTAAATTCTAGCTTTTATGTATTGTAGTATGTACCAAACATGTAATTGCAATGAGTTCCGATATGCCTCAAACTAGATATTTCCTACAGTACATACTACAGGGAAAACCAATATAAATATCTAAAGTAAAATACATAGTGAATACTGTTTGTGAAATACATGAACTACACAGAGGTAACCAAAATTCTCTTCTCTTCCCAGTACTTCAGGGTAGAGAGACTGACTTGAGATAGGTTACTTGACTCTATCAGTTTAAACAAAATTCCTTCAAAACTAAAGGCAAGGCAGAATTAACTTAAGAAAACAGTTTCCGATTGTTGAAGACATTTACTGGCATTTTGCTAGCTCAGCATCCTGAATTTCAGCGAGTTCAGGGTTGATTCTAGCCCTTCATGTCAATGGATTGGGATATGGACATTGCCGGGGGGCTGGTTTTAAAGCAGCCTTTCATACTCTTAAGGAGACTTCCCATTCACACCTCAGTGTGATTAATTCCATCTTCAATGGATTTAGTTGTTACATGTAATTTTCTCAACCCCAGTGAGCTGGGTGTTGTAGGATTTCAACATGTAAGAGCCAAGAAACAAACTACATGTTAAAGTAGGGAAGCTGCAGCTTATGCTAATTATTTTACATGCTCAGATATGCAAATGGAAGTGAAGTAGATGCTTCTTTTCTTCCTTTTTTTCTTGCTCCTCATCCTCCCGTCAGATTTGTGTCAGGAGAGGGAAACAGCTTTCCCCTGTACCTAATTACTGTTTTCCTGCTGGTATCTTTTTAATAGTAATTCCAGCCAATGATGATTGCTTTTGTAAAAAGATATTTACAAATCTGATTTTTGAAAGACTTGAATCAAATCTTAGCACAAGAAATACTTCTCTACTCTCTGTGATTCCAAGCAGGATCACAGTTTGCAGGGCTGAATGTACCCATAGATCCTTAGTCAGTGTCAAGCCTAACATAGACTAGAGCGTGCTAAGCCAGTCTATTAAATGTAGACTTGTTCGAGTGGAAACAGCAGGTTCACACCTCTCATCTTCCTGTTTTGCAGGTGGTAAGGTGAAGGTGAAAGGAAGAGAAGGTGGAAATGGAACTGCCAAATCATGCCAAACAACTGCTACTGCAGCTGAACCAGCAACGAGCCAAAGGTTTCCTCTGTGATGTGATCATTGTGGTAGAAAATGCCCTGTTTCGTGCCCATAAGAACATCCTGGCAGCCAGCAGCATGTATTTCAAATCCCTTGTCCTGCATGACAACCTGATTAACTTAGATACGGACATGGTGAATCCCACCGTGTTCCGGCAGATCTTGGACTTTATTTATACTGGTAAGCTCTTAACGACTGACCAGCCCGGTGAACAGAACTTTAATGCTCTCCTCACCGCAGCAAGCTACCTCCAACTGCACGACCTGGCAGCTCTCTGCAGAAAGAAGCTGAAGCGGAACGGCAAGTCCTTTGCTGGCAAGGCCGGTGGCCTTGGTGTCGGGAGATCTGCCAGGAGTCAGAGACTTTCCACTGCTTCGGTCATCCAAGCTCGCTATTCAGGGTCAAATGAGGGGTTGAAGGGCTCGCACTCAAAGGAGCTGTCAAAGGGAAAGCTCTCTGATGACGAGGTCTTCATCAGCAGCTCCAACCAAGAGAACTGTCACTCCTTAAACAGGGGAGCCAGTAAGAATGGGGGGGGGGGCAGCAGTGCAAATGGAAGCACCGGCGACCAGGAGCTAGGCCTTGACCTGTCCAAAAAAAGCCCGTCACTCCCTGTTGCAGCCTCCCACGATGACACGCAGCACAGCGAAAGCCAGCATGGCTCTCCCCAATCTGCCTCAGCCCCCGCAGCCAACAGTGCCTCATCGTTCGACGAGTCTGGAGTCGGAGCCCCTCACAGCATGGCAGACAGCAGCGACCCCATGGAGATGGATCTGAGTGAAGAGTGCCACCACTCATTGACAGAGAGCAGCCAGCGCAAGGGCCTCCGGCACTCGTCCCGCAAGAAGGAGTGGATCAAGAAAGACAACGCCTTTGACCGAAAGGATGGGGGCAAAGACAGGGACGAGGGCGAAGGGCTGCCCAACGGTATCCTGCTGGGGCCCTTGTCCAAGTCTGTGGAGCGGAGTCTGGCCGGGGCCTACAGTGCAGACCTACCCTACCCCTGTAAGGAGGAGGTGGAAAACGGTAAGGAGAACAGTGATGACAGCGGCCAGAGCGAGAGTGAGAGCGGCGGGCATACTAGTGCCAACTATGTCTACCGGCAGGAGGGGTTTGAGCCAGTAGCCTATGGTGACAACCTGTATGTCTGTATCCCCTGTGGCAAAGGCTTCCCCAGCTCCGAGCAGCTCAATGCCCATGTGGAGACGCACACCGAGGAAGACCTTTACATCAAGGAGGAAGGCACATACAGTGGCAAGGATGAAGCTGAGGATTTGTCCAACCCCAACCAGTCCTATGCCGCAGAGTCCCGACCCTTCAAGTGTTCAGTGTGTGAGAAGAGCTACAAGGATCCAGCCACGCTGCGGCAGCATGAGAAGACTCACTGGCTGACTCGGCCCTTCCCTTGCAATATCTGCGGCAAGATGTTCACGCAGCGGGGCACCATGACACGGCACATGCGCAGCCACTTAGGGCTCAAGCCCTTTGCTTGTGAGGAATGCGGGATGCGCTTTACCCGGCAGTACCGACTGACAGAGCATATGCGTGTCCACTCAGGAGAAAAACCTTACGAATGTCAACTGTGTGGTGGGAAATTCACCCAGCAGCGCAATCTGATCAGCCACCTGCGAATGCATACCTCTCCCACATAAGCCAAAGACTCCAGAATGAGCTTCGAGCCCATCCGCAGTGATTTACCTTCTGTAGACTTGCTGCTTAAAAAAAAAAGAAAAAAACAGACAAAAAAAGGGGCAACTCCCCATACTCTGTTCAGTCATGGGAGGCCTAAACAAATGTAGCTTTAACATTTAAAAAAAAAGTTCCTTTTTTCCCTTTTTTTAAAAAAAGAAAGGTCCACAGCCAAGCTGATGCATTTAGTCCAACTCTCCCCCCAAATCTTGGTGATCGGGCAAGAAATGCCACTTCTTTTTGCACACATTGACTTCATTGCCGTATTGATTATCTGGAGCAGGTAGGGGGACCAAGGGGAACTTTCAGCCTCTGCTGGCTCCACCCCTCCCTACCTTCATGTTACTGTCACCTACTCACCTCCTCTCTTAAACCCAAACTCAGTAGAGGCATTTCTTGCCATTAAAAAGAAAATAAAGTACACCTTTTCAGTGGCCTAAGTAGTTGTGAAATAACATAGCATTGCATTCTCAAGCGCAGAAGCTGTTGTCTGTGGACCATCTCACAGGGTTGGCATCCCCTTCAAATACTGTGGGAAAGCCATAGCAGTGGTGGAACCCACCACCGTTCCCCTGGGTTGGCGATGGTGGGGAGAGCAATCTACCCAGGTGTGCACCAGCCCAAGTACTTCACTTAAAGAAATGGCGATGCCTCCCTCACCATCCCTTCCTCTTTTGGTTTTGATCTTATCCTTGGCACATGTAACCACATGCCACCTTTTGCCACAAAACACATAAACCTCTTCTGCCTTACCCATGACTGAACAGGGACTGGATGCCCTGGGAATTTCTTTCAGTGAGCAGGGGGTCGTCTTTACTTTTCTAGTAGTTTCGTATGAATATTCTTTGCTTAGAGGTACTTGTTTTATTAAAGGAAAAACCATTGTAACGTTTATGTGAATGTTTGAACTGGAAGGTCTGAGGTTAATTCTAGGGTGGGTGGGTGGGGAGGGGGTTTGATGTAGGCTGGACTTGCTACAAGTTCCTTAGGTACTTTTTTTATTATTTTTTATTTTATTTTTTGTGTGTGTGTATGTTTTTAGCTTTCCTCCCTCACTAAAGAGCGAGTCTGTGTGGACAGACTTGTTACCTTTGCTACCTCTTGAATTCATGAGAACAATAAGATGGTTAGTGAAAGATTAGGCATTTTTTTCTCTTATTGTAAGTAATTAAATGTATAAAAGTAGAAGCTAAATTAAAGTTAAGGGATTTTTACCACCCTGTCCTTCCATCAAAAGTCAGCTAGAGAAATGTTAAAGCAAAGCTTGGCCAAAGACAAAGCAAAAAATACGTTGAGCCAGAGGCTGTGCTGGCTGCTTGGACTGGCTCATTCACAGTCTCTTGGCTGTTTGTAGTCACTTTTAGATAAAAGAAGAAAACTTCTCTGAGCTTTTTGGGCCCATTCCAGCTTTGTTTATTGAATCTGGATACTAAGGGGAGCGGAAAATGTCCCCCTCATCTTCCACTCCCCCAGCACATCTGGGTCAGTCTGTAAACACCTGGCAGGACAGAGGGTGAGGGCATAGCAGCCTATAATTTACTAGAATCCAGAGTGCAATAAGGTGGGGGAGAGGAGGAAAAAGCAAACCAAAGTGTTTCATATCCTCCCTTTTAGACAATTTAACACACGCACACAAAAAAAAAAGAAAAATGAAAAGAAAAAGAAACAAAATGTTCTTGCAACATCTGCATAAGACATCACAGCCAACAGCTGCTATTGGTTTAGGAGAGAAGACAGAGAACTTAGCCCACCGATTCTTGGCCCCCTTGACTTTGTTGGCGTGACCTTGTGGAAAGCTATGGCTTATTTCAAGCCTCCCGTGACTGTGGTGGTAAAAATTCACAGCCAGTAGAATCATCCCTTCTGAATTGAGTAAGGTTTACACTTGTGTTTTTTCATTTGATTTTTTTTTTCCACTCAAACCAGTATAGTCTCTATGCGTAAGGTTTACCAAACCTCACGTTTTGTCTTTTTTAAAAAAACAAAACCAACTTTTTTAAGTTTCGACCAAAAAAGAAAAAAAGAAAAAAAAAAGAAAAATGTGAGCATGTTTGACTACAACAAAGAAATATAAGCTTCATTTTCTATTTTTTTTTTTGGTTGGTTGTTTTTTGTTGGTTTTTTTTGTTTTTTTGTTTTGTTTTGTTAAGGTAGACTAGTCCATAAGAAGTTTTTGGGTCAATTGTATGAACTGAGGAAACTGGAATCCAGGCTCCAAGCAATAGACAACCCAAAGGCGCTGAGCCTTGGCCTGGTGTCACGTTACAGGGAACACGCTTGCCCCTCTCGCCCACTGCGCTCCAGTGTGCTTCTCCCAGTGCCATTGTTTGCTTGCTCCTGGACGCCTGTGAGCTGTGGAGCATGAGATGGGAGCATGGACTTTTGTTTTTTTCTAACTGTGCTGAGATGCACTGTTTTCTCTTGGGAGGTTTAGGTGGGGTTTTAGTGTCTTTAGCACTTCCACATTTTGAATATATATTGAATTACTTTCTCCTTGATTCCTTGCCAAACTCCCCTGAAAAGGTCCCCAAAGTAGTCTTTGGGGAGGACAGGGAAGGCCTTGCTATCTACCTTTTTCTCAGAGCAAGTCTCAGCAGGGCCCAGGGACAGCCGTGCAAGATTAGTTCCTAGGCACTTTCACCCTGCCTTTACCTTCGCTCCAACCATCCTAAAGCTGAGCTGAATCCCATGCTGGCTTAGGCTGCATCCTGAGCAGGCTCCCCTTGCTGCCAGCTGGCTAAGGACCCATCCAGATTTTCAAGACAATTTTGAGGTCCCTTAGTGAGAGGGGCATGGCCAGGAATGAGCCCTGTCCCGCCCCCCCGTGGGTCTTGGATGCATGTTTCCCCCATTCACTTGTGGCCCTGCAATTTGCCGAGATGGGTCCTCCACCACTGTGGCACATGGCCAGCGATGGGGACAGCAGGTGGGTGTCTGTGCAGAAGCCACCCTTGGGACAATAGCAGCTCAAGCTGTGACCGACTGAGCCAAGCCATGGAGCAGCCCAAGGAAGCAGTGAGCTCCTCAGCAGGCAAATACCCTGCTCCCCCTCACTTAATTCCATTTTTACAAGCATGTGTGTGGGTGATGTAGCCTCTCCCTCCCCAGGCCCCCTCTTCATCCGTTTCTTAAGCCTTGAGAATCATGTTGAAATTTCAGGACCCAATGCTATTTTGAAAAAAAATTTTTGGAGCTTTTTTTTTTTACTTTATCCCCTCCCCAGCACTTAAACAATACGACATAAAGTCTGTGTACAGCAAGAGTATTGTACAAAAGGAAATTTTGTTCTTTTTTCAAGTAGCTGTGTAAAGTTGTGTTCCATAGATTGAGTATAAACAACATTTTCCAAATTGTGACAGTAATAATGAATAAATAATAATACTCAAAACTTCAGGGACTGTTTCAGGCCTGCTTGTGGCCTAAACACTCAACTGCATTTGTACGACATAGTATTGTATCAAACATTTTTCTGTATTTTAATGAGAAAGCAAAACACTAGTTTCATATTTAAGATTTTAAGAGTTTTAGGGTGGGGGGGGAGGGAGTTGCATTTTTGGTTTTGTTTTTTTTTTATTTTATTTTAATTTTTTTTTAATACACAAAGAGCCTCAAGAGGAATAAAACAATTTAAAAACAAACAAAAAAAAAACAAAAAGAAAAAAAAAAGAGGCCAGGCAGCTTAAGTATATGCTTTAGTCACTTAGTTCCAGAATGTTTTCGGAATAACAGGAAAAAAAAAAGATAAAATAGCAAAAGTTGTATAAAAGAATAAAGAAGCTCATACCCAAATTCACAAAACTATTTTTTAAACCAAAGCACATTTGAATGAGTATGGAACCTCACTTGGCTCAGAAAAGTACTAATATATTTATCTCATTGTTTACATAAACTTTTACAGTTTCAGACCTCAACAGATCTAGGGGCCAGTCAAAATTAATCTTTGCTTTTTCCATTGGTTTGTCTCTGAAGGCTACACAGCATTCCCCAACTTGGGAGGGGAGATCTGTGTCCCAGCCTGCATTCCAGCACTGCTTGGGGTGGGTGGGGAGAGGGAGGGCAATTAGAAATATAGCACGCAGATTTTTTTTTTTGTCTTCAACCCGTAAGAGATGTTGCTGGGAGTGAGACCCAGGCACTATTGTGGAGGCATTCCAGCCTACCTTGTCCTCAGAGGAGTATGAGGGAACCAAGAGAGTAAAGAGAAATGCAATAAGCTCTAGAGTTAGAGAAGAATGTTGTCAGAAGATGGTAGGAGCTGCTGTACCCAGCACATCTCCTTAACGTTAACCATGGGGAGCTGGGCTGAGCTGTTTTCCAATCCTTTACTGCAAAACCTCCAAAAACAAATACCTGGAAAAAAACCCCAAAGCCCAGCTCTGTGCATCTGGGGACTAGCAGGAGCCACAAAGATCACAGAAGACACCAAAGAGCTATTGACACGCAGCTTCTGTGAGGCTTTGCGGCTGCTGACATGGAAGAGTACGCACAACTCTGAACCGCCCCTCTGCGCCGGGCAGGGGCTGTGGCAGAGGTGGCTGATCTCCCTGCGGTGATTTGGGTAGCTTTAGTGGTCTGGTGTGAGGGTGAGAGCACAGGTGCCTAGCTGCCTCCTCCCGTTCAGGGCTGTGCTGGGGCCTCAGCTGTACTGTTCGGACCATCTGAGCCACCTCTTAATTAAACAGCTGGATTGATTCACTCCAGACCTTAGAGTCGTGCACAAAGAGCCCAACCAAAACTCCCAAGGCTTTCTAGGTAAAAACCTAAGCTTGATTTGCATGTTAGAACAGTCTAAAGATGACCAATGAAAATGGTTTGCTAAAATACCGCTGAAGCCAAAAAAAAAAAAAAAAAAAAAGGTTTAAAAAAAAGCTCCCTGTCATTAGTCTTGACCCTTTGTAGCTTTTACCTTCTACACCAAAGCCACCTCAAACATTTGAGGGGGGGCTGATGGAAAATGAAATATTAATTTTGCCTGGTCTTAATATCTAACAAAGATGGTGCAAACACTATTTGACAGTGTTGTTTTTTGTATCAATATGTATGTGCAGTAATGAATGTATTTATTTCTCAGATTCTGTATGCACAGTTTTGCAATGTAATTCAGAAAGTTGCAAACACAAAGATGTGTCCGCAGGGTCTTCTCTACAGGATTTCAAAAAAATGAAAAAAATATATTAAAAAAAAGAATCTCAGAGACTCTCAGCATAGCCATAAACCATAACCTGTGAAGACAATACAAAGACTGGACTTTTGTAGCTTTGCATAGAAGAGGAATTTATGTTTTGCTGTATTTAAATGTTTCCATTTACAGTGTCACTCTTTTACAATTCCTGTTTTGGTTTTTGTTTTTTTTTTTCTTCTCCTCTCTCTCATGTGTGTGGAAAGCATTGTTTTCAAGCAGTGCAGGTTCAAAGTCTGGGTTAGCAGTATTTTACCGTGTCGCTTCAGTTCTGAAAAGCAGGAGTATGGGTCTTGACCAGGGAAACATCCAGTGCACTCAGTGAAACACCACGAATTCTGAGGTGACTGCTGGCAAAATCCAGAGAAGGTAGAAGTCATCAGAGGAATGGTTGTGTGCTTCCGATTGCAGCTTATGACTGAGAGAAGTCTATTGTCCTGCTAAAGTCCCCCTCATCCCTCACTTACTGTTTACTGTGGTAGCAATAAGGATCTCAAAAGTGCAGAGTCAATGCCTAAGGTAGCTAGAGGAAGCTTCGTGCCAAACTCAACAGCCTCTGTGCCATCTTGTGATGGGCCTTGCAAACTATACTGAAGCATCAGATGCCCTATAGCATAAGGTGGTTAGAGTCCCTGGAAAAAGCTGTGCTTTACAAAGCCTCTTTTTCCAGTATTGGTGGAATTAGCAGTTACGGATGTGCTACAGCCTTAAAAATTAGCTTGAAGAGAGGATGTTTGTTGATTTCTGGATGTTTGCCAAATTCAGAAACCTTTCCAATCTGCTGTGCTGGAGTTAAGCAAAAAGCAAATAAAAAACAGAGATAAAACCTCCCTATATTTTAAATGGGTTTGAGAGGCTCTAGATAGTAAACATCTAGCTCTCCCCAGACAGCAGAAATGCTCATCATTGAGATGGCATGTTTGAATAAACATTTGTTTAAGCAAGAGTTTAAAATCTAAATGAGCTCTGAGCTGTAATTCTGGAATAATTAAATAGACTTCTAGCATTTTTTCTTAGTTTTTGTTTAAACTTAGTGATTTGCTCAACATCAGCAAAGTCTCTCCTTTCATTGTAAAAACGCTTCTTTTCATAAGCTTACTCTTGCACTCCAGAACTGGCCATATTCTTGAAAAAGAAAATTTTGGGGTTGCTTTCAATAGCCAAAAGTAGCTTGTTGCAATGTTTTAAGTCCCATGGTAGTTTATTGTCCTGACTTTAGTGCAGGAGACATGCAGGCAAGCAGTAGCAGATTCTCAGCCCCTTTCCACTCCTCGTATTTTGCATTTTTTTTCAGAGTACGGTAAAAATTTCACCTTTGATAATTTCCAGTTAGACTCACTAAATTTGCTGCTTTCCTTGCAAAAGGAAAAGATTTGGGATCCCTTGTAAGGCAGTTCCGGCTCTGCTGCAAGGCTCCTGGCTGGACCTCCTAGTCAGGAAGGCTTCTTCCTGTCACCCCTAGTTCATCTCTGTGCCACAACAGAACTGCTATTTATTCTGCTTTCCTTGTTTTAACTAACTGGACCCCAAAATAATGAAATGTAAGTTTAGAGCTAGAAATGCATTTTTGGTTCAGTTGTCTCCTGTCACCTTCTCTTCTTCCACTCCTTCCCCGATTTTCCTAAGCATTTTGAAGCCCAGTATTGAACACATAGAGATCAATGGATCAGTGTTTTTTGAACAGAGCAGACCCTGCGGGATGCAGTAGGGAAGGTCTAAACCAGAATACTTCATGCTACATTTGTTGGCAGTTAGGGGACACACTTCATAGCGCTTGCTTTCCCTGAGGAGTGGGATGCTGGTTTTAAACTTTCTCATTCACAAGTTATCAATCGAAGCACCTAGTACAACCGTTGCTCTAACTTCCACAGGAGTTTTGACTGGCTGGGGATAACTTTTCTGTGAGGAGAGGATCCTGTTCTGGCTGACTGGATATTTTTCCCCATTTTATTTGAATATTTTAAAAACAACTGAAAAAGAGATGTTGCATCTCTTTCTTTTTTTTTTTTTTTAATTTTAAGCCTTAACTATCAGTCAGACTAGGAGCCCTGGATGTTTCCTGAGGAGGGGGAGAGGAAGGGAGGGCAAGGGAAAGGCCGACATTCCTGCAGCAATGTTCTGTTCATTTCCTTCAAGAGCTTGAATTCAGGTCAGAGCCACACATAGTTGTGGCTTCAACTCAAGTGTCATATAAAAAGATACAGAAATTATAATATGATCTCAGCATTCAGAAATTTGCAGTCTTAATGTACAGTGATGAGAAACTGTTATTTTATGATCTTTTCATTAAAAGCTTGATTGAAAAATTACATCTTTTGCTCTAGAGTTTACCTTGTTCCTCTAGCTGACTTTCTCCATGTTTTCTCCTCCCTCATTTATTCTTTCCAAGGGGTCTGAACCAGCTACTTCACAAAGCAGACCTACACACACACATAGCCTGAAGAGCCACACACAACTTCTCATTTTATGCACCTATGCACTTTGCTTATAAGCCAAATTATGATGCTCATTAGAACATAAGAAAGGATGAATTGCACGGGCCAGTCTGGTGTATGGTAAATGTGCAGGCAATGGATAATGGAGGAATCACCATTTCACCTTTTTTGTTGTGACCCTGAGCAAGCTGAGGCTGTTTTGGAAAAGTTACCCCTGCTTTGTCCTAGCCACGGTTTGAAAGCAGTGTTTGTTGGAGACAGGAGATGGTAGATGGACCTGCTGATCCATAAATTCCATCAGTCTGTTTGGGCTGTAAGTCTCACTCCCTGGGCACATCTCTGAGGACCACAGAAGCAGCTGAGGCAGAAGAGTTTCCTAAAAGAAATTATGGTTCTCCATGCACCTGTGGTGCAGGTAAAAAGGGCAAATGCTTCCAGGGAAGATGGCTGTAAGTA
The DNA here is from genome assembly GCA_026212715.1 of Elanus axillaris. NCBI lineage: Eukaryota > Metazoa > Chordata > Aves > Accipitriformes > Accipitridae > Elanus > Elanus axillaris. The sequence goes on along the minus strand of JANZLQ010000092.1, from coordinate 6,279,089 downwards.
ATGACAACAGCACCCACTGCAGATTTCAACCTCTAAAATGTTAAGATCTAGACTTTTTTCCTTGGGCAGGTTAAGTGTGACCCTAGCAAAATTAATTAATATTTCCTTGGCCTGGGTTCTTAACGGTGTTTTCTGGTTCCCAGGCCAGCTTTTTGGATTTAAGGATCTTTCAATAAAATACCTATTTAATGGAGACAAATTAAGCATCTTCACCATAATGCAAGAGCCAAGCATAGTATTTTGCAACACTTCCCTTTGTCACACTACTCATCACCACAGTTTTGCTGTCTCTCCCAGAGCCTGTTGGAATGCCTTATGCAGCAGAGTAACCCTGGCGTTAAATTAATGTATTTTTTTCTTCTTCCTTTTTTTTTAAAACACAATGCTGACTATATTTTAAAGTGACTGACTGAAGGAGCTTCAAGTTTAGTCAGTTTTCTGACAGGTTGCAAAGTCAGCAGCACTGGTAAGAAAATCATTTTTATTTGTCCTTGGAGATGTGTTTTACCCAGCAAGGTTAAAGAGAAGGACAAAAATGAACAGAAAAACAGATGAAGAGCTACAGAAAACCAGAGGCTGTTTTTCAACAGTTCAGATGTGGTAATGAGCCTGTACTCTTCTTCCAGCTACCAATGACTTTTCTTTTCCTTTTCTTTTCTATTATTTCTAATTTCTTCTGGAAGTTTTTGCTTCCTGGCACCCATTTCTCTGTGGTGTAAGTGGTTTCCAGCATAGTTAATAGATTGCATGTTCTATTTTACTTTCTTTGCCGTGGTCAGCTCCTTTTCATCTCATAAGATCCTGTGACAACTACACAAAACTCTTCATATAATAACTCACAACTGAAATGCAGCTGCCTCTGCGGTGGAACACTGAAATATGTACAACTGAAGTGCAGAGTGCAGGATGTAAAGGATACCAGATATGTCTGGAATGCCTGGGAATTTGTACTTTCTTCTCTCTGCTTTCATTGCCCCATTTATTGGGAGGACTTCTTTTCTCCCAAACCCACACTTGCTTTCTCTCCACTACCCTTCTCCTTCTTGAAGAGCAAATAGACATCAGGTCAAACCTTTCAATGATAGGTTTGGGTTTTGCTTTTCTGCAGGAAATATAATTTCATCAAAATTGGAACTTTTCTACAGGAACAAAACTTACACTTTTTTTAAATGATATTTTGTTTCAGCCGCTTTGAGGTCCTGTTTGGACCCTGCTGAGTAGATACAGATGCAGAATGTTTGTTTCATGAGAACTGCGATGACTGATAACACATTAAGTTAAAAGGGAAGGTCATTTATTTCAAAAAAGGATAATTTCAGGTCAGTGAAAGGCAAAAGACTAGCACCTCACTTTGCAAATTATTTCTAAAATATGCCTTCATCCTGTTTTGTATTGAAAATAAACTGCAAAGCACAGGAGGTTTTATCTGCAAGTAATGACAAATTTTCAACAGCTCTAAGAATGCTGAAGCTGTTACCAACTATTAATTTTGTGTATCTATCTGGATTTTGTTTGTCTGGATGCACTACAAGTTGCCCAGTTTTAAACAAATTGATTTTGTGTGAACTTGTGCAAAGCCTGCTGTGTTTTTGTTTATTGTGACCTGGCTTAAATCAGTAATAGCTAAAGCTAGTGCATTTGCCTTAGCAAAAGTCATTGTTCTTTGTCTTGTTCTGTTCTTGCACAGTGGGAGCCACCTCCTGCAGCCCCTTGTAAGCTGAACCTTGAGAATCCAACTGAAGGGGTTCCCACAGGAGAGGCTGGCTGCTGTCAGCAGAGCCATTAAGTCCCTCACTCCTTCCATGTGGTGTATATATAGTCCTCAGCTCCCAACTCAGGACTTCCTTTATGGCAGGAAGCAAACTACCTAAAATGCAAATAAGGCAATGGTTGCATCCAGTTGGGAACCTAGCCCCTAGACTGCAAATGTAATGCTGCTTTCATCTATCTCTGCACATTACTGCTTCTCTCAGGTCACAGCGTGCTTCTGGTAACACTACTGTTTCTTGGTGTTAATTTCATTAAGACTATGTTCTTCCAGCATCTGAAGGCAACACCCATCCTACCCCTCACCTTGAAGTACCTGGATTACAAAACCTGGCATAGAGGGCCAAAAATACTCCAAAGTTTGCTATTTGGACCAAAATGGCTTCCCTCTAGAACTCCTCTGGGTGCTGCTCTTGCCTCAATTCTGCAGTTTCCTCCCTCCTACCGGTCACCAGACCACATCTTACTTCTTTCCCTTAATGGGCTCTGTAGCACTGGTCAGTTTTGTTTTTTTTTTTTCCTCTGCAGTTATGCTGTCTTAGTGATGAACACTATTGGAAACTGCTGCAGAGCAAGGTCTGAATCCATATGTTTCACTCGGCAGGTTGAGCCAGTTATAAGAAAGCATGATCTCCCTGCAATTACAGTGCATCCATAGCTCCAATACTATAGAGTGAGAAACATTCATCATACTGTCTTCTGCTGTTCCAGGTGCTAAGAAGAGAGGCCAATGTAGCTGGTATGTATCAGCCTAGGAGGTGATTGATGGTCCTGCCTAATTTCTTTGCTTTCTGCCTTCTCACCATTTCACCCCTTCCCTTAGTTTCTTGCTTAGTTACAGTGAGTACTGGGAGACATGTTGCAGGGCTCTCAGCAGGAAAGGGTAATTTTTTTGATAATTTGACTCTGAAGCAATGGCCTAATTCTCCCTCTCTGTTCTTGTCCATCCTCTCCTTCTTGTATATAATAATTAGATTTTTAAAAACCAAACAGAATCCCACATCCCTTGCCTCTGGATTCAGCTCAGCTGGTTCATTTACTTTTGGTTAGAGATTTTGAATTTGATAAAAATCAAGAACTCTTCCAGAAGTCTGACTTGAAGCAAGGAGCACTTAAGGCTAGTAAAAACATGACATAGCCTTCCCTTGATTTCAGAGGACAGTAGTGGCAGAGCAGATGCTAGCTCTAGGACTTTTTGGTCAGCCTCCCTGCACAGCATGTGTATGCATTGTCTAGTTGTTTGGTTTGCACCTACTCCCCAGTACGGGTGCTGAGGATTCAGATGCAGGAACCTGGCCAGACTACATAACCACATCCCCTGGCTGTGGCTGCACAGTGAGCACTTTATGAGCACCAGGCAGGAACTGAGCTCCACACCTGGGCAGATGCTGCTTCTCTGTAGCTCTACAGATCTGTGTGCCTTTACAGTAATGGGCCTGGTCATTCAAACGTCACCTGGGACTGGCCAGACAGATCTGACCACAGCACAGCGGAGAGCACAGCATCACCAGATGTCACTTATCAGCTTCTCAGGCATCTGTAAAACGTGCAGAACTAAGCTCTGGGTTTTGAGCCTTGTCACCAGAGGCTCTCGCTACCCCCATTGCCTGGCAGCAGCCTCCTGCCAACTCCAGCTGGTCCCCTTGCCACAATAGCAGCCAAAGGCCAGCCAAGGAAGATTGCACAACCAGGCCTTGATCTGTATTTTCCACTGCTCAGCCAGCAAACCCCTCCTTTTTTCCAGCACAGCTGTTTTCCATCTCTGCTCAGGAAACATGCTCTGGTTTTGATTCCTGGGTCTTGCTTTATGAAGCAATCATGGGCAGGCTGTCTGGGTGGAACGGGTCGCAAAGTGGCTGTGGGATAACTCTGGATTCTGAACGCCAACACAGAACAAAGGGGAGCTTTGCCAAGACTCAGGTGAGCCTGGGGTCAGCACACAGACAGGCTACTGACGCAAGCACGAATGCAGGGTTTTCTTCACTGGGCCGTGGTGTTTGAAATCCCCCCTCCCTTTTCCTCTCCTGCCCACTTGCCACAGCCTTTTCCTGGTTAGATCCACGTTTCACTAACAGTGGTGGGTGCATGGGTGATGGTGTCATTTTTTGCTACATCTTACATGTGCAAAACTCTGAGACCAAGGTGGCTGTCTCTTCTTAAGCCACCAGCCTTGTATGGGTAGGTTAATAAACTGCCCATTTGTCCCCTTCTAGGTGTTTTGTTTGATGGTATCATGACATGCAACTGCAGCTTGGTAACTTGTAGCTCTGCCATTAAAGACACTTAGCCCACAGCGCAAGCAGAGGATGGTGGGGTGGCAGACAGTGGGTGGAAGCCCAGGATGAAGCACAGACCCGGATGTGCTCCACTCAGGAGCACCAGCAGCCAGAAACACCCTTGCATTGCACTTCTTGGCTCTCTCCCCAAAACACTGGAAATTAGCCAGCTCCCTAGTCATATCGACCTGGAAATTAGCTAGCTTCCTCAAGGGTTAAGGCATTAATGTTAACGCCATCTATATTAACTAAAAATAATATGTGTGCAAAAAGGTCTGAGTTACAGCTGTTACAGGAGTCATACCTTGGCTTTTCCGAGTCCTTTACATGTTAAGTGTGGTCCTTTACAGCAAAGGCCTATAAAGTGTCTTTTAGGCTGGAATGGGTAGAAGGGGTAGTTATGATGAACAGCCTTGGAGCTCACAAAGATGTGCTCTAGAGCAGGCTTTGAGACTGCCAAGGGCAGAACAAATGGTGGAGTAGGCTGATCACTTCTCTTTTTTTTCCCCCGGAGGGGCAGAGCTAAAAACCAGCTGGGCACCGTCATCAAACTGCCTGGCTGTGCATCTAGGTAGAGGCAACAGACAGAAAAAGAGAAGGGAAGTAGAGTTCCGCCTCCTTTTCTTTTACAAATTTACACTTGATCAGTTCATGGCCACTCTAACTGCTTTAGGAGTGTCCACACAAAGGACATACTGCCGTAAGAGGACATATTCAAAAATCACTTAACTGAATCATTGTTGTCATCACATAAGCCACAGCCTGCAGCAGCAGCAATTGACATGTGGGCAGCAACTAGGGAATCTTCCACTATAGATACTTCTTTGCTTTTAGTGGGAGTCCTTGCTTCAGGGCTGGGGGTGCAGGTGGGAACTGGAAGAGGGGAAGGAAAGCAAGCAGGCCTGGATGTCTCTAGCAGTGCATTGCAGTCCTGCCCAACAGACATATGTAGCCTGCTCTTCCAGTCTTGGGTCTCTTCTGAGCAGAGCATGCCACTCACACCAGCTTGTGCAATAGCAGTTTAGGATGTGTACAAACACTGGCAGGAGGGAGATATGTCAGTCCTTGGTGTAAACTCTGACCTAGCCTGGCTTCAAGCCACTGATCGCAGTGGTGAAGTGTATATATGCCAGGGCTTGTCACACACTCACAGGGCACTCTACCCTTCCCAACAAAGTCTATCAGGCTCCTCCTGTGCTTTGCTTTATACATGTACACACAATACAGTCTATAAGCACTTTGTCCTGCCTTTTTCCGTTGCAGGCAGCAAAGGTAAGAGGGATCTCCACTATTTTAGAGAGCATTTAGCTTAATCTCTTGAACTTCTTACAAGATGGGTACCTTCCAAACCTGACCACTGTGAATACCTTCTACAGAGGTGTATTAACCTCCCTTGATTTGGTTGGAGTGCCTGCCTACTCTCATTACACTTTTGCCCTGCACACTACTCTTCTGCAAACTATCATACTACAGATGACCTCTGACCACAAAGTCCAGTTCTGGGTCCATAGCAAAACTGTAATACAAGTAAAACAACAATTTTCAGATGGATCACCCTCTCTGTTGGCGTTAAGTAGCCCAATAGTGGCTCATACATGGTCTGTGGGGCACATCCTCCTAGCAGCATGGCCCTTTCACACTCTAGGAACCAGTGAATCAACATTCTTGAGCAACAAAAGGAAGCACAACACAGTGGCACATAAAATGAACTTGTTAAACTTCTTCCACTGCCATGTTCTTTCTGCTGGCCTCTGATTTAACCTTATCTCCAATGCCAGTACCTTGCCTTTACCTTCACCCCCATTTTGTTAAGTAATTTTTACAGTTTCATTTTCTTTTGCAGAAGGCACAGTTAAAGAAGCTTAGGGAAAATAAAGACTTGCTTTGTTTTGATGCCAAAGGTAAATTTTTTAAATTTCTTTTTTCCTTTTTCTTTCCAGATTTTTTAGTCTAAACAAGAGATAACATACCTTTTGAAAAGCAGCTTTCCTGGGGTTGCTTCTGCCCTGAAAACACATACACCTGGAAATTCCAGTGCTTGAGAGGAGATGTAGAAGATGAATCCATAAAAGTTTTTGCTGCAGCTGGGGGGCTAGAAGATGGGCTGGATAGCATGCTCAGTGGCTTCAGTCTTCCCTAGAAATGACAATACACAAAAGTGTCAGCACTGAAACATAAGAGCAGACTAAAAGATGAGGCTTCTTTCCCTTTAACAAGATCTTGTGAACAGCCTTCCTCAACATCTCAGTAGAGTTGACTCTACTGAGATACTCAGAAATGTGATGCTTTGACAACCTGATCTCAAATTATGCAGTATACCAGTATAGGCAAGATATCTCTTAATACTACAAGAACAACAATACCAGAAGCACAAAGCAAAGCTTCTCTAAGCCTTCTTAACAAATAGACCTAGTCCTAAAAGTTTCTGTATTGGCTGGTTCTACCTGCCTCTTTAAGGCTGGAGAAAGGATAAAATTAAAGTGCATTTCTTTTGTATGAAGCAAAGCCTGGCACTGTCTGCTGCTGGAGAGCACCAGGTTCTTCAGACAGCTTTGAGGTGCTTGAAGGGAGGATCTGTGAACACACACAAAAATATGCGCGAGCAAACTATGAAGCCTGTTACAAAAGCCAAAGAGGTTTAAGCTGTGCTGCCCTTCAAAGGAGATCTGTTTGGAGCAGAATTAGGTAACATCTCATCTAAACCACCACTGTCTATGTCACTTAAGCTGATGGAACTGAACATGTATTAACCATGCAGAGGGAGGGAAAATTTCAGAACGGGTCCTTTACATCTACAAGCCTTTGATCATTCATTTAGCCTTTTGTTCCTTGGTACCTGCTACAGCCAAAGCACTCCATCAGGCAGCCGAGGGGGTGGCTGTTTTAGAAGTGTGCATAGCAATAAGGAGAGTTAGCAAAGCTATGTCAGGTTGCTCTAGGCCTTATCCAATTGAGTTCTGAAAATCTCCAAAGATGGAGCTTTCATACACTTGCTGGGCTATCTGTTCCAGTGCTTAACCCATTCTCACTGTGAAATCTTTTTCTGTATATCCAGTTGGATAGGTAATTCACTAGGTTGAGGAGTTTGCCTAAAATGCCAGCATTATACTTTCCTACCTAACTTGACATGTGGAGGCTCCAGACCATCAAGAAAATCACACAGTGACAGCACTACAAAGGGAGCCTGCATTGTAGTTATGCACAGGCACACAGGCTGGAAGGGCCCAGGGGTCTGGAGATGATAAAAGACATGGTAACTGGCTGGGCCTTGCTTTGTTTCTCAAGGCCTGTGCCAACTGTGTTGCCAACCATGTGTGCTGTGCACATTAGGTAATGGTCTGGAAAAGCGTTCTCTCTAGAGGCATGTTCTGTGTTCATGGTGTTGCTGCTATGCAGCCAGCCTGCTATCCTTCCTCTTGCTTAGTTTTGTGAGCCTGGGACTGTGGAGGAGTCGGCCCACATAAGGGCTGCAAGGAGTGGTCATCCTCTTGTTCAACTCTTCAGCTTGTTAACAAGTGGCACTGTGCAATGCTGAAGGTAGAAGCAAGGCACAGATCCTGAGCAGCAGGTGTGGTATGACAGAGAGTGAGAGAGGGCCTGAGATCCATAATGCTGAAAGCAACAGATGTCCCTCTGTCTCTTAGGCAAGCTGAGCCTTAGTGACTTTATGTGCTTTTACAACTTAAGGTACAGGGAAATCCATATTTAGAAAGTGGCAATAGGAGGAATTCAGCTAATGCCACCATATCTGCATCCACTCTGCTTTAAAGAGAGGGCCCTGCTTTTCTCTGACAAATGGGTGAAGGGAGAGGCCAGGGACTGGACATGTATTCAGTTTACTCTCTTGGCTTTGAAAGGCTTAGTTATAGTAGGGCTAAGAGCCAAATGCAACTCTGTCTTGAGCCGTTCCTTCTCCTCCCCCACCAAGGAATGATCTTTAAGCTCTGGACCCTCATCTCCACCCAAAATGACTGCCCTGATTTATTTTATGCCTTTTTGTTGTTTCCTTTTAAATCACTCCTAGGCTAAGCTTTTGTTTGCCAAGTTTTCAGCCTGGAGCAAATTTTTACAGTCGAATTATAACCTCCTCTCCTTCCCCTTGAAGAAGAGGTGTTTTTCTGGATATGCTGCTGTCCCACCCACTACTTACCTTGCTGCTGGGAGGCAGGAGAGATGGTAAGCTTTTAAAATATCAGCATCCCAAAGTTTAGTGTCACAGGCATGGGCACACATCTGGTTAAACCATTTCCCTCATATCTTGGCTCAAAATCCTTGGCTGAGACATCTCATGGCAGTAGACGTGTCCAGGGAGCTGAGAGGGAGGGAATAAAGGAGACAAAGTGGTTAGGTTTCTCAGAAAGGGAATGGTTGTGGGCTGGAATATAAAGAAATGCCAGGACTGCAGAGTCTGCTCTCTCAGCATGTTACAGGGTTTTGATTCTTCAGGGCAGTGTGAAACTAACCCACACTTGAGAACCCCCCTCTAAAGCACAGGCTGCAAAAAGGAGAAGGCAGCTGAGGCCAGTGCCTTCCACTGAAGGGACAAATGGGAGACAGTCTGAAAAGGTACTATGACCTGGAGCCTCAGAGGGACTTGGACACTTCTCTTCCTCGGGGATTTCAGTTTCCCCACTTAGAACCCAGTGAAAGCTTGAAAATCCCTGCTCAGCTGCCAATGAATTCCCAGTGCCGATTTTGAAGCCAGGAAGGTTCTGGAGAAGACATTTCAAAGCAAGCAACTTCATCTCCCCAACTGCCTGCTTTACCAGTGGGATCCGGTCCCTTGTGCTTACTTAAAGCATGCCTAAAAATGTTATCTGTGGTCTGGGACAGGGTGTGGGAGGGCACAAATAGCAGGGGAATAAGACATATTTGGTAGGGAATTCCCTGTGGATGTGTCAGTTCAGCACTGAGAGTCATTCACGGGATTAGAGAAGTTTCTTGTACAGGAATTGATGCCCAAATTAATCTGCATGATGACCTTTTATTATTTTTAAAAAATTATTTCCCCTCCTCCCACAAGTTCAGTTAACAAGCAGTGGTTGCCTCTCTCACTCCAGGGAGATTGCCTGCCTTTCCACCACACTCCCTCTCCTAAGGAATTGCTCTATGTTAGGAGCCGCCATAGTGTATGATGACATTTTTACACCTGCTGACATTAGCAGCAATTTATATGATTGCTAGGCTTTAAACTATTCAGTCCAGAAGTCTTCTAGAAAGGCTATCAACTAGGAAGGGGAACAACCAGCATTCAGTACAACAAAAAGGCCAGTTCTGGTATTAAGCTTCTCTGCAAAGAGGGGAGCTGGATCCAGGACCAACTCTGAACTTGGTGACATCACCAGATATGAAAAGCCACACGAGATGGTGCATCTTACATTCTGAGAAGGTCTAAGGGTAAGAAAACCATAGGGTAAAATGGATCTCTGTTGCTTTCCCCTGTGAGTTAGAATCTAAATGAGGGAAGAGGAGCCTTTTCCTACAGGCAAGCTCTCAGCTGCATATTAACTCCCACTGTCCAGGGAGTCACAGAAACTGAGGACAGAAAGGGACCTTCTGGCCCATCTATCTGCTTGCTCCAAGGCAGGTCAGCACAGTCTGCGATCCTTGATTGTAATTTTTATATGGTGTTTTAAACACTCCCTTCATAGACCCCACAACCACCTTTGCAGTTTATTCTAGGGCTTCAATAGCTTTACTACTAGAAAGATTTTTTTTTCCTAATGTCTTGCTGTGGTTAAAAACCTTGACATTTTGTCCTATATGCCCTGGATATGGAGAACAAATTATACACATTCTCCTTGGATTACTTGTATTGTCCCTCCAGCCCTTTACTACTTCATGATATTATCACATTTCTCCTTCAGTCTTCTTGTTTAAAAGCCTCAGGCTTTCTCAGCTCTCCTCATCTAGACCTCCTAGGTCCTCTTCTCATACCTTAAGGCAAATGCCATGCTTGCTATTTTAGCAGAGAATGGCATAGCCCCAAACTTTGGGGGCAGGGATTGAAGTGTAGCTACATGCCAGATTGTCTCAAATAATTGAGCCAGCTTAAAAACTTCGTCTTTCCACTGGCTTTGCTGCAGTTCAAATAGCAGTTCACCCCCTTCTCCAGTTGTGATTATCAATTATTCTGCAGGCTATGTTCCAGCACAGCCTGGAAAAAAATGACTTTAAAAAAAAAATATGGAGAGCTGGTTTTAACTGGGATATTTCCAGAGATCTATGAGAAGCTAGTTTCACCTCCCAAGCCAGCTTATCACAACTACCCTCTAACAAGTATTTTGCAAGTGTAGTTACAGAATCACAGAATCACTGAGGTTGGAGGCACATCCAGAGATCATCTAGTCCAACCTCCCTTCTCAAGGCAAAGTCAACTGTAGCAGGTTGCCCAGGACATGTCCAGTTGGGTTTTGAATTATCTCTGAGGCTGCAGACACCACAGCCTCTCTGGGCAACCTGTTCCTATGTTCAAACAACCTTACAGTAAAAATCACTAAGAAGAGTCTGGCTCCATCCTTTTTATTCCCTCCCATCAAGTATTTACACACATCAGCTAATCATACCCAACTCCCAAACCTGTTCTTTTCTCTCCTTCACACATCTTTTTCCTGTTAATGCTTGTTCTGGTCAATAAAGCAGATTCCAGTTTTAGGCAGATGCCAGGGTGACACACACAGCTAACAACTGCTCAGGTGTGCCCAAGTGTTTGTTTGCTCCTGTTCTGATCATATCTACATGACCAAACCTTGTTGTACTTCACAGTGACAAAGAAACAAGGATGCAGGCACCAGAGGTATCAAAGCCAGCATCAGAAGACAGGGATGAAGAACAGCTCTACTCATCTTCTGTATCACAATCTTGACATTCATTAAAAAAAGCCCACACCACTGCCATCAGGTCTAAAAGCCTGCAGGGTGATAAATACTTAAAATCCCATGTGTATGGAATCTTGTGATGCCTGCCTGAATCTGCAGGCAGCCTGAGAAGCATGAAGAGCTGTCACTTATCTCAACATAAGATAACTAAGAACTACAGCTCTGGAAAGGGTAGGAAAGGATAAGAGAGCAGCAGCCCAGTATCTTTCCCAAAATACTGGATTTCCTACCCAGCCTCCAAACAGCTACCCCAGCTTTTCCAGGGAAGGAGTACAGTAGGGTGGAGATAGAGAAAGAAACTCTGCTCCTCCCTCTGCTCTCAGTGCTGTGCCAAGATCCCAAATTGCACTAATTTGACCTTGCCAGGCTTTTCAAGGAAACAATTACATGGGTCTCTGCCCTTGGGACTTCATATTCAAAGTCTCCAACCCTTCGAAGATGTATGCACTTGCTTGGCTTATAGCTGTTCACATCAATATGATATGAATGAGTTACAGGCAAAGAAGAAAGGCTGGGACATGCAAACTCTTGCAAGGGTTGTTGGAGAGCAGAAGATGATTACAAACCTTTCCCTCTCCACCAGGTGAAAAATTTTAAAGACCTTGGACACTTGTGACCTTTCCCCTTGTCTAAAGCCTGATTTTTCTGTGCAATATTTGTCTTTCCTATATTTCCCCTCAGTAATGATCAAATCAAGTAGAATTCTTCTGGTATTAATCAGATGAACAGGGGAGCACTTTGTGGTTAATATTATCAATGGGGATGTCAGGAAGGCTTTGACAGGATTACCCTTGGAATTTGCCATTTATTAACTAGGCCATTAGCTAAAATGGCACAGCTGGGTGGGGCTGGTTTTGCTTTTCACATGGGAGATGGCTTGTTTGAGGGTGGGGAAGCTGAGGGTGGTGGAGTTCTGTCTCCATCTGATTCAGAGATCTCGAACAGCTGCCCTGGCAGCCCTGAGATATCTTTCCCCATCTGTGCGTCTTTCTTTGCTTTCATCATCTCTTCCCATTATTGGGAAACCATCACAAATCACACTGCAGACTGAGCTAGGAGAGCTTGCACCACCAAGTGTAGGCTTGTGGTCCTGACCTGGGGAGTAGGGGAATTAAACCCTGCTGTTACAGTCTGTTCTGCTACGGGAGGCCAGAGATAAACACTCCAAGCCCTTGGCCCAGGGCACCAGGAAGGAGAAACTGGGTTTAGAAATAGAGGCATATTAGACTTGCAGAAGCAGCTGGGATACAAAGTAGGTGCATGCAAAAAGTTTAGGTAAGTGAGGGAAACAAACCAAAAAATTTGTTTTCTCTCCCTGAAATTTAGTGCTGCTGTTTGCCCAACACAGACAGATGGATAAACATGGTCAGGTAATGGAAGAATAGAATCAGACATTAAAGAGGAAACCAATGTAAAAATACAGCTGCAACACCCTTCCCCTCCAAGCAGGTTTCTATCCCAAATTCCAGAGGTGCTAGGTATCGTTTGCTGTGCTCCAGACAACTTTACATGGGCTGTTGCTGGAGGGAATTTTTGCAACCTTCTGTCTCAAAGATCACTGCACCAGAGAAGAGATGGACAGAGGCACCCTGCACCAAAAGTGGCTGGGTCATGAAGCAAAGGGCCACAGAGTGAAAGAAACTCCCCCAACACATCACAGGACATGTCTTTATTCACTGCTTATTCAGGCAGGAGTGGGGAAATAAAATAAGACCTCTATTCCGTGCTATTTTTCAGGGTAGCACACCTCAGGAAAGACAGCAGGTGTTCCCTCTGCTCTACTAGATCTGCAGGATGAATCCCACACAATGGCACTGGTTTCCTCACAGAAAAGGGGTCTCTAGTCCTCAGGGGTGGGTGGAGCACAGAGCTCCAGAGCAGAGATTCTGGGGAGAGGACCACAGGCGCTCCTCAAGACAGATGTTAGTCAGCATCTGGGGAGTCTAAGGTGAATGTAGTCCCGACAGTGGCCAGGCTTGAAAGCTGCCTCTAAATAGCATCTCCTGCTACCACTGCCAGAGACAAAACCCTTGGCTGGATGGAACCAGCCTACTGGTGTAGCCCAGCAGGGCAATTTTTACATTCTTACAAACCCCAGAATCACAAAGGCATTGATTGAGAGCTTTTAGCACCTCTCAAAGTTTGTGCACTTCAGTACCTGTCATTGCATTCAGACACCCCACAGCATTTATTTGTCATAGGTAAGTCAGTGGAGTAACTGGACTCAGCATGGAGCAGAACTGGGCCCTCACAGAGCATTTAGATAAGGGAAAAAACCACTGCTCTTCTCAGAGCACTGGATATAAAAAGGCAAACCCCAGTGCTCATTTCTAAATCCTGTCCTGCCTGGTCAGCTAAAGAAAGAATTAGCACTAGCATCCAAAATGCTGCAGGAACAAAAGCACATCTAACCCATATGGTCTCCTCTGCTTTGATATACACAGAGAACATATTTATGTAATTCCATCCACTCTCACTCAAAATGTGGCACTTATGCATAGAAAGGCCTGCAAAAGGAGGCCCTTGAAATCTCAGTAAAATTTGTAAAATGGATTTCCTCTATCATAAAGTAAGATCTTGCATCAACCCTTTACCATTTATTCAGCACAAATAGAATTAACTGAAAATTCAACAGCTACTCTGTAACTTCTCACATTGGCTATGGAAAAACCTATCAACTCATGCTTCAAAGTCCAGGTGTGAAATTCCTATTTCTCAATTTGTTCCAGCAATTTCTCTGATGAGGGAACATCCCAGAAAAGGTATTTCTCCATCAGGTATGTTGCAGAAGTCTGGTTCCAAACCCAAATTCCCTATACCAATGTCATCTTCTTCACCTTAAGCACATCACTTAGTCTTCATTTAGAAAGAAGGTTATGGGTTCTTCTTGGGGCAGCTTGCCCCAAGAGGTCCACCCAAAAGGTAAATGAAAAGCCAAAAAAATGTCAACATAAAATAGAGACTGAACCTAGCAAAACTGCTGCTGATATTTGGGAGCAGAAACCACATGCCTCTTGCCTGAACAATTTCCAAACCATAAATGATGTTTAATGTGGAAAAAGTCATAAATGTACAAAAGTTACTTCTAAAACCAAAATCACAGAGTTTCTTCCTTACAGCTTTGATGAATGAAGTGTTTTGTATTCTGGTGTCATGCTTGGCACTCTAAACAGCCTTTCTGCTAGGTGGAAATTAATGGCACTGCATGTCAGCATGTCCACTGGCTTTGCAGCAGACTGGTGAGTGCCCTTCAAGATCCTGACACAGGCAAATTTTGTTGACTGCTTAGCAAGATGGAATATGTTCTCCTTCCACCAGTGGCATATCACAAGAAAGGGTTAAACGATACTAAGAGGACTTTACAAGTTGCTGTGCATTATATTCTTTTGTGCTCTCAGTTCCTACCTGTCTTTCAGCTACTGTCCAATTCAGTGAGACAATGCGTGAATAAATCATGCACAAATCAGAAGCAAATTAAGATACTTCAGAAGGACACAGGAATTAAGGAAATGACTCTCTAATCTCCTCTCTGTTACTGTTGATTTGCAGACATTTCCAAGTACATTCCAAAACTATATTTAAAATTAAGCTTTTAAAGTAAACAGTTTGCACTGGGCGCCAAGATTGCTTTCATGCCAAAATAGAAAACTCTGTCTGTCTGGCACATGCATCACTTTCCAAGCAGGAAATCCAACAAAGCGTTTAATACAACAGACATCATTTGATAGTCTCAACTAAGACGCCCACTTGGCACTGGCAGTAACAAGTCTTCCATCAATTGCATCCAAAAATTATGCTTGCCTAACTCATTATCATGCTAAACATTAATGGGAGTATCTTCCTCTTTTGAAGTCCGTTGGAACTGGAAACGTAGGCTGAAAACGCCTGGTACACAACCATGCAGAACATCTGAGAACCACCCTTCCGAGATGGAAGCAGACAGAATAACATTGGAAAGCCGAGCTTCCCAGCCTTTTCTGTACTGTGAGTCACATTATGTACACACAGTGCTGGGGAATCCCTCTGGGAGCTACAGCCCTGGGGAACACAGAGAAGCAAAGCTAATAACTATTTTATGGAAGAGGCTTGCTGGAAGAGGTCAGCAAGCCTATAGCTGCTCCGTCAGCTCTCTGAAGGCAACTAGTGGCTAGTCAGCAGACCACAGTTTTGAGCGCTGCTATCAGAGCTGTTTGCTTTTTTTTCCCTACCACTAGTTACTTTTCACATTATGTAATCCCAAACTTTTGTACAAGGATCTTTTTCTCTTCCTGCATTGGTGAGAGGTGTGGGGTCTTTATCTGGTGTGAAAGAGAACTATATTAATCCTTCCCTTGCAAAAAGCAGTGCCACTTAGAAAAAGCAGTGATGGGTAACATAAAAGCTGCTACAAACATGCACATATTTTTGCTTACAAACATATGCATGACACCAGATCCTCAGGACAAACAGTCTTACTATCAACACTTGAAGATTCATAGTTTTCCTAGGCAAAAAAGGTCTGTTGAAAGAAATTCATAGCTGAAAATACTACATCACCATATGATTTGTTTAAGCACACTCTTCAGTGATCTTGTGAAGCCTTGCCCCTACTCAGAGAAAAGGCATGCTACCTACCAATGGATCTTTCTGAGCAGGTTCCAATAGGTGTTTTCATAATTTCTAACAATCAGTGACTCAGTTTTCCTTTTTTCCTTCTGCATCTCACTCAGTGAATTAAACAGGCTGTCAGTGGCTCAAGGCCAAGTCTGGCCCTCTCACTCTGACAGCACGCTTTAATTTTTGCTGTTCAAGCACTTCTTCCGGGACAGGTGCCCAGTAAGTGCTTTAGAAACCAGTGTTTATTATTCACAAGAGGAAGAATTTCAGTAAAAATACCATTATAACATCCATGACAAGTTTTTTTTTTTAATCACTCGTTACAGCCATGCACTTTTGGCATGCCAGCCTTCTAAAATGCATTTCTTCTGGGGTTCAACCCACTCTAGGTTGCCATTTTCTGTGCACCTGGAGTGAACATTGCTTCAGGTCTGGTAGCATCACGATCGATGGCAGTGTTCTCCCTGGGACACTGGGAAACAGTGATTAACAGGCTCCTTAAAGCCAAGTAGTAGAACCAAAGTATGTCAGATGAAATATATTCCTTAACTTACCCACTGTAGCATACATGGTCTTCCCAAAGGCTGGAACTGGAAGGATGTAAATCCTTTGTCTCTCAGCAGACACCTAATTCCTGAACAGGTGACAGAGTTGAGTGTCCCCCCTAACAGTTCATCAAGTTCTCTCTCTCTTTTTTTCACTGTCAGTATATTTTGCTATTTGACTTCTAACAAGTTTTCTCCCCAACATAAGCAACTTCTACATCATATTAATGGCTGGTGCAGCTAAGTCAGAGTCTGTACATAGAGCAGTCATATACCAGATGCAGAAGGAGTTAGCCTGAGTTCCACATGAAAGATAAGGCATTCTTCGTCAGTGTGTATTGGGTTTGTGTGGCAAGGTTTTGGTAGCGGGGGGGGGGGGGGGGTTTTAAAGGGGTGGGTTGT
>JANZLQ010000092.1:6227736-6256926 GCA_026212715.1 Elanus axillaris | reverse complement strand
ACGAGCGCTGCCTTCTTGGAAGAGCTCACGCTAGCCCCACTGCACCATCCCTGCCTCCTACAGCAGCCTGCCCCTGAGTCCAGCTCCCTGCCGTCACCCACCTCTGGTCAGGCACACAGTAGCCCACAGCCTGGCCAGGCCCTAGGAGGGTGAGCTGAACCCCTTTCCTCCGACCAGCCTGGAGGGCCCCCATGGCCTTCACTGCACCAATGGGATAGCTCTGCTGACGTGGGGACAGAAGCAGCCCATGGCCCTGCTGTAGTCATCCCTGCTTGCAGCCATGACTGAGGTTCCCTTTCCCTGACACCCTCCATACCAGCACCCATCAGTGCGTGCTATGTACCTGGGGGAGTTTTCACCCACAGTCCTTACAGTTTAAAGCACAGCCCAGTGTTGATTAAAGTGCATAGGAACTGGGCCAAATCCTCAACCACACAACCCTTCAGATAGGAGAAAAAGCCCCAAAGCTTTAAAAGAATTAATTTAAGCATTGCTGGGACAAACAAGCAAGTACTAAAGGTAGAAAGCAGCTCAAAGCAGTCAGACCTGTCTCATAATAGCAGGGAAGGACGAATATTTCCTAAAATTGCCCCTCCTGCATTACCTACACCACTCCTCAGGTTAGGGCTCAGTATGCTCCAGAGCGGATGACAATCTAGCAAGGAAAGCTGATTAAGCATTGCTTGAAAGGGAGGAGGCAGGATTCACCAAAGTGAAGAGGAGGAGGGAGCACAGGCTGTTTTTAGAAGTACTGGCACCACCTCAGTCTGCAGTGGCCAGGAAACTGGTTGGAAGCCCCACAACTTGAGCAAGACACCCAGACCTGGGAGCCAGAAGAGGAAGGGACTTGGCAGAAATTCCCCTGCAAAGCAAGGAATCATTTCTGCAGCAGAATATTCAGCTTGGCCTCACTGCAAACAAACCCTGCCAGATACCTGATCATGCCACCAGTATATTAGCACTCTGCTCCCCTGTTCTGATATAGCCATGAATCTTCTTCATCCATTTCTACCTTCCATTTGATCTTTTTCAGACAGCTTCCCTCTAACACCCCCACAGCCCCCCACACCCCATCTGTCTTCCAGCACTGCCCTGGGGCCATCACAGTGCTCTCTACACCAAGAGCAGCCCTGTCCAATCCCCCTGGCTTCCAGCTGCCCACCCTCATTCCTCCCACACTTGCCCTTTGGGCACTGTGTCCCACCCCTTCCTTTGAGAGGCTACGGTTTATAATACATGGAAGGGTGAAAACCACTGCTCTGGTCTTCCTAGGGTTAAAGACAAGAGGCTAAGCATCAAAAGGGCAGCTCAGGGAAATTTTGGCATCATACAGGAAGCTGAAATAACCTGGCTGATGCATTGCTAAACTTACTGCTTCAGTTTATCTTTACTCTTCCTCTCCAGGACTAGCTGTATATAGCATACTCCATGGTGCAGTGTGGTATAAAGCCCAGGGCAGCTGGAATGTTTGCAAGGAAACAGAGCAGATAGGGTAATATAGCACTGCATTTATTTTCTTGCTTGCAACACAGAAGGAGAATGAGAGACTCAATACTAGGCAGCTGGAGCACCTGACACCCACAATATCGCAATGGAGTTAAAATACACCTATCCATACTACAGAAAGTTGTATCAAGGCTTGGTGGTGCCAGCATAAACCTATAGGCAAAGTCTGAGAGGTTTACACCCATGCCAGCTAAAACTTCGAGATCAATACCACATGAAATACATACGGACACCTACAAGTTTCACTGTGCAAATGACAGCCATGTCCTATTTTCTGAATGTGTCTGTCCCTTTTGAAATCATAAAAAAATGAAACAGAACAATTTTATCTGTTAAACACATTTTCTAGGGCACAACAATACACTGAATAATTTCTCTTCACTATATTCCATGGAAACAAAAATAACCCTTTTAGAAAGACTATAATCAGCTGGTTGGAGCACTTATGTCTCTCTCCCTAACGGACACAGAAAAGACAAATCTACACTTGAGTTGTAGTCCTGTTTTAACACATCATCTAATAAGACTGTCAATTCTAGTCTAGCTATGAATATCTGTTGCTAGAAGAATAAAATCCTAGCTGAAAGTCTAGAGCCAAAACATAACTACCCTGGAAACGTCTTGTTAATGAACAAATGACTGTGTAAAACATACACTAGCATTCACAACTGTATTTTAATTCTCCTCTGTGTGGAAAAGAAGCATAAACATATCCAAATCCACTTGGGGAATGCTAAAAAATGAGACAGAAGAAAGCAAAGTTCACTTTGGATCTGATACTTGCCACACCAGGTTTGAAGTTGCACAGGAACAGCAGCCCCTCCAGCAACAGTTCTGGTTCCAGACCTTTTGTCCAATGAATCCTGCTGCAGACCAGACCCTGCATTCTTCCCCTTTTAGAATAAATGCTTGCACAGGGAAGGCCTTGTGCCCACACAGCAGAGTGGGTGACACCAGCAGTCATGGAGGGAAGTACAGAAAATGGGTTTGATCATGGCTAAAGGGGATGACTGATAAGCAGAAAAGTACAAATCTTGTTCTTGGTTACTTTAAATTAGAATAAGTCTGTGTCTTTGAGTCCATGCCTAGTTTTTGCAAGCTAGCTGGATTCCCATCCTGTCCTTCCTTCCACATGCTCATTCTGGCCATGAGTTTAAGGCTCCTGAAAGGCACCAGATGTTGGGGGTGTGTGTTTGTTTGTTTGAACTCCCCTTGCAAAAACAACAATAAAAGAAGGGAAGAATGGATGACTTCAGATTTGCTTTCCAGCAGAGTATGACTAAGGCAGGGAGGTAGCTTGGTGAATACACTCAGGGCAGAGACACAAAACATACAGAGGAACTCAAAAGAAGCAGGAGGGATAGAAGTTTCCAATCATTAGCAGAGTGAAGAAAATTAAGACAAAACTGGTGATCAGGAGAAAGTTTTTGTGGACACAGCCTGGGAGAGCCAGAATTTTAATCTCCAGGCACAGTCTAATACAGACCCAGCAGACTGACAGCTGAAGTAATAGGTGAGAAAAACAAGGGCAGGAGATAGACTAGAGAACAGGGGTCATTTGGTGGTGAGCAGTCCAAACATTGTGCTAGACCCTATTTTGGTTAGTCGCTGTTGTTACTAGTGATTTTGCACTGTCCTTCTAGCATTCAGGAACCTTCTCCAGGAAACTTGCTGTACCTGCATGGAAAAGCACTGTGATCAAGGCGAGCCACAAGCAGCTATTGGGAGGTATAACAGAAAAGATGTAAGGATGAGTATGGGGAGAGAAAGTGTTTAAGAAATCCAAAGTGATCCTGGTTTGTGGGACAGGGACAATCTGAGGACAAAAGGATAATATAGACAAAAGGAAGGCCCTGGAAGGAGAAAACACAAGTTCTTTGAACTGAAATTCTGCTTTACTTTAAAACACACACATTGCAACAGAGATGCGCACATGCACGCACATGCACAAACAAGTCAAGTATCCACATGAACACAGTTGGTTCTGGATATTCCTTCTTTCTTTAATTGGTCCCAGGTGAGGCATCAACAATCACATCTGGAAATTTTTATACAAATGGCAGGAAAGCCAATGACTCGGGTCACAAATATTTCACGCTCTCTCTTTGCCAGAAACACAGGACAAATGTGGTTTACATCTGCCTCCCTATAAATACACACACTCACACTTGCAAGATTCTCTGCTATGGCAAATACTTCTGCATGTAAAAGCAGAGCTGGTCAGTGTGCCTCCGATCCCACCCAATGTGGATTGGGTCAGAAAGAGAAACTGGATGCTCTGTGACACCTGCGGTCCAGGTCAGGCTTATCATTGGGATAAGGATCAAGAGATAGCAAAGAGACATCCTTACTGACTGTAGAAGCAAAAAACAGAATCAAATTACATGGATGAGCACTTTTAAAAGCTGCTGCAGCCCCAGCCTTCCAGACCCAGGCTCTCCATGAGACCACAGGAGAGGCTGTCAGGCACACCCAGTTTCTGCCTGACACGCAAACTCAGCTTAGTTTTCAAAAGCTCACCTTTCAAGAAAAAAAAAAACACCAGTCCTCCCTTAATCCCCTACTCTTCCAGCCTCAGCTGCTAACAGGCTTGCTGAAGAAAGGCAGTGGTGGCAATAGCTACCACCTGAGTTTATCCACTTGTAGTCAAGAAGAGACTGTACTAGTTTCTTGTCTGTGATGCACCAATTCAAGCAGAGCACTGCCTGACTTAACTAGTTCTACTAGTAAATTGGTGCTGTAAAATGCTATACAAATTCAACACATTTCAGTAGTAAGGACCTATGTCTTGGGCATCAGAGTCTGAACTCAGATCAAGTGCTAACAGTTGCACTGTTTCCCAGCAGTAACACCGTGCTCAGCTTCATTTTGGGAGTGAGCCTCAGAAGAGATGATACCCTCAACACTGTTGCTGTATAAGCATTACAGTTGCAAAAGATAGACACAGCTTCATTACCATCTCTGTCAACAGTGTTCTCAGGAATGCAGAGATGTACTTCTCTTCAGTACTAGCTAGTTCTTAGAAGAACCACAAGGTTTTTGGTTCTTTGGTCTTCTGAGATGTCCTCCTAGTGTAGATGATGCTGTTAGTCCTCTGCAGTAGATACTGATTTAGAAGAACTGAGAGACCCACTGGGTGCAACAGAGTGTGCAAGGAAGGCAGAGTCGGGCAGGAACAGCTTACACACTCCTAATGAGCCAACTCTGATCCTATCTATGGCAACTTTGTGTTGCTCTAGGGGTAAAAAGACTGCAGAGGTGACTTAACTAGATGTCAGAGGGAATCTCCTAACACCACGAAAGCAACCCATTTGGCATTTTTTCATTCCCTGTGCCTGCCATTGTCATAGTGGATGTGGCAGTAGCTATTTACAGAGCTCTGCCAACCTCTGGGTAGCAGGGTGTGACAAGGGCCATTGCATTGCACCACTAGAGCAACCCAGAGTATGCAGCTGTAAACTCCAGGATGATGAAGCTGCTTAGTAGACTTAGATAAAAATATTTTTCCCTCACTAAGGAGACTACCTAAAGCTAAAGACACAGCTTTACCTACCTCTGAATGCCCACTGTTATGCTTTATGCCGTCAGAATTTGTAATGGACAAAAGAGTCAACAGCACCCAGCTACTGCATCTCTTGGGTTTGGTTTTTTTTCCCTCATCTAGAGCTTTAAAGCAAATTGTAAAGTTCCATGTATGTATGTTCAAGCAAGAGTTGATCACTGAGGCAGAACAGCACAGCAAGATACGCATTCCCTTAAAGTCAGTGGAGTTCTAAAGGCAAAGCACTTAAAATTGACAAAAGGTCATTATTTTTTATTCAATGTTTAATTAACACATCCAGTTTGTCCCACTGTTGCAAGAGAGAGATGAATAGCTTACTAATTTGGATGGTTTTTTTAAAGAATTAAAGAAATTTGATTAAAAATAGCATCTTCTGATCATTTGTTCATTAGCTCTTTAGAGCACTCCATCAAAACGTGCAATGCTGCTGGTACCCGTCCTATCCTCACAAGTCAAGAACGGGTACTGCCTTAACAGGTACCTTGTTAGCCTCATTAATTTTGGAGTTTTCCTTAGGAACCCCTACAAGGGTCACTGCTGGAAACAAGATCACTGAACTAATCAATGAATGTGTAATGGATGGCTCACACCGTTCTCTTCTGGCACTTTGGGAGCTTTCCTGAAGCCCACACCAGGCTGGCCAGCATCCCTGCAGAATGGAGGCAATACACAGGACTAAGAGAAACTGAACCAAGCAGAAGCACAAATGTTTGGAGTCCTTGTTCTGAGTGCTGACAGACACTGCCGCACTCTGATTTATTCTCTGTAGCCTTTTTAAGGGCACACATTGAAATGACCTCCCCACGTGTCTCTACCAGCGCTCATCTGGTATGCCACAGGTGTGAGGCTGTTGCTGCTCTTAACATCTTTTAAATGTTCCACCAGATGAAGAGATGAATTCCCTTTGTTCCTCAGAGATGGAGTTTCTTTCATTTCCTGCATAAGGATGCAGTCCACACTTCTAGTAGAGGGAACAGATGATGTAGGCCTAGAGGGTAAGGGTGCATTTCCATGGGATGGGTTATCAGGTGGTTTTGCACAATTAATCATTTATGCCCATTGGGCTGTACATGTCTGGTAACAGCAGTACTTTGCTGAGGGTATGCTCTGTTTCACAAGAGCTCAAGAGAAGAAAACTACCCTTTCAAAACCCTTTCCTGTCAGCCCATGGACAGAGTCCCCTTAAAACCAAAGCTGAATGAAAGAACCCTGATTTGGCTTATTTGCATATGTGATTATGTAAATCAACCTACTGCTTCTTATCCCATGGCAGCAGATCTGCCATACTAGGCTGCAGAAGAGCCTCCAGGTCTGTGCCACAGTGGAGAAGAAGATTGGATTATAGAAAGGGACATATGCGTGAAAACAGGTCCTAGCTGCATATTCACAGTTCAGCAGCAGCCACATGGGAAAAGTGGGATTTAACCCTTCACTGTCAGAGAGGCAGGGAAGAGGAAAATGGTGCAATAACCATGGTGAATGCTTAGATATAATGCAGCAGCCTTTATCTGAACATGTTTAAGGATAAACACTCAGCAGCCTGCTATGTGCAAAAGGGTTAATGAACTTAAGCCGCCAGAAATCAAAATGGTGAAAGATTTCCAGCCCCAGGATCATCACAAGAAGAGCCATCTCATTCACATATCACTGTCACATTGTGATGTGTGCACACTATCTGCTTGCTGCTCACCAGCATGCACAGTACCTTCCTCCTGAGATAGATGTTCTGTATTACCACACAGCATCCCACTGCTGTCTAGACTGTTATCTGTCTCCATACCTCCAGCCTTCCAGCTGCCACCCTACAGATGCAGCCACCCAAATCAATGCTAGTTGCACTGCCCAGGTGCCCAGGACGTGCCACAGCCCTATACCTCCGTGCTCTTTTATTATGTATCTGCCTGCCTAGCACCACACTACCTCCCAGGGGCTGCTGGGGTGTTCACAAAGCAGCTTCTTATCACTGGGAGGCTCGACAGGCCTTGTCAGTGCAGTAGCACTGCTAGGGTTAATCCAACCCCAGAGCAACATATCTAAGCATCTGTAGGAAGTGGAACATTTTTAATGCTATGAGGAAACTGCTGTGTGGATGTGGACAACAGAAGCAAAGTGACCAGGCCATCTCCATCAAGAGGAAATAGAAGCAGTGTTCAGGGATGCATGGGAAGTGCTGAGTAGTCACAAGACATATTTTGCAAGCTCTAAATAATCCCTTACTAGGGCTAATAAGGAACGCCTCACAAAAAAGGCATGAAAAGTAACAAAAGGAAAAAGAATTGGCACTTCTGGAGAATATGGCTGATATGAACCAGTCATCTCCCAAAGACTGATTTTAAACTGACTACAGGAGTAAGTGACAATAACTTTAGGAAATGTCCTAAAGCAAAACTAAACATGCATCTGGATTCCTCTTTGTTCTAAGATTTGAACTCAGGCTGGTTTTGGCCATGAGTCACTCAACTTTTAAAGCCAACTTTGCCCAATCTAAAGTTTCCAAACCAGGGCAAATAAAATGGCAGTTTCCTTTGGAAGGATTTTGCATGTGTGACACAAACTCAAAGCAAAAGGTGTTGGGGGGCAAGAGTTGGTTCTGGTTTGTTAATCCTGCCAAGACTAGCAACACAAGGGGGGATTTTAGCAATACTGTAGGTTGACCCAAACCAGTAACATCTCTTCAAATTATGTTGTTTTTACCTACCCAGGTCAGCCACGCTAACCTACCCTTTGTGAATATATGGAAAAGCACACTGACATGCAGTAGCTGACACTGGCTAACTCCATTTCATTTTCCTACTGCAAGCAGGACTAAGGTGAGAACAAATGGTGCTGAGTCAAAACCAAACTTAGTAAAATGGCAGTGTTATGCACAGCTCTGGCAGTCCCAGAGGGCCTCACTTCAAGTATCTGCAGTTTGAAATAGAAATGAATAATATAAAATTCCTTCACTAACAGGATTCCTCATCCTCCTAAGATCCTCCCAATCATCAGTTTTGATGTCCCTCAAAGGCAAGATCAAATGAAGGAAGCTAGGGCATCTGGACTGTATCTGTGCTCTAATCCCACAGTTTAGATGCCAGCTTCCTCTTCTGTGGTGGCAGTCCCTCTGCAAATCATGCTCAGAATCAGGGAACAACCAACCATGAGTTTCTTTTCACCATCCTCAGAGTTAGGGGTTTAGCTGTGGGGTTTCTTGCACCCCAGCTGCACTGCTTTAGCCATGGCATTGTACTGGTTTTGCGGTCAGAAGGATGACACCATAGGAACAACATCCATCTAGCTCTAGCAAAAAAAAATATTCTGGCAAGTTGCAAGACAATTACTAAGCTTCCACTCAGTTGTGTTTGTTTCCTTACAGTGGAATTCAAGGTATGTGGTGGTGGAGTCCAAACAGCCCTAGAAGCTTGTACATGACTGCCAGTCATGGTCACTCCAGAGAAGAGAGATAAAGCAATAGAAAGGAAGGAATCCAGCTAAGGGAAGGAGCATGCATACAGACAAACCCATCCCACTGAGCACTGCAAAAAGGAGCTTGCCGAGTTCAATGCATCCTCAGAGACAGAGCTTGGAAGCAATGGGAAAGACTCTTGAATGTGCTAAACAACAGCAGTATGAGCTAGCTGCTGGCAAGGACTATCAATGGCAGCATTGGCATGTTATGTTTCTCTCCCCTTTTTGAATGCTCCTAGCAGGCTTGTACCACTCCAAGGTACCAAGCCCATACATACACCAAACCCCTTTTCTTCGCTCCCTTCAAGGCTGGGCACAGGCCTATGCTGTTACCTGTACCTGAGAAGCCCTGGAAGCAGCTCCCTACAATCCCACTGATCTCTTGCAGTTAGGAACTGACAAAAAGGTGGGAATGCAACTGTACCCTGCAGAGACAGCCTGGCCTGTTTAAGCTCCACCAGCTGGAAAAGTGACTGCTGACTACTGGAAACTGGTTTATCCATGGGGCTAGTCTAAGGCAGCTGTTGTCAAACTGACCAAGAGCTTCATGCCCTAATAGTAGGGTATTCTCTACCCTCCACTCCTCCATGTGCCCCTCCCCAGAAGCACCAGATAAACCAGCCTAAGGTCTGAGCATGCTCTGAATGGCAGCTGTTGTAGCACCCATGGTGCCCTGTCCCTAGCCTGAGCGAGAGCATCGCTGACATGAGGCATCCAGCCCCAGCCAGCCTGAGTGGTTAGACTCCAGCAACGTCTTCCCATTCCCGGCTGGCTGTCTCCCATGTGGCGACGCATAGCACTATTCACCCGACTATTGGCCCAACCCAGAACTGTTTTTATTAGAAAACACTAAGGCAAGCCTTTCCAAGCCTCAGAAGAATCATCTTGTAAAGATCTGGGCTTGAGATGCCAAATGATTGCTGCTTTGGCGGAGTCTGCACATTCATTTTTTATTGGTCACAAACGCTTTCCAGATGCTGGCACGCTGGCTGCAGATTGCAACTCTGGGGACTTGGCTCCCAGCCCCAGTCACTTTGTTAAACTCTTGACCTGCTGTGGGTTAAAAGAAGTGGGGAATGGGACTGAGTCACCATGAGGGCATTGCTAAGAGAGAGTGCGCAGCACTACACAGCAGAGACCCATTTCAGCAGCTTTCTGTGCTCAGCTGGCATGGAAAACATTTAAGGTGGTCCACAGCAATCCAGCTCAGCTGCCAAAGCTGGTGAGAGCTGCAGCGTAACACCAGTCCGGGGTTTAGGAGCAGGGACAGAGAGGCTGCCCTGCAGCTGGATTTTCCACACTGCAGCCCATACACTTTCCATCTTTTTTAGCTCTGCACAAGTGGATTTCCCATCCCTGCTCCAATACTAAAGCAATCCTCTGAGCCAAAGCCATGTGCAACATCAGACTGAAAGCTGAAGCCAGGAAACCTTCCTTGGGTTCAGGTTTCATGACAAGCCTGAAGCTTGTTCATCAAGGAGGTTTGCAAACCTTTGGGGAAAAAAAGACTTTCTGGATTCTCAGTTGTTATAGGATGTTCCAAATAAGGGGGGGTGGGGGGAGAGAAGTGAACAAGCAGAAACACAATTTTGGTAGAGGTGTTTGATATTTTTCTGAATAGAAAAATTTTCCTTTGAAAAACATAGCTATTAAAAATCATTGGGATTTTTCTCCCTCTCAGTAGGGGAATTTTTTTAAACTAATATTTTGCAGTTTTGGATAGATTCCTCAACTGAAATTCTTCTGCAGTTGATGACTTTCTTTAATCTCAGTTATCAAGAAGAAAAAGTTCTCTCAAAACCTCAGTTCAAAGAGGACACTTTGAGCTGAAACAAAATTTTTCATTCTGCTTTGAAATATCCATCCAAAATCAGTGTTTTGGAGAATGTATTTCCATTCAGAACTTCTGGACAGAAACGAGAACAGTTCTTGATGAGATCTATTGACTTGAGCTTTGGTGCACAGTTTCCCTCTCCCCTTTGTGGGCACCCCATGCGTGGGGCGGGGGGGAGCGGTGCTCAAGGAGCAGAGTCCCTCAGCATGTCCTCTGCCCAGGACATCACCTCAAGACTCTTACCCCCACTCTCCTATCCACTCCTTTAACAAAATGCTGCCTAAACCACAGCCCTGACAAACTCCTGGTCTCTCTGCTGAGGCAGATGAACTATGCTGCACTGGATGCCAGGCAGGACAGTGGACAGGATGCTGGTGCAAGAATGCAGATGAGGGCTGGAGAGCTGCAGAAATCAAACAGCTCCTCCATGCAATGATGTGGTAGCAACAATGGCTGTTAACACCTGGTCACTCATCTGCTACTGCTTCAGCTGGGGGAAACTGCTAGTTGAAGTCTGCTTGCTGCCCTCCACCCTGGCAGCTGAGGACAGAGATTTTTCAAGACACAAATAGAAGCAGGATGCTGAGCGATGGATGGCTGTCTCACTGCTCTTGTTGTTGACGTCTATCTAACCTTCCTTCAGACCTCTGCAGGAGATCGATGTCACCCACAGGCCATTTGTTAGAACAGGCACAGCCTCAGGGTCTTGAGCAAAAAAGGGAAGAGCGAGTGAGCCAGTCCTTCTGCTCAAGCCCTCAACAGCCACCCAAGGAAGAGAAGCCACAGGCAGAGGTTTCAGCAGAAGCTGGGATCTGCCTCCTTGTACACATCCTGCTCAACAGAGGCCTGCCCACAGCTTTCCTGCCCATGTTTGCAAGCAATGCATGATCCCTTCAGCATTACTTGTGCATATAGAAAGCTCTGCAGTCCTGAGGGAGTACTGGGGGAAGGTTTTATCCCATGGAGCTGGTCCAGTGATGCTAATTAAATCATCACATTAGAACTGGGGGCTTTCTTGAGTAAGTGTTACCACTTGAGCTGAATCGCACCTCAGATCACGGCCAGGTGTGCTGCTAGACTCCAGAGAGCCCTGCCAAACTCATTTCACTTGTGATGGTGAGGCCAATTCCAGCGCAGTCTCCAGAGATTAATAAAATAGCGGAGCAATCTAGTGTAAACCTGAAACCTTTTAGATTCAGCCAAGTGGAAATCCAGCCTGACTCCCCATCCAAAAACAAACAACTGAGAAAAAGAGAGAAAGTTTTACATAATAATCTATCCAATGTTACAGCAGACAGGGTTTCTCCGAGGACGTTATGTAATGTCTCGTAAGGGCTTTTAGCTGAATTATCAGGTGGCTTGCACAATTACTAAAGAGAAAAACAGAATCACAGGTGAGCAGTGGGTGTGAGAATACGCATCTGCCTGTTGTACATCAGCAGCAGGAGAAGTGATTCAGATTCAATGAGATATCATTGGAGATAGGTGCATGCTACAGACCTCAGATTTGGAGCTGACAGGCTGCAAAACCTACAGCTGTTTAGATCTGACATTCTGGTCCAGGCCTGTCTTCTCCAGCACTAGGGAGGACCACTCTGCAATCCTTTGTAGAGGGACAGGCTCCTCAAGGTGAGTTTTCCTGTCTCCTTGTACCTTCAGGCCTTTACACCAGGAATCACTGTTCTGGGACTGATTGTGCCACAAGAACACAAGAGAGAGCTCTTGGCTATTTCCCCTCCCACAGTCCAAGGATGGGAATGATGAAAACACTCCAGATGAACTCACACTGCGCAGATGCTGACGTTTACTTACATGGTATTCTCTCCCCCACTCCTTCTGCTCACTGAGAGCTGCAGGGGTGCAGGAGGAAGGACATGTGCAAACACAGCCAGTACATCAGATCATATAACCCCTTGTGCCAGCTTAATGAGTTCTGTCTTAAACTCAGCTCACAGCAATAAATAGATAAATAAATAAATAAATAAATAAAAATCCAGCAAAAAGCATCACATTTTGCTGGGAGTCTGCTCCAGAATCTTTCTCCTCTGACGGCTAGGAAACTTCTAATTACCAGCCTAAAGTTACTACTGGCTAGTTTATACCCATCTGTTCCTGTGCCAGTGTTGCCTTTAGTTTAAGCGGTTGTTCTCCCTCCCTGACATATACCTTCCCCTTTTCCTCCTGTCGTGGTGTACTTACAGAATTTCCTTCAGCCTTCACTTTGCCAGACTAAAATTTTTATTGAGGGAAGATTTATCTAATGGATTTTACATTTATTTTTGCCATACATTGGTCTGTATTTGTCCAGCTTCAATGTATGAGTGGAAGAGCAGCTTTGCTTTCAGATCAGCACTGTCCTTTTAGCATAAGGCACCTCATGCATCCATTAAATGTATAAATGTTCTACTGCTATGCAGAGTCCTTTGCAGCAGAATAAGTACTCACATGAAGACAAATCTACAAAGTACTATCAGCACGGTAGCAATTATTGAAGCAACAGGTAGGTATTAGCACACAGAAGGCAAAAGAGGAATAAGGTGGATGGTATTGAGAGACATTTGAAAGAGAAAAGAAAAGGCACTTGGCAGAATGAAGAAGAATTAACTTCCAGACATGTGGAGAGACCTAGTACTGCTCTTCAGCAAGCCCCTAGGCAACAAACTAATTATGGACTGCACTAGAACACTTTTTGTAAAGAAGAGGAAAAACCAAGTATTTTTATATTAAAATGTCTTTTCTGTAGACAGTTCTAGTAATATCAGAGTAATTCTGCACATGGAATCATAAAGTTATACCACAGGAAACTTAAATCCTTAATAATCCCCCACATGCACCATAATCAAATTGCTAGTATCATAACCCTACTGTGGTAAAACCAGCCAGACCAGCAAAGGAGAATGCCTCTTGGGTGAGTACATGCAAGTCTCACATGATGTTGGGATGAGATAGGAAGGCTTTGTCCTGTCTGCTTTTGGGTGCCATAATGCTTTTCAGTGTAGCAATATAGCTTATATGCATACTGTCCTCTCTTCTGTGAGTGCAACCTGGAGATATATATGTGAATCCCAGCCAGTGTATGCAGCTGGCTTAAATACATCCATGAACTGCCTTCCCAGCAGAAATTGCCTTAGACTCTATTTTCTGGCCAGATTATTGCTAACATTTTGAAGTAGTTTCTACAGGAGACATTTTAAAGGCTAGATTTTGTACATGGGTGTAAATCAAACAATTCATTGACAGAATTATTCCAGATTTCACTGGGGCAGCTGATATAAAATCTCATTTCATGCCCCTCCCAAATACTTCTGTGAAGTCTTGTTGGTTAACTAACTTTTGTATTTCACGCAAGAGGCAGCTGCATTAGACTAGAGAGTGAACAACTCTCTGAGTTAATCCATTATACTGTGTTGCTTCCTGCAGAGAGACCAGCGCTACACAAGAACATAGCCTACTATAATTGAAGTTAAGTGCAACTGATTAGGTAGAATTCTAGGAGATACGGTCAGTCTTCCAGGAAGCTTTAAAATACATTCATTCATATCTCTTTTAAATGCATCTAGTGCTACATTTTATAGATTCAAAGACTTTTACTAACTGCTGCTGCAGCAAGTCACCAGCAACACCTACTGTTTAAATGATGGGTGTCCTGCCAGCAGCTCTTCTGCTCCCCCTAGCACTTGTTCCTCTTATTGCAGATTATTTATTGAATTTCCAATTGCTACTAACTTGACAACGTTCTGATTGCAAAGCTGTGTTTCACCCTCCCAAATGAAACCTGTGGGATGGGAGGATGGATGAAAGGAGAGTCATGAGAGGATTCCCCTGAATCAACCTGGGAAGAGCTGGTTTCAGCTCACCCCTACACATACTGGCCCTCACTACTCCTGCACTCCCGAGTTGTTGCAGAGCTTGCTTCTTCCAGGGTCCACAACAGGCCAGAAAGCTCGTTCGTTTTGCTCCCATTCTGGAATCTCATCCTTGTTGCATTCCTCTTTGGAGTGGGGAAAAGGTATGGCTCTAGTGTTTGTGCCTGGATTTGCACTCTCAGACTTACCTACACCTGCATATGAACACATACACAATACATAGCAAGAGTAAGCAATTCATAGCAGATCTCCCCAAAATTCTTCCACTCTGAACTCTGCTAATTATTATGATTATCATCATCATCATCTTAACAATTTGATTGACATACTACTGCTAACTCACAGATCCAGTGGATCTCAAACCTCACCTCTGGTGCCTCCCTACAAATGGACCATAGCTCCCTTTAGCAGCCACTCCGACACAGCACCTCCCTAGACCAATGAGAACTTCCAGCACAGAGCTCCTTTGTGGGCACAGCATGCTGCCTCTGGATCAGGGCATTTGCAACACTGACATCAGCACCTTGCATCAGGAGTCTCATTGCTCACTCAAGTCTTCTATGACACACCGCCTATTCTCATGTTTGCATCTGGTTCTTTGTAAGCATTTCATCAGTAATAAAAAATATATGTACACATCCATACTCAAATACCCCAAACCTGCATCTGATATCATGATGCTGACAAGCATCAAGAAGGGAACAGTGGGTTTGGGGTCCCTTATCAAGGGGCAAACATTGATATTGATATAGCTAGCTTCATCCTTAACTAAAATGAGAACAGGAGAAGGAGAGAAAGACAGTCTGCTAGGGGACAATATTTCAAAAGAAAACTAAAAAAATCTCCTACAGACACACCATTTAGGTTCCCTGGGGTTAAAGCAGGAGAAGGCTCCCCAGAACACACCCTAGGGTTAAGGACATAGGAGTATGACTAATTCTAGCGTATCATACCTCCTTCCCTCTGGAAAATAAGGAATAAACATTAACTGCTAGGGAGCAGCTAGCAGTTTGGGACTGGGACTTCACCTCCAGGAATTTCTTACTCTCATCTCTTTGCTGACTGGGAAAAAAATCTCTCTCTTAAACATTTCCCGCTTGCTTTCTCTATCACTCCCTTCTTCTGAAAGTGCAAAACGAGTCAATTGGCTAGCAAATCAAGAAAGAAAAAGGAGATATGTTTATTAGAAGCTGGAGAGAGTAAATATCTACCTTCAGTTGCAGGGATTGGCACGGGTTCCTACCCATAAAGATAAGCCTCCACAGCTGTAGCTGTAGGAGGTTAGATCTTCCTCCAAGCATGATAGGCCTCAAACCAGTAGATAGTACAAAGAGAACAGGGATTTCCCCAATATTGGTACATACTGTGTTAAGTTCTACCTTCAGGCAATATATAATGGATGAATTATAAACCCTTGAAATCTAGTTTTCTAGTACAAACATTGGTAGATGCTTGAAACAGTCATATTGATATAACAATTACACTGGATAGCATTGTTTACTAACTGCAATAATACACTGTAATAAACTATAATCTACCTTGATATTATAATACGGTATTATGATTACAGCTAAAACAAATATTATGCTGAACTAATGCAACTAATTTAGCATATATAAAAAACTTAGCTTAATTTCAAGTTTCACAACTGCAGAAAGTGCCAAAACAAATTGAAGTCCACAGGCAGAACAAAAGGAAACAGAAAGTTATATGACCAGCAGTCTTCAAAGAGAAAAAGGGAAAAGACTGGCAAAGGGAATCACTTCACAGAATTTGAAGGAAAAGAATGTTGGGAGGGTTATAAAACAACATGGTTAAAAAGGTCACAAAAATGTTTGACTTCCCTTCCCGATATAGAATTAACAAAATAAGCAAACTGCACACGTACAGTGACAAATTATTTGGTCACATTTGTTTAATACATATACGTCTGAAGAATACACTAAGTAAACCTCCAAAATAGAACTACGCTGCTGTTCCTGCTGTAATAGCAAGAAGCATTGTAGCCGTACTATGATCTGCTGTGTCCTGCTGAGGAATGTTCAGACTATTCCACAACCTCTTCAAATGTCCTTTGGATCTTCAAGAAACATGGTGAGAAATTTTACAGAGCCATGATGAAGTCCCTCACACCTAGATAGATCATCACTAAGGTACCCTGGTTGACAGTCATTACTAACAGTGCTTCATAACTGTCACGGGTTGTATAATTTTGAAACGGTCATGTGGTAGGTATGTTAAAGCAGGAAGATAAATCTCTATTCAGGTAGAAATGAAAAGAAAACATGTCCATTGACTAACTCTAAAATGCATGCACGTGTCCACAAACACACTCATGCACACACTCCCTACTTTATCATAATGCTTTCCAAACACAGCATTGCTGCACAGTGCATCATGGCTTTAGGATGACTGCTCTGAACACTTCAGGATGAGGATTCTTTTTTCCACTCTCCAACCTAGCAGAAGAGTAACACTTTTTTGGCTTTTGCCCCTGCCTGATTTTGTTTAATGACAGTCAATTCTAATGTTTGCAGTTAGATGTACAGCAGACTTCAAAATAGTGTGGAGTTCTTCTGGTAATCTAATAATTGCAGTGAGCAGGCTGGACAGGTCTTCCTGGCCTACAGAAAAGACCGAATATGCCATCTCTTGGTTCCACTCCTAACCCTTCAACAGCCTTTTCATTTGCTTATTTCAGTGCTGGATCCACCCTGTACATGAAAGGCTCAGCAAACCATCATGCAAACTAGCAGAGGTTTGTGCAGAAACCTTACATGCAGGCAGAGCTACAGTTAACGTGGTTTTGGTTAACCCCACAAAACCAACATCTCCAGCTTCTCAAGAAGAGCGATGACTCTCCCTCTACCACCCCATACTGTCAGAGTTGAACTGAAGTTGTAAATGATTTTCATCCATCCCAATCTCAACCCATTCAGCACAGATGTATGTAAAACACTGATAGTTCAAGTCTGAAAATCAGGGTGTTTGTTTTGGAACTGATGGGCTCATACACACTTAGCCTGGAATATCATAAACACAGTCTGCCCTGAAATCACTTAGTAAGCATTCATGCCTGAGCGACCCTCCCATTGCTTTCTGCTGCCATTCAAAGCACTGTATTATTAGACATGTGGAAGTGTCATTGGACCACAAACTCCGCATCCTTCCTTTGGAGTGAGAGGAGCAGGGTAGGTCTACCAGTGCTGAGCTTCAAGCTGCTGCAGGTAGATTTCTACCATCAAAGTGGTTCTGGTATCTCTGCATTACATTGTAGTCACTCTAATTTAAGAAGAGAGGAAGAAAAAAAAATATTGGAGACTGATGTTTTATGAAAGTTAAGATTCTTCCCCTCTGCATGATACCATCTCCCACATCAGAGAAAGCCCAATAGCTGTGGGCTTCCCATGCAGCTCTGGCTCCTAAATGGCAAAGCTGCAAACAAACTCTAAATTAGGTAATGACTTCAGGTAAAAGCAGAATTACCAAACACTTGTCAAGCAGCCAAGTCAAAGCAGCAAGACCTGAGGAGGAGGCTGAAAGTTTGATGGCTTTCCTGGCTTGATTGGCTGCCACAATGCCCAGGATGACCGATGACACTTTCTTGGACAGGAGCCATCTCCTGCAGGGCCCACACCCTGAGCAGAGGCTGCTCTCCTTCAGAGCAGCTGGCTCCTGCAATGGGTTCACTGCCTAGATGTTTGCTTCTTCCCAACTTCTGAAACAGGTCCTACTTGTAGGGGGAGGGGAGGGCTTGGTGTGTCTCTGGTATTTATAATTACACATTTATTGAGTTTGTGCAATCCAAACTCCAGCTTCAGGCCAAAAGTTCATTGCTAGAGGGGTTCAATAAAGAATTTCCTCCTGAGAATGGAGCATTACATCACTTGCCAAGTGTGTCAGGCGGTTTTCCAGCCTCCTGTTGGGTTACGCCCATTTTGACTACTCTAGTGGCTGGATAGTGTACATGCTTGGCCATATCCTTAAGCTCCATTGGATTAATCGTGTCTGTACACTCCAGACATCATAAAACTGAATAAGGTTGTCATACAGCCCTTCTGTCACAGGCCTCCAGACCCCAGAACAGCTGAAGCAAGTCAACATATAAGGACAAAATTGGGTTTCCAAGGAGCAGAGAGCCAACTGTTGAATATTTTGCATGTATATCCCTAAACTATCAGACCGTTCTTTGCAAGTCTCATCACACGGGCAAGTCTGTTGTGACAATAATGACAGTTTTCTGATGGAATGTTTAATAATCTCAGGGACACACTGCTTATCACACTAAAGACAGTGTGTACATTATAAGAAGTGATAGTTCCTGCCCCAAAGAGTTCACAGTCTCTGTTCAGCATGATATCATGTTCCTTTCGTATTATTCTTGTAGGATCATGAAGAGCTGAATACTTGATAGGGTATTACCGTCTCACACTTAAAGAAATACAAATATTGGTCCTTCTGTATGCCATTAAAGGATCATTGCCTGTCTCTCCATATACAAAACACATGCCTGAATACCCTGAAGTTAAGTAAACAGTTCACCTCTAATGCTCTTATGTGATATTGCACCATGCTGCCATGACAATTAACAGAATAATGCTGGTGCAAACAGATAAACCAGAACTCTTACACAGGCAGTTTTAGTTCATTATGGAGTCTGATACCACTGTTGGTATTAAACAAGGGGAATGAGGCTAATTTTGTTATGAAGGTTCATGTGAGTATAAATGCTCTTCCTTAGCCTTTATGTATAGGTCCCTCAATGACCTTACTGCACTAAGTTTTGCAATCCAATAAACAATTTTGCAGATGGAGAAACTGAGGCAAAAAGTCAGAGGCCTCTCGGGATCACACAGTGAGTGAAAACTGAAACCAAGAAGACCTAACTGTTGCTAGTCTATACACTTCAATTGCTGACCACCAGGCTAAGTGTCCTCCACCTCAGATAGGAGCACAGGCATATGGGCTGATTATGAGAAGCAAGTTACAGGAAGACATGGATTTTAGTAGAAGAACAGACTGGAGTGGAGGGATTAACGTGATTTAATGGGTCACTTGGGGAGGAGAATTGGCAAACATAAATACAATCCTATTCAGTGCAATTTAACTAGCAGATAAACCAGGCCCTAACTGTAGACAGATACCTATACTGCTGTAGATACCAGGTCCCTTTTCTCCCAAAGAAACTAACAGCTCTGTGCCCACCAGCCACAGAGCTCCTGCACTCAAAAACGTGCAAAGAACACACAAATGTGATTTGAGGATATACCAACAGCACAGTGTGGTAATTCCTTCCCAAGCCAAGGCTGCCAGAATTGGCATAACCTTCCCAGCTGCAACCCTGATGCATGAGTACCCTCAATTCCCACTGACCAGGGTGGAAATCACACACATACTAAGAACCTTTCAGTATGAAGCTCTTTGTTAAAGATTACTCTAACACCAAGGCCTTCAATCAATGCAAGGATCTTCTGCAGTTCCAAAGTTCCTGGAGCCAAAAGCCAGGAATAACACAGTTTTTTGCTTCCCCATGTTGCACAGCCTGAAGCAAGTCTTGTGTCTGGGATCATGGCCAGTGATGTTTCTGAATGTTTTTCAGGTCCTACCAGCGGTTTTGAGCTCAGCAGAGCTCCACAATAGGCACACATCTTGTGATTTGAGACTGGCTTACTGTAGCTGAGGCGGACAGCATTACCTGCCACGTCAGCCCCCTAACACAGAGCATGTCAGCCATGTCAGGCATCCATCTGGTCTAAAGAAAATGATCACTGAAATGTTCTGTCAATCTTTAAACCTACTCACTATGGCACAGCTTAGCTGGAGAACCCCTGAAATCCAAGGTAACATTTTCAGAGACAGACACGTATGCAAACTCAGGAGAAAAAGAGGAGCTGGAAGGAGCCTCCAAATATAAATCACATCGTTGCTGACCAGTAATTGTGCCAGACCACCTTAAATGGACACTGTGCCCATCTGCTCTTCCCCTCTCCTCCCCCACACCTCCTCCCTCAGGGTTGTAAACCATCCTGCAATATTTAAAGTAGCATTGTTCACCTCCCTTCTGAAGCCCCTGGACCATTTGAGTGGCTATATATTCTCTCTGTGCTGTTTGTTATTCCTGAGGACATGCACATTGCTGAACATACTAATAAAAATTTCATAAAAGAGGTTGCCAAAGGGGTGTGTATAAGGGGATTTGTAAAGCTCCCTCACACACACACACACACACTCTCACTCTCCATTCACCATTAAGAAAGGGCTGCAGCAGGCAAAAGCAAGTACCTCTGTACCACAAAAAGAAACGGCTTTGCTCCTGAATGGGATCAGGCAGTCTTAGGTAACAGAGCAAAGATCTGTATCATCCAGTAATTCAATATAAGCAAACACAGAAGCGTGTTCCTTTGCAATCCCCAGCAAGTTAAGTGAAAGGCAAGAGGAACTAGCAAGAAAATGCCTGTACAAGGCATGCCAGTATAATAGTGCTATGTGTGCATGTTGGTGTACTGTCTACTTACTCATCCACGGTGAGCCTGCTTGTACCTTTCCTAAGCACAGATTAAAAGGACAAGGAGTAACACTGACTAGAAAGTGTATTTGGGAAGAGGCTCTCCTTTTATTTCCCCTCCTTTTATTTTTTTATAGCTTTAGTGCCAGACTGATGGCTCTAGAGACTGAAATCTCAGCTATCCTTTGCATGCTGCAAGTAACATGAGCAGCCCAGCTCAGCCGCGGGCTGCCATCTTCACGGGATGAAACTGCCTGGGACTGCCGGGCTCTGCTCTGGGGGTATCTCCCGAGATTGCCAATACCAGCCTGGTGTCTCCACAGATTCTGGGATGTCTGACACCTTCCAAGTTCACTTCCTTAAGGTGACCAACCACACTGAGGTCTCTGTGTCTTCTTACTGCTAAGTACTTTAGCTTAGGATTCTTGATCATTATTTATAATGCTCATTGTCTGCAGCCTGGGACTCTGGCAGAGTTACACTGGGACTAGTTTGAAAATTGTAAAAAGAGCTAAATAATAGGTTGAAGCACTGAGCAAACCCATTAGCCTCACAGACTCCCTAGCCTCAAAGCTAATTGACTGCAGGCATCTAGGAAAGCTAAGGTGCTAAGAAATGCTTGCTGGTGATCTGTTTGATTCCTTTTCACCTTTGCATCTTTCCCTAGGTGATCAATGCTCTGCTTAGCAGATTTAATACTCAATTTCAACAACCCTGGATTGTTAGCTAAGATTTTCTGGGGAGATCATGGGATTTTAAGCATCTCTTAAAAGTCTTTAAACTGGTCTGTGTGGTGTGCAGTATTCAGCAGATGCTGTGCTCCACCTCTGAGTGACTTCTATATCAGTGAAGTCACACGCATTTTATTGAGCTATATCTCTGCCTCTTGGATGGAAAGCACAGTATAAATGTATGTCATTATAGTCAAATACAACCAGAAAAGAAACAAAATCCCCACAAGATCCGCAATTGCATGTTTTGACTGTACTAAAAAGGTAAAGCATTTATAGAATTGTAAATAAATGACCTAGTGAAGTCAGGGTCTTTGTTAAGCCAGACATTAGGAAATTATTGCAACGCAGGTTATTGCCCTCAGCAAGTAACAGCCCATGTGGAATGGTTATGGCAGAGCATTCAGTTACACATTAGGGATGTTTTTATTATAACACATATTTACAGGCTTTGTGATCTGTCTTGTAAATACATATTAAGGAAATGTAAGCAGTCAGCTTTCAGTGCTGCGCCTTAAATATTTGCCAGTTTTACCTTGGGTAAAAGGGGACAGCCTCACAGGAAGGAGAGCTTTCTTTGTAGTTACCACAATAGGAAACACCCAGAAAGGACAGCAGGTATTTAAGCAAGCAGCAAGCTTAAAGGAACCAACTGTCTTAATACTTACGAAAGAAGACTTAAGCGAAGGAAGAGGGATGTTCCAGTGATGAGGCCTACTCCATTCTTTGAAATACATTTATACAGATATGGGCATTTGGGTGGGCTGGTGGTTGGGTGCCTGAACCTCCAAGGATTCTTATGTAACACCAGGTTGCTATTTCTGCTCAGTTTTCCACCCAAGTCTCATGCACAATCTACTGCTGTACCATAGCAAGCATTAAGAATTATTACACAGGCAAACAGATGCACACTGCGTGAAGTGCCTTGGCCACAATTTTACTAATGTGCAAGAATGTATTCACTGAGAAGAACAAATTCTTTTGCAGATTACAATCTGTATGTGCTGAATATTCCATATCCATTCACCAGCCCAGCAAGCTCCACGTGTGTATATTTAAACACAAAATGTACAGATGTTCACTGTAATTTGCGTCTCTGAACATCATGTCTATTTAATCCATTTTGAAGGTCAAATATATTTTAATATTTTGGCAAATGCCTTTGGAACCAACTTAATTAAACACCCCAGTTAAATTGGGCAGTAAGTTTTCCTCAAAAATGCTTACAACAACTAGCCTGAACAATTAGCTACAGGCTTGGACCGATGCAGCTGGAGAACTGGAGCTGGGGTGACTGTGCTCTGCCAGACCTGTGCTAGCTCCGAGCAAGATCAGCGTCGTGGGTGCCTGCACTACGGTCCTGGAAGCACACTACACAAACAGTGACAAGGAGCAACAGCAGAAGGCTCTGAGGCAGAGCACGGCAAAAGTAGTAAAAGCCGGAAAATTTTAAAAGTGAACCAGTGAGGAAGCTCAGCAATGCTCTAAACCTAAGGGCGGCTCATCTACAAAATGACTGAGAATCACTGTCAGGAGCATTGCACAAGTATTAAGGTGAATGAAGTATTAGTGCTCCCAGGAAGGGAGCCAAGAGCTGGGACCGGAACTCAGTTGTTCTTAGAAGACACTACCTTCCTGTGAAATATATACATCGAAAAATGTATGCTCATCTCACAGTATACATATGTAACAGTGCATCTGCACTGCTTCGCTACATGAGTGCTCAAGCAAGACACCTTTTGCATGTCAGCAGGAGTGTATGCAGGGTTTTCACGTGACATGTACATCTTATTTTCACACGTCAGCTCAACAGCATGCATGAACACCAGATTGCAGGCACATGTGCACATGCATGTGTTCTTGTGAAATAGTCTGGCAAATATGCAAGCTTTAGGAAAATGTTCTGTCAGACATTATGTTGACAGATGTAGATGCAATGCCTCTTCCAACTTACAGAAACCAGTCCAGACATCGTCTTTCCATGCACAAAGCCAAAACTAGAGTGTTAAAAATTCAGCATTGACATCGCATCCAATATTTTAATTGTTATCACTTGACCCTTTAGTCCATGCTTGTTCAAGGCAGCTTCTTTTTTATTAATATCTCAGCACACAGTGTGACACAACTTGAGTGTGTCCTAATTTAATTTTAATTAGTGCCGACTTTTGCTTTCCTCACTAATGAAACAGTGCTCATTACGAAGTGTAATTGAAGACCCCTAGAGGGAGGGGCGCCTGGAGACCTCATTGTGTTGGTACCCGGCATCCTGCCCAATAAAATTCCCTTCTGAACGAAAGCAGTTTTATCATTAATTCATACTGCAGGGGGGCTAACTAGCTGCCAGCCGCTGAGTTCATACTGCTCTTAGGAAGAGCCCAAAGCCTGTTTGTTTTCTCCAAAGAAACAATTCCAATTTTCTAATGACTAAAATACTTGGATCGTAAATCCTTCAGTCTTGTTGTTAAAAGTATCTTTGAACATCGGCTGTTATGAAAGTATGCCTCTTCATTAGAAGCAGACTATTCATGAACTTTTTTGTGTGTGCTTTTAATTGAGCTTGAATGATACAAATATTGAGTTGTGGTTTACTCTATTTTAAGAGAGAGAGAGAGAGAAGGAAATGTGCTCTGTTTACAAGCACTCTAAGATGACCCAGGCAATCGCAGTAAGAAACAAATAAGCTCAGAGAGCAGGCCAGGCAGGTGGTTAAGTGACCATCTTTGGGTGTGCACATGGACTGCCACAAGGGAAGAGGTCTGTATGCTCAGAGCACCCCCAGACTCTCAGTTTCTTCGCTCCATAGATGTGTAATCATGGTAACTGCAGAGAAAAATTCTTCAGATGACTGCATGTACATTGTTCATGACAGACTCAAGACATTTTATAATTTTGGCTTCAAAAGTTTCCCCTCTGTCACTCAACAGAACATTTCTCTGAGTAATGACAGAGTATTTACAGGGATTTGTTCAGAAACAGTTACTGCACTTTAGATTCACCTTCTGCTTCATTCCAAGACAAGACTGGAGCACATCAAGCCTCTACAACAGGACAGAGCAAAATGGGGCCTCCATGTTTATCAGAGCTATCACCGTACCAAACACTGGAAATGGTAGAGTTCTGGTACCAATGAGGGTCTTAAATCTGGATGGTCGGCACCATGTCTTGGAAGAGCTGAGGGTGCATGTGCCAACAGACACATAAATCTCTGTCCAGGAA
Organism: Elanus axillaris; assembly: GCA_026212715.1. NCBI lineage: Eukaryota > Metazoa > Chordata > Aves > Accipitriformes > Accipitridae > Elanus > Elanus axillaris. Next base: position 6,232,259 of record JANZLQ010000092.1, on the reverse strand, counting down.
GGGGATACAGATTTACAGACAAAATTGATGTAAATTTGCACTAAAACTTTCACTTTACCCGTATGTGATTAGGTTTTACCTATCACGCACTGGGATTAGAGACACTTATCTAGTGTTAACCCAAGTAGTATTTGTGTAAAAAAGGCATCTCCCACAAACATGGTATCTGAAAAATGCACAGCCTTTTTGCCAGCACAGATCATAAGAAATTGCTGATTGTGATTTTTGCTAAAACCAGCAGCGAAAAGGCATACATTTTACCTAGAGCATTGGGGCCTCAAAGGTCTTTTCGCTCTCTGGTTGTAAACACCACCACAGCTTGTATTCTAATAAATATCTGAAATGATGGCAAAATGACCTCTTTTGGTTTCTAACCCTACACCACTTCTCAGAGCAAAGGCCTCCCAGGTTAGCCTGGTGCACACATGCTGATTTGTAGCACTCCCTGTCATCCCATTCCAGAGTAATAATTGCCAACAAAGGTGACTGCCAAATTTGTGATGTCTGAGTTGTATGCACAAGCATTTTCTAGGCTGAGATACAGCTTAGTATCACTAGGAACCTGGCCAGAGTGTATAGTGTGCTCAAAACACAAAGGAAAATGGCATGTTTACACAAATCCAGTTCATCTCCCTAACCTCAAATTAATGATTCTTCATTAACTTTCCTGAGATGACCCTGTATAAAGCAACAGCAGAATAAAAAGATCCATGGACAGTCATGAATTCAGATGACTCCATTTCCAGTGTAGTTTGGAAGCTGAACCACAATTTAATTGCATCGCATAACAGAAAAGTCTCTGTGTTCATGTGTCCATTATAAGCTTGGACTTTGGTGATAAGAAAGTTGGGGGAGACTCAGGGAAGGGATTTTGCCTACTGATGCACAGCACCCATCACCAGCAAAATACCATTAGCAAAACTCAGTCACTTTAATAATGAAGTGTCTGATAGACACCACTGCTGTGGTTTTGCTATTAATCTTGTCCTGATGCTGTTACATTAGGGGATGTAAACTATCTTTTCTCTCCACTCATTATGGAAACTGTGCAATTCATATCCTCCCAGGAGTGCTCCAATTAGCCAAGCCTGCATCACACTCAGCTTTCCATCAACTCGCTGTGCTATGCTGCGTTAGAAAAGCTAACCTCCTACCACAGGCACGCACAGAAACAGCCTGTGGTAGCGTATCGCTGCTGACTCTTCAGATACATTCTCTCTAAAGCTGCAGGTTTTGGTCTCATCAGCAATTCCTGAATCTTTATACAAGAAAAGCGAATCCAACAATAAAATATTTTTAAGTAGCTAAGAGACACACATGATCCTTGATCGTAGCAGAACGAGGGGGGAAGGCAAAGGCAGTGTGTGTCCTTAACCCGGCTACTTTTACCTATCAAGCAAGATTTTGTACTGTCCAGCACTACTGCTGAAAGACACACTCTACAGACTGAGTAATGCCCTCTTCCTTTCGTGGCACAGTCGATTAGCAAATAGTTAACTCAGTGGTTTGCACCTCTACCATATTTTGGCAGGTTTTTAGCTCACCTCTTGGGCTTTTCCAACTTGCACTTCAAAGTACATCTACCCCAGCCCTTGTATTTTACATGAACAAGTGGGTTCTAAGAGATTAGACTTGGTTTTGCTTTGGTTTGCTTCTTCCAGTTTAAAAGCAAATGATTTCACGATGTTTCCATAGTTAGTTTCATTTTGGATAACAAGCACAAAATTATTGTGGCTCTCATAGGTGAGATGAAGTAGAGGTTATGGATTTTGCTTCACAACTGAACTATCTTCTCCATGGGATCTAAAGCCTGTTTCACCAAAGGATGGTTACAGTGGCTAGAAATGTCTCAGTCTGTGGTCACACCTCTTCTGCATGCAGCAGCCAAATGATGCTAATTCCTTAGCCTAAGCTCTGCCACTGCCTTTCTGGTCTGCTAGCATAACTACATTTGCAGTTGCTCTCTAACTCAATGCTGCTTGTTGAGGAGCTGGCCCGGGCAGGGCAGAGGCTTATTGCTGCTTCCTGTGGCCCAACTACAGCTACAGTAGGACATATAAATGCAACCCGCAGCTCCTGGCTGCTTTTGGTTATTGCCATTGCTTTAGGCTGTTTGGAGGACAGCAGAAGGAAGTATATATATTATTTAAGATTTCAACCTTCAGAAGTTAGTCTCAAGCTATCCTGAAAGTAGGAAGAAACAACTGCTCATGCAAAGTGATGCAGAGCTGTTGATTACAGAGTCTGCACCCCTAGGCACTGAGCATCCCAGTCACTTCAGGGCACCGACCCTGGAGCTGGGTCAGTGTCAGCCACACAACCCATTTCACCGGCGCACCCTGCAGCACAGCTGGGGAAGCAGAAAGGGTGCTCGAAAGGATGCTGCAGAGACTGAGCAGCCCACAGACATTATTGAACATGTATCCTCTGGTGTGTGTACTCCAGAAAGATAGCAAGAGGGGGTTTTATATTTTTATTTATTTATTTTAAACAGCTTCTCTGCAACATGTAACTTTTAAAGCAAGTTCTAATCCTGATACCACTTCATATATCCCAGCCATGCAGCCTTCCCGAATGGCTAGTGACAGAGCCCAGGTCTGAGATCTTTTTTTTTTGTAGGGAATAGCTATTACTAGCATTTTCTAAGCTCTCCACTCTCCTTAGTTTGAAATGCAAAGTATGCATATGTGCATTAGCAAAATGGCACACTCCTCTGTGTGGGACTGAACCACTCTGGAGGTGACATTGGGCAGGGGTTACATGTGTATGGAGCAGCCAACTGATGTGTGAATCCATTACTGTTATCAGCAATGCATTCAAATGACCTACTTTTTAACACTGTCACAACTGCCCGACAGAAGAATTCAGTAAACTGCTGGCATGCAATTCTCTATCTAGAGTGATAGAATAATAACCCATACAGATACGTAGCAGGGTAATCCTCTTCAGGTATAGCTACATTTTTCTCTGCAAAGCTATCAAAGAAAGGTAGAAGAAGCCAAGAAAGACCTTTTTAATCTTCTGAGTGCTCTCTTCCAGCATGGAGTCACCAGGTCACCATACAAGATGGTGCTGTAAATGGCAAGTGGCAGAGATCCCAGGTTCTCATACAAGCTGAGGATGCAGAAACTCATTCAGCAGCACCTAAGTGGCACAGACAGTTTATCACTGTTCCCCTCCTTTGCTATTCATTGTGCCTTTGCATTTCTATGAATGAACTTTCTACATAAACAGTGACTGTCTTGTTCTCAAGTCAGCACAGCCTGCTGAAAAACATATTACATTATATACTACATACATCTCCATTCTTACAAGGAGACATTATTGTTTGTCCTTACATTCCTTACATGTTCCTATTTGGGACTGAAAGAATGAAGTTGCATTTCACCTGCAGAAATGTTTAAATGCAGCCACATGCTTTTAAGCGTATCTTGACATTATGCCTGTAATGCAACTCTCCTATTTTAACTGAATCCATTTTAAAATATTAAATAGTAGCTTTTTGCTATTTTAAAAGTAGAACAATCATACTGACTACAGAAGGATAATAAGAAAACAGTAGTCCTATTACAAGTGTGTTGCAAATGCTTTAAGAATATGCTGCAAAGACAACTATAAATCCTCAGCATTTGCCAGAGACAGGTTTAAGTAATGAAGCAACTCAAATGAAACAATCCCACTGACTTCAACAGGGCCAAGTTTTCAGTCCAGGTCTTATTGAGATTGAGTCCTGTACACATCACACACAGCTGAGCCAGAGCTACAGACAATCCTGATCATCTTCCAGCCACATCTAAAGAAACACAATTCCTGCCTTCTGTTCTAAAAGTATGAGAAGACAGGCACTTGGGAGACTGCCACTGAGAGGGGTTGATCGAACCTACCCTTAGGTTACCAAGGTACTGAGTGCCTGGCACAGATACAGCACCTCTGGACAGAAATCAAAAAGGGTATGAAAATACAAAAGGAGGAGCTGACTCAAAAATCTGCTTTTCCTAAGTAATACTGTGCCGGGAAGCACCTCCTCTCCTCTGCTCTCAACATTTTGAGGAACATTTTGGCTTTTGGAAATCAAAATCAGTCTGTCCACTACTCATTTGGGAGCCAGGGCAGGGACACAAACTGCAGCACTCTGGCTGTGATGATGGTAATATGACAATTCCTTTGCCTCTCCACTCTCCTGAATGTGTCTGCTATGAGTAGGACAGATTACAGCCGTAGAGGGTTGAGACACCTTTGGCCAATAAGTACTAATCAGGGCAGGTGGGGGGGTAAATATATACTGTAAAGTCCTATGTCCTCATATGTCCCTTGAAGGCTATAGGCACATAGAGGTATCTATGTACTACTTCTGTCAACAAGCATGCTTAATGTCATGAAGCAGGCACAAAAAGCTAGTAGAGCTAACAACAATAGGAGAAAACAAATGTTTAGGTCCAGCATAATAAATACAAATATTCAAACAGACACCATGAAGACCTTCAACCATGTTTGTGCACACATGCATCTTCACTGCGCCCCCC
>JANZLQ010000092.1:6182635-6217901 GCA_026212715.1 Elanus axillaris | reverse complement strand
GGGGGTAGAGGTTGTAACTCAGCATGGAAATATTAAGATGGAGAAATTTAAAAAGATAAAGCTTCAGTGAGATCCAAGGATGCTCTGCAATACAGGACCTGCACAGGTGTTGGGGAAAGCTACCGTTGCTTCCTGGCTCAGCCAGAGTCTCTGCACAGCCTTGGCCAAATCATTTACTTGCTATCTCTCCCATTCCCCCTCTGCAAAATCAAGGTCACAACATGGCCTTCTTCCTACCCCTGTCTACTGAGATAGAAACCAAATCAAAGTAGAAAGTGTCCTGCCTGTGTGCTTTTCTTGTGCCTAATGAAAGGGGCAGCCTGACCCCAGACAGTTCTTTGTAGTCTCTCAGTATAAATAATAATAATAAACAAAAATTAATTAACCAGCTCACCAATCTGTCTACTTTCAAGTCCACGAGTAATCTGTAAGAATCAAACTAAGATACAGCTGCAGGAGTAGCTGGGGGTGGGGGGCAGCAGGGGAAGGCAGCAGAAGGCCAGCTGTGCAGTGGTGCACACACAGCTCTGACACCCAGGCAGCATCTTTATCTCCCAAGTAAATCCAGTGCCATTACAGAGCAGCCCCTTACACAGAGCTTGCTGCAGGTGATACAGTACAGCAGCAGCAGAGCTGCCTCTGATTCCCAAACATCTTTTAATATTTTTTTTTTAACGTTAGTCCAAGCACTTACATACCAGCAAACACACACAGCTGTCACATCCCAAGTTCTGAAAGGGAACCTACAAGAACATGGTAGTTTAAGCCAGGCTTCTTTGAAATGAAAAATGCCCTCATCACAAAGGCGAAAATGTAAGTTACAATTTATAAGGCAACTAACCCCTAAGCACAGAGGCCATCCTTTGAAGCACAACCCAAAAAAACAGAGAGAAATTGCAACAAACTTATCTGAGTACATCTGGTTCACCTAACCCATCTGCAGCCCTGGGAAAGAACCCCATTGCCAAAAATGGCTGAAACCTTATCCTTACAGCCTACGGGGGTTCAGATAATTATATCTGACATGAAAACTTGTAGCACATACAAAAAAACTGGAGGGGGAAGAAAAGGTCAACTGTATAAAGATGCAATCACTGTGGCAGGGTCCAAGTTACAGCATGGTGAGCTGTTTAAACAGCCAAGATAAATAAGATACAATTAGGGTTACATTGGCTCACCCTTTTGAGATCCCATATGTGGGTGTATGAACCTTAAAAAAAAAAGGGCCAAGTTATCAGGACTTGCTGCTTATTTAACTTGGCCTATTTCAAGGCTCAGCCTGTTCTAACTTCATCCCATTTTTGCAGCAAACATCCCATTTCCAATATTTTTGTACTTGTCAAGTGCTTTCTGATCACATCTCTCTTCTTTTTATTGTTTTCATTAGAAAGAGAAAAGTGCTGAGAAAGGGGAGCGAATCTGAACCCAGGGACTCCTACACCAAAGTCAGCAAACCTTATCCCTTTGTGCCAGCCAGCCTAGGGTCTTTGGTCAAAAATGAAAGCACAGGAATTTCCAGCATGTTTAATTACCAACCACAGGGAGCCTGGACAGCCCCACAAATGGAAAAACAACAGATTGAAGCTGGCAAAGGAAAATTAACTGAAAATATTTTGTGGAAGGGCCACAGAGTTGAAGCCCACTTCTGGAAGGATGCAGAATTTCATGGGAACACGATGTCAGCATTCAAAGCCTGGCTCCTGCAGAGCTCCTCAGACTCACACCTTGGGATCAGCATTCCCCAGCCTCTGCAGAGGTTCAGAGACAAATTGAGTATTTTTACATAGCTACCACACTGAAATGGGCTTGTGTGCAGCAGTAAGGTTAATACAGAACACTTGTTATAGCTCTGTCCTTTTCAATGCACTTTATAAAGAGTTAGAAACTCTAGTTATGTATTTATGTAGTTGTTACCAATCACGGTATTTGAGATGCTTCCTGCTAACTTAGTATTTATTACCAACACCACCACTAAAACAGACAGGAGAGTGACTCCATCGCCTACTTTAGCCCTATATGCCACTCCACCGGTGCATTAGGAACCGTTCTGCAAAGCTTTGAAGTGTCTTCTTCATTCATGTATGAAAGGGTACCTGGTTACATGACAGTGGGAGGACCATGGTGACAACCATTTGGGGCACAGATCACAGAGCAGGAGGGAGGCCATAGCAATACAATGTAAATTTGTGAGCTATACCCTAGCCACAGGGAGCAGAGGAAATAATCAGTGGTGCAAATCTTTTGTTCAGCATCTCGGATTTAACAAGTCTGTTAATGTTGTGCACATAGCAATGGGATGATATCCTTCCTACATGCACACAGTAAGTCTGCCATGAGCAGCCCCCACAGTGACTTTAGCAACATGCTACTGTGGACCCCCAGGAGGGTATGTAACGCCACAGGTGTTCTCATTCTGGTAACTCAAATCCACTGAATTGCTTAAGTTCCAACAGCTCTGCAACACTTTCATACATAACAGGACAGACAAACTCATTGGAAAATGTATTCAAGAGTGGTTCATCTTACTGCAGCACAAAGAGCTATGGGATGTGAACCCAGTCAACTTCACAGTGTGGCTGGTGGTGAATAAAGCAGCACAGTCAGCACACCTGCAGTTTTGCAGTGTGGCTATCTACAACAGGCCGAGGAGGATGCTAAGACAAAAAAAAGCCATTAATTCTGCAGCAAAGACACACTGTAAAGGCAGGCTGATATGTATGAAGCATTGTATGCAGAATCACACCATAAATGTGCTAGCCCTGTCACTGTCACAGCAGTGCTCTGCAGGACAGCACAGCCCCTCTGCTGGCTGTCAGTTTGGTAAGCACCTGCAAATATTACTGCCAGAATCGGAGCCCCAGAACAACATTGCTTGGTTTTCCATGCAGGGTTCCAAATAATTAAAACTGGGTGAATGTACTGCTAAATGCACATTTTGTTTATTGCACACTGTCTTTCAGCAGGGTTCATTAATTTATAAAGATATCTATGTTTCATAGAAGAGCAGGTCTGCCTCTTTCTCTAACATTCATTGTTACCTGTTCCACTCTGTGGAGTCTTGTTCCTTTATCAGGTCTGTGTCTCTCCACCTGATTTCAAGAAGCTGCCTGGTGACTAGGTAAGAGCTTTGCCCTGCCTGTAAAAATGTGTTGTTTTAACACACAGTGGCTTTCCTGCTGGGTGACGGGCAAAATTCTCACCCCCTGTGCTCCAAAGCAATCCCCAGAAGACAAGTGGGAGTTTGCTCTCAGTAAAGAACAGATAGTAAAGACAGGCTGGGAAAGGTTCATGGAGCTCTTCAGAAGAAAAGCATGACTAAGGCACTAGCTGTCAAACTCTCTGTTAAAAGCTCTAAGAGGTCTCAGCCAGGGACTAGAGCTAGATAGGCACACCTGCTGAACTCCTCTGTATCTGGCATGCCTTCCTGGGCCACAGCATGCTCAGACAGGTTGTCTTACTGCAGCACAGGGCCAAACACTGTCCACTTCCCTTGAGCTGGGGGCACCTGCTCACCCAGTTCATCCCACAGCCCAGCAGGATGGAAGTGCCCATGAGTTTTTAATGGCAGTGCCAGGTTCAAGTGGTCCCTCTTACAACAGGTACTGCCCATTGAGCTGGGAGGAGAAAAGAAGAGATAAAGGTGCTGAAAAGGTCTGAGCCAGAGAGCAGTGTACAATGAGGCACCCCAGGCTGCTAGAGGCCCTCCAGGGCCATCTGGCCTTAACAGCAGCACCAACCTCCTCCTCCCTCCCACCACACACTCCCCCCCCTCCTTCTCTGGGAAAAAGGCTGTCTCCTTCTAGTTGTAGGGAGGGGCAATTGCCATATGGGCTTGTGGCTGGGAGACTGGATGGACACCCAATATGGCAGACAAATGAAGGTGGAAATAAAGCCAAGCATGCCAGGGAAAAACATATACCCTCCTCACCTCCTTGCCTCCTCTGCCAGATATTTAGGAACCAACATCTCTACCCTGTTTCATTAAACAGAGAAGACCTACCCTATTGTCAGCTGTCCCTGCTCCATGCCAGACAGGCATTTTTCTTCTGTTATGCTCCCCCCTCCTGCCCAGCATTCCCAAGAGCCACCGGCACAGGGACAGGGATGCAGCTCAGACCAACCAGAACAGAAGTACCCAGAGGAGGAACCCAGCCATGCAGCCCCTCTTCCCCTCTCCATTCATCACTGTCAAGCTGCAATAATTGAACATTTGCATCCCCAATTTCACACAGCCATCCCCCCAACTCCCTGCAAATTAGCAGTCCACCTATATCTACAGACCAACACGACTGCTAGATATCTGCTTGTGGTGAAGGCTGTAGAGGGAGGGGGGAGGGTAAGAAAGAGCAGAAGAACATGATGTTTCTGTCCTGCTGGTGCCTGACAAAAAGTTCTGACCCTGAGGCTGCCAGCAATACTGGGCTTCATTCTTTATGTTCCTCCATCCCATCCCACAGTGTAACACATCCAAGTGGTGCTACTGCTGTTGTTGGGAGTTTGTTCTGTTTGTTTGCATCGCTTACACTTTTATCTCCTTCCCCTGTGAGCCCTCGTGGAGGTGTCTCCATTTAGTATGCAGGCCTGGTTGGCCAGTTGCCATAGCAATCCATTGCAGTTCTCATAATATTGCAGGAAGCAAGATCAAAAAAGCAGGATTGTAATAAAGGAAAAAAAGGAAAGAAGGAGGAAAGGCATCTCTCCCACTCCTCTTCTGCCCCACCACACACATGCACTTTGCAAGAGCACATCGTTTTAGGACTGGAGTGAAAGATGAACACAGTTTCAACAGCCACACTGCCAAAAAGCAGATACCCACAGGGAAGAAAACAGGCATCACTCATTTAGAAGCATGGCAGTATGCTCAGCATGCACGCAGCCTCCATTCCCTAGAACACTTTATATATCACCACTTCTTCCTCTGCTAAATTATGTACTATTTGCCTAGAGACAAGGCTTTACCTAGCACCCCCTTATCCACACAGAAACACAACTCCTTTGCTCTAAGTACAGCTGATGTCTAAGCAGTATGTTTATTCATATTGTCCACCTCTGCTCAAGAGGGAGCAGCTCACAAGCTAGAGTTTGCAAAGGCTGATGTTGGCCCTCAGTGACTGGAGGCCAAGCAAAACGATCTTCTCCCTTTATTTCACTACAGCAATCTCATTTGCTGTTTTTCCTGGATGTGCTTACGATGCCCATTTGAATCAAGTCTATACTGCTGTACAAATAAGAAGTAACCGAGCCCTTTACATAGTGGACTCCCAGATATATCAGCCAAATCACTGCCATGTACAGCTAAGTCCCAGACAAACAAGCCTTTGCTATGAGGGAGTTCAGTACAGGAATGTAACAAACACACACCAAAACATGCAATTTGACAACAGTTCCAAAACAAAGATTAGCATGCCTGGCCTTGGGGATGCTGCAGCTGATGCTTATGTCAGCAGAAAAGTGGTGTCAGTGCCTTTTGGTGTCTGCTCTGACATGTGCTGCTAACCACATGCATACTATGGATTTGTGAGGTTATGAGGTACCTAAATGAAAGGAGAATACAGCCAGTGCTGGCTGAAAAACAGACCTGGGCTCATCACCAAGACCAGGCTCTCAGCCCTGCCTCCCCTGAGCCCAGAGCCTTCACCCATGTCTTCCTTCACCTATCTTTCTCCTTTTTGAACATTTTGATTTACCTGCAAAAAATATTAAAAGGAAGTTTGTTTTGTTTTGTTTTGTTTTTAATTTGACATTATATGAGCAGCTTTAGGAAGCAAGTAGAGGAAGCCTCCATCCCCAGTGGAGAGCACGTGGCTAACGGGTAGATTTAATTTATATGAAGCACACCGCTCTCTCGTAAGCCCTGCTTGGCATATTAAACTGGTGTCTTACATCTCCTTCCAGTGCCAGAAATATTCATTTCCCACATCACAAAGACCCATCCATGAATAATAATATTAATAATTAAGTGCCTGACTCTAGGGCTATACTTTGAGCATCATAACACTCTAATCATTTGCTTATCCCATGATAATTACACTCCTCCATCCTATTTCTATGCTCTGCTTTATTAGTTAACCATTTATTTGCTAGGGTGTTTCTTGAGACTCCACCCAAGTTTTCAGACCCCAAGTCTCACCTTCCCAGCAAACTGATGAGGTATGAGCTTCACATTCAAAATTATTTCTTTTAAAAATTAAAACTATTTGTGCCACCATGAAAAGCAAGGGGAAAAAAAAATCTAATAACTGCTACTACTTTTTAACTGCAGCATATAAACAGCATTTTGGACCCCTTGGAGTCTAAGCAGCAGCATTCCCAAAGACAGCAGTCCCAAGGTTCTGTGGACAACCATCACTCTTGCCAGGCTCACAAAAAGGGGTGGGTCAGCAATACAGTGCAGTACAGATGTCCCAGCAACCTGTGTTAGTACAGAAAGAGCCACAATCATTTCAGTTCCTTCCCAAACTGAGATGTAACCAAAGCAGTGGGAAGGGAGGAGGATGAATCTCTGCCACATAAAGGCAGATAATTCCAGGTAAGCTTGTTCAGCACTGGTGAGGAACTAGAAGCAATACAGCTGTGTTAATATGGCATTCTGCCTGGACTAATTAGGTTTTCTGAGAAGCATGGTCTATCTTGCACAGGCTTATCTGAAAAGGCCATTTGTAAAGGGGTTACTTAGTTCAGTGTTGTTCTTTTCAAGCCCATTCCTATAAAAATTATGGTCCCAGTTCTGCCATCTTTCCCATGCCACGTAAAAGTACCTAGCTACCGCACCAATTTAAACTAAAAATACAGTTACATACAACTGAGGACAAGAAAAGGTTTACTGACTGCTTTCACACACACTCCTTTGCTGTGGAACTTACCTTCCATGTTTTGCCCACCAAAGCCTGCAACTGCAGCACAGATATCCAAGAGTTTCAACCACCTACTTATCCATCTCCAGTTCCTGCAAAGCCCAGCCACAAATCTGCCCCATGGAGAAAGTAGTCACTGGACAGGCAAAGACTCCTCCTTACATGCAATCTCACAGCACAGTAAGGCATCATTTCTGAAGGGGCTTTGGAAAGAGAGAGGGTTCATTAAAAGCAAGTGGATAGCTGTCTGCAAGGCCATCAGCAAGAAGAAAACAACAGCAGAGAAGCCAGAACAAAATGGGCAATAACAACTAGTACTTCAAAAGCAGAATATATAAAAAAGTTTAGCGTCAGCAAAGAGGGCTTAAGAAAATAACATGAAAGCAGCAAGACCACAAAAAAAGGTCTGATAAGACAAAAAGGCTAGTGTGTCAGGAAAGATCTCTAACGCTGGAAAAAACTACTTTTGTAATTGTTTCCAGCTCCACACAATAAACAAAAAACACAAACCCTGGCTCTTATGGCTGAATAAATTGAGATTGGTGGTATGGCTTGTTTCTTTTGTCTGTTAAATAAAGTACCAAAAGAAACCTGCTTCTTGCTGATGTTCTCCCAAACCCGAGGAGTAAGAACACATCCAAAGATGATGGGATTCTACATGCTTACTTGGGTAGAACTTTAATTTATCAAAGAGTTACTAGTTACATATGGATGAAGACAAGTCAGATCCTGCAAATTCCAGTGATATAAATACCCTCTTCTGCAAAGCCCATTGAAATCAGGAACAGCTGAAAAGACTGGACACCAATGCAGGATGATGCATTTGAAGAGACCATGCTTTGGCCAGCAATGAAACAAAGCGACAAAGGGAAGAAAACCTGATTTTCTAAGACAACATGAAAATGAGAGGCCAGTTTTATAAAACTGTGACCTATCAGACTCCAGCACTGACACTAACAGACAAGTATCAGAACAACTTCTAATCAGATTTCATTGCTCACGTACTGACATACAGAGAGCCACCTCCCAGAAGTTATTAACCCTGTTCATTGGTGTCATGTAGAGCACATTAGGTTTTATGAAGGAAGCAAATGCCCATACAGCTTGTGGTTCCCCACATCTCTAAAAGCAAGTCACACAACCCAACTGCCCCTGTCTGGAGCTTTGCCTCACTCTGCACTAGAAAGCTGCACTGCTTTGTTATACCAAGATACCTACAAACCTCCCCAGCCAGGCAGACCTTGTCTTAAAGGCATTCTATGCAGATTTCACTATTCCTATAGGGAAAATGGGACAGCCACGTCTTGCAGCACTGCCCAGAGCACAGTGATATGCAGAGGCATGTTAGCCTTTCTTCCTCCTTTTCAACACCACCATGCTGCCCCTCCCCTCTTCTTTTTAGTCAAACAGCTGCACACTAAATGCCTGGAAGGACCTTGCAGGGGCTGCTGTTTCACACAGAAGCAAAACACCACCCATCAGCTGCAGGAAGTCAGAGCCGAGAGGCTGCAGCCAAGCTGGTGCTCACTGGAAGCAGCTGATGGCTGAGTCTTGCCTTCCTGCAAGGCAATCCCTCCTGGCTCCTCCTGAGTTCAGAAAGTACCCTCACCTCCTCCTGCCTGGCTTGGAATATGGCCTCCTAATGACCTATAAAATCACTATACCTGCCTTTGTACTATGAATTTTTACCTCTGCAAGCACACCAGCAAAAAGTCATATTGCCTAACAACAATTAGTTAAATTATTAAAATTTCAAATCAAGCCTAAGTCAAACTATTAAAAAAAAGACAAAAAAAACCCCACACCCCAAACCAGAAATAGGTACTTCAAATTATTGCTTTAACAGAGTAACACAGCCTTATCAGATGGTTTATGTAAACATACTAACACCAGAATACTTGCAATACTTCCTGGAATACCTCACTTATCTAGAATATTTGCTAACAATTTGCTGCAACTGTTGACTTTGAGTGTTCTTTGTCAGAGTTCATAATATGTCCAGTATGGCTAATTGTCTAGATCATGTTTCTGGATTTGCTTCTTGACTAGACACCTCCCTGAATCAAAATCAGCCTTCATAGTAGCTATTGACTATATCAACATGAGTACTTGCATATACGTCCATAGTTAATGTAAGTATCTACAGGAGTCTCCTTTTCCCAACATCTCTATGAACTAAACTATGTTTGTCAGAGTAACCAGGGGAAGTCCAGAGAGGAAGTCAGAGATATCACGGGGATGATATTTTGATAATTCATACCATATTCTGCAATGAAACTGGGATGGGCAATGAAAATCATCAACTATCCATCAGCGGCTTTTGTCAGCAGCCATTCAGCTCTATCTGGCACAGGACAGATCCCCCACTAGTTATCTCGGGCTTCTTGTCTCATTTAAGCTGGGCACTAAACCCATCTTTTACGTTGTTTAAATACAAAACAAAAGTATACACATTTGCATAAATGATACACAAGCAAACCTGCCCCATTGCATCCAGGAGAAGGCAAACTTGAACTAACAAGACCAGCACCTGACATCCATGAGGACCTGAGGCTAAAACCCAACTGTTGCTTTATACTTTTAATTGCCTGGTAATATGCATTCATTGCATCAGTCTGCTGTCTTGCTGTGTACGCAAGACTGCAAAAGCTTCAGGGCAGAGGCCATAATTTTTTTTATGTTTATACAGTGCCTACAACAACAATATAGTAGCAACTGGAAATCAAATAATTAAGTTGTTATAGTAGTAATGACAGAGCTGAGAAGCAGTGATTCTGGCTGTGTCAAAGCTGCAGAAATTCATTTAACACACAGCTCTTCTAGCCTTCCTGGCCTATTACAGAACCTAGCTCTTGAGGGCAGAAAATTGGAGATAAACTAATGCACTGAGGGCTAGCAGTCCTATAGTATGTCAGTACACAGCAGCTAGTCAGGGTGATATGATGGCAACAGTCAAAGAAGCAAATGAGCCCAACTGCTTCACATTGCCTACTCTGAATGCTGTGGGTTAAATCCCTCTAACCTACAGAGGGTAGAACTGGGTACAAGAAAGATGAATAAGATTTCTTTTCATGAATGGGGAAACTGGTAACAATAACCTCGCAGACCTGCAAGATAAGTCAGCCTTGGCACACTCATCACTGCCATTGCACAACACAACAGCTTTCCTCTCAATGAAGTTAAAGCCTCAACACGTCCTTTGGAGGCTGCTTCTACTCAGACAGTTAATTAAATTCAACAGCACAGGGCTCCATGTAGCTGTCTTCCAGAAGCTGGAGGGTAAACACAATCAGTTTTTAGACCAAAAAGATGAACGGTCAGTGAGGCAAATTCAGCCACATGTTCAACTCTGACTCTTTACTACTGGTGCATCAACTCCATTAATAAAAGATCCTTCAGTCTAAGTTATGACACAACTGAGACCCCATCACTTCCAGTGGGACACAGGCCAGAGAGGACAGACCCTGTAATCTATCTATTAGTAATTTTTAAGCAGAGCACCGTCCAAATTCATAGGTAATGCAGAGATGAGAAGAAAGAGTAAGAGCTTATTTTTGTTGTTTCTATTAGCTAATATTCTCAATAAAAGTAGCCATATATTGTCTGGTATGCCAGAAATTCCTTGAACCTTTATGTTTAGTTTTATTTAAACAACAACTGCTATGAACTGATTACACTCTCAGTTAATGACAGCCACAACAGGTGGGTGGAACAGAAGAAGGAGACAAGGCAATGAATAAAATGAGAACATTTTGCATTCTAAGCAGTTACCACATTTCTCTATGCTTCAAGAGTGAAGGGACCCTTTCTGCAGTGTTCATCTGTGGGACCTGTTCATTGTTTGTATGATAGCACCTACAGCCACATTAGAGAACCACCTGCTGCAATGCTTGGCACTGCGAAAGATTTGGACTCATACCCAGACAGGATATGGTGTTTTAAAACAAACTAGATAGGGCACCAATCACTGACCACATTTGCACCTGGCCTAAAGACTGCAGCCAAAGACTAAAGCCCTACCTACCTCATTAGAAGTCATGCTAACACACTACAGTCCTTGGGTCTGAAATCTTAAAATTTCACCAGATGGGTGGGGAACAAGGCATGCAGTTGAGGAGCTAAAGACAATAGAACAGACCAGAAAAAGGACTGGGAAAGAGCTCGAGCCTCTTCTGTACTAGCTCAGGGTTTCACCAAGACAGCACGTTGTCACTGCTCTATCCACATTTTGCCTTGCAGAGAACAAGGGTAAGACTGTACTGTAACTGCTTGCCTGCACTGTTTTCTCCAACCAGTCCAGCCTGTGTGTTGTCAATGAGTGCCTCTAGCAAATGGGAAAAGGGAGCAAGTCCTCTCATGTATGAAGCACCAGGAAAAAATAAGTATCAATTATCAGGTTTGTGACTGTTGTTTCGATAGCTTGTCACCCATGTGAGGACCAAGTTCCCAGGAAGAATCTGCAGCTCACGCAACCCTGAAACCCAAAGAGCAAAAGATCACAAGGTTCAAAGAAAGAACCTGTCCTGAAGGGGTCAGATACAAGTCCCAGTAGCCATCCAGTTAAACTCTGGCACATGCATTATTTATGGAATCATTAGTAAGTCAATGGCTGCTGGCCACCCTGGCCTACTCACACTGCAAACAGCCCCAAAGCACAATGCAGCCAGACACATACAACCCATCTTATGCAGAAGTGGCTCTGGGCCCCTGGACCCAGGTTTAGCAGAGGGCTTTGCTCTTTCCTCTGTGAGCCCCAGCCTCCCACACAGCCACTCGCACTGCCAGTGATGGCATCCGCTTCCAAGGCCAAGAGAAGCACTGGTCCCTGGCTCCTTCCTCTCAGGGAGGCAAAGCATGTAGCAGAGCTGCAGGGCAACAGTGGGCAAAGGTTGCTTCCCCTTGCAAGGGGAAATCTCTGTCCCACACCCCACACCATGAGCCTCCCTGCAACATTTGCTGTGCAAGGGAACTGCAAGGTCAGGTAGGAGGTGTGAAAACAAAATTGCTGTTCTTCCTCGGAGGAGCAAGCATCAAAATCCTGCAGCCTGCCAGCATGGCTGCAGGTGAAGCTGGCTTACCGCTCCCACTCAGAGCTGTTTTAGCAGCTGTGAATTTAACAAGAGTAGTATTAAAATAACTACGCTTATTTATAAAAGCAGGCAGGCTAAGTGACATTTCTGTCACAGAGCACACACCACCAGGAGATTCTCTGACGCTGCAGCAAACCAACATAATCTGCATTATGATGCACTATTCCCTCTGCAGCACGTACAAGACAGCTATGCTCTACTGGTATAACAGCAGGGTTTGATTCTCCTCCCCCTAGAGCAGGGGGAAGTTTTGTTACAGGCTTTGGAGGTATAAGATCAAGTGCTAAATCCATGAGTAACCACTAATGTTACTTGCATTCACTTGCCTGTTCATCTTGTATAATCAGCATTATATATCTTGTGCATCATGCTGTCTCTGCAACATCCTGCAGCATGCTGTTCTTCCTCACAGCTCAGTCTAAAATAAGGGCATTCTCTTTGGAGGATGTCGCATAAAAGTGCATTATAACATCATTTCCATTTTACACCATATGGCTGATATTTTCAGACACTTAAATATGGGACCACTGAAGTTAATGAAAGGCTCATGTTACAGTTATTTAGACTCCTTCAAAAATCTCAGCAACTTATTGGAATCTCTTCTATCGATTCCTCTCCTACCCATTACAAAGACTGCTGCTGTACAGTATTGTATGTATTAACAAACATAACAAAACAATGAGGTCAGATGCCCTTAATCACACCAGTTTAAATCCAGAGTTACTTTGATAAAATCAATTGGATTATTGATATTTACAACAGTATACAGGGAGCAGAATTTGACCCCTAATCTCTATCACATCAGTTCCTGCCCTGCAGCAAACTGGAGGTCCTCCTAATCTGTTCAGATGCCATCAGTGTAATCTGCAGCAACTGCTCTGCATCTAGCAAATTACTACAACAATCAAACATTGAGCAGTAAAAACAATTAAACACTGAGCAGTAAAAACAATTAATGCTCATATCCAAGGCATGCACTGTCCTCTATAGCAATAAAACATGCACCAAACCTCTGCAGTATATTGCACAAACTAGCTGTACGTGTCAACAGAAGTCTCAAACTCAAGATACCCTCCCTGCAGTCTACCACCAGCTTCATTCTGCCTGACTCTCAACATTCACTGGGCCTGATTCTGCCCTTCTCATCTAAGGTATGAACATGATGGTATGCTCACTGGTCCCTAGCCGGACAATCAGAGTCCTTCTGGAATAAACAGGTACACATAGCTGCAGAATCAGATCTGCTGATATGAACAGAAGTTGTGGAACCCATTCTTCTACCTTTTGTGCCCCTTTCTAGTAATGTTATGTACTGAGCTTTCTGAAATGTTCGTTGAATGTGTATAGGTCTCATCTGTACCAAAACACTTTTTTTTTTTTTTTAGAATTACTATAGATTGTGAAAGATAATGCTTTCTTGCCTTTTTCCACATAAAGTAATTTATCAAAAATTCTAGTCTTTTTTTTTTACTACAACTTAAGAGGGGAAAAATTGTAAGTCGAAGCCATAAAGAAAAAAAAAAGTGCATTCTAATAAAGACACTAAGCTCTACCCTAGATACCTGTGGATTCTGACTGTGCCCATACCAGCACAAAGATGGCAGTAGCACGTGTTCAATTAGAACATACTTTAAAGCTATTCTGTGCTGTGGTCAAAAGGCATACATGGTGTAAATCATAATCCCAAAGACTGACACTAAAATTGCCTTAGATGTCTCACAAATGGACATAGCTTAGCTTTTACATATTAATTTGGCTGAAAAAGCCCTGCTTTTCTAGTATTCAAACTGCAAGCAAGGTGCAGGGGGGATGACTTTTATGCAGGTAGGTGGGCTCTTTTTCCATCATGGACCACTGCTGAGTTAAAGGTTTATAAACTACAGCAAGCTTGCCACTATCACTATTAGAAAATGATGCCATCTTAAAATAGCACAAAGGCAGGTTCCAAAGAAAATAGCATGGTTTCCTTCCATATACTTGCCTGTGTATGTGCCATTCTCATGTTACACAGACAGACAGAACACTACTATTACAGCATTTGCTGTATCTACAGATACAAATGCTGTACCTAAACGCTGATACTACTTGGCTACAGTGCCTCCATTGTAACTGTCTCCTTTTTAGTCCTTGCTCATCATAAATTAATTACTTCTTAAATGAGAATATGTTCCTTTAGCTATTATGCGAGAGACCTGCGCTTTGAAAGAAATCTTTCTACAAGAGATTTAGGTGCTGGGGAAGGCTGCTCTGGGCCAGTGCAGCTTTGTTGTGCTGTCTATTGGAGAAGAAAAGCTTCCAGATACTCAAGTACTTATCACAAAACACGACAAATTAACATCAACATTCAAACAAGTTCAAAAAAATAATTTCCCCTTCAAGCACGCTCAGCTTTCCTTCCCATTCCAAATTCAACACAGGCGAGTTGCCAGGTGGGATGGCTGCAGGCAGGCAGCCAACACAGCACAGCTCCACCCACGTGAACAGCAGCACCTTCACTCCGCTTTGGAGTGACTGAAATTCTCTTCAGCAGCTCAGGATTTCATGCACTCTGGGATTTCAGTGCTTCATAAACTGTAATTATTTTTTTTGCTTGTTTTCCTTTCTGTTAAACAATCCTTTGCATGTAAATGTGGGGAGCTTCACAGTAGGCAAATCACAGAACAACCTGCCCAAGAGGAAAGCTCCTTCCTAGAGGGCACGTCAGAGGTTTATGCCTTAACATACAGGGTTCTTGTAGCTTTACCATTTTATTTCACTTTATCCTTTTTAATTCAACTATTGAGGATCTTGGCATTTAGAGACAATGAGGGGGTCTCAAGACCATGAATACAGGTTC
This sequence comes from Elanus axillaris, assembly GCA_026212715.1. Classification (NCBI taxonomy): domain Eukaryota; kingdom Metazoa; phylum Chordata; class Aves; order Accipitriformes; family Accipitridae; genus Elanus; species Elanus axillaris. The sequence goes on along the minus strand of JANZLQ010000092.1, from coordinate 6,203,121 downwards.
AGCGTTCAATCAATTTCCACAGGGAGTTTGATGCCCAGCTTGTTCTTTCTGCCTTGGAAAATTCTCCTCTTTAGTTCTTTGGATCCTGCTTAACTCCTAGCCCAGTGCTACCTTTTAATAAGATGTTCTGCAACATGTGACAGAACATTTTCTTTAGCAGTTTAAAAAATGTTGCCTCTCAAAGTTATCCAGCATCTCTTTCCTCTTCTACTGTAAAATGCAGAAAGGGGAGTTCCTTACCATCATAGTACTAGTCCTCATTTCACATGCTTCTAGAATAACTCTCCATTATTACCCCCCTCTCCAACCTAAATAATCTCTCTTTTTGTGTGGAAGCTGCCTCACATTTCTAAGAATAATCACTTCTCCCTGAACACTTTCTATTTTTATAATGCTTTTGTGAACACAGAATGACTGAGAACAGACCCAGAACCACAGGTGAAGGCTGGAGAGGAAATGTCCGGATCTTAAGCAGGAGCAGCTCTGGCTACTGAGGCTGCTGACAGTCTAAATCAACCTTTTCCAGGTTGCAGATCCTAAAAATTTCTCAGTGGCTGTCCTAGGCCTTGTATAGCAAATCTAAGCACACTGACAACAGGCTCACTTTCCTTCAGCGCTCTTAGAAAAGCCTCCGGGAGCCTCCAGCCTGCAGATTATAAATCACTAAATCAATTGCCTTAAAAAGAGGTGCAAGTTTCTCATTCAGCTCAACAAGGTGTTAACACTACAGCGCAACAGCAACATGCGTGTCAGCACTCCTAACAAGCCTGACAGAATGATGACCTACAGAAACATCAGACAATTTTGCAATTGTGCAAGGATTTGGGGAGTATAGCTGGTGTCAACATCTGTATTTTTCAGCCTGACCTCTGACATTGGAGTCCTAATTCAGAGCAAGGAGTTTAGTGAAATAATTCTGTTTCTCTTCCTATGGCCCTGATTAGCATAAACAGATGTAATTTTTTATGCAAATGCATGGCATTTGAAGGTAAAAACTCTGATCTATATAATAATTACATACACTTTTTAAGAAAATGTTTTTAAAGAGCAATGAGATAAAAGAGGGAGAATGTAACTACTATGGCTGATGTCCTACATAAGTTAAAATGGGTATTGTAACTAAGATAAGGTTTGTCTTAAAGTTCTGATTCAGCAAGATGCTTAAGCATGTAAGTAATTTTAAACATATAAATAAAGCTGGATGAGAAATATCGGATGCTTTGCTAAGGAAAATTCTGGGGGAATTTCTCATTTCCATTAAAATATTTTATTTCACTAACTATAAACTAGATCTTTAAAAAAAGCATTTTCAAAACTAAAAAGTTGCTTCCCCAGCATAAATTTCTATTTTCATTTTTCCCTTCAAAAGGGAAGAGACAGAGCAGAAAGTTTCAGTGAATAAAAATTCAGTGCAAAAATCTATTTTTCCATTTGTTCCCCGCAAGCTCTTCTGTGAGTGTGAAGTTTAACTATGCTTAAATGCTCTGCTGAAACAAAGGGTAGACAGGGTTTCCTCAGACAGGTTTCCTCAGACAGGCATGTTAGGGCTGGTCCCTGTAGTCTGTGCTCTGACACTGTAAACTGGCTACCCTTCTGCAGTGCAGCAACCCCAAGGCACTCAGTGATTGCTGAACGCTGCAGCCCAGCCCCTGCGCTGGGTCCCAGCTGCTGTTCACCTCCAATTCATTTGTGCCTGACCTAACCCAGGCTGTGGTGCAGGGGCTTGCTCTCTTCACTGGTGAGTGCCGTGAGCTAATATCCCATGTTAGATGTCACACAGATGAATAGGAGGCAGACAAGGGGAGCACGCTAGGCCCCAGCCCAGCCGTGAGTAACTTACATTTGCCTAGAAGAATGGGTAAGTCTATGGGCAAATCACCAAGTAGTATCTTAACAAGAAGAGAACGATGATGAGATGTGCTAAAGAAAACGGACAGTGTGACCCACCTTGCTCCCATTGGCCCTGATGAGCCTCTCTCTTTACCGGGTCACCACAGCCAGGCACAAGGCATTCACAGAGCTATCACCCTGAAAAGGCTTCAACCAGTCACTCATCTTCCCTTCCTGGATTCACTCCTACCAGGTTGCTTGGCTTTGCTTTGAAGTCAAACAGGGAATTGGGCAATCCCCTCCTCAAGAAGCAGCTAGGGAAGGAATATGAAAAATGTACACAAAATTAATCCAGTCCAGTGACAACCTGAGGATGGGGGGGAGGGAGAAGGATTTACTCATTTTCATGACAATAGCCACAGAGAAAAGAAATGGTCTCCTGCCTCTCCCCAGGGACTTGAATTGAATTCCCAGGGCTGCCAATCAGATCAAGAATTTAACAACATTTATTCTGTGGGGAGGCTGTCTGGAGCCAGCACGTCAGCATCTGGATGATGCCCTGAGCCTGCACATGCAGAACAGCCAGAATCATGAATCTGCCTGGCTGGCCATGCAATGAGATATTCTAGACACATGCACAGAGAAGCGGTTTCTCTCATTTATGGCAACATAAAGCTGGAGAGTCAGGGAAGCCTGTGTTATTCACTAAAAAAATGATAGGACACAAGCTTCAGACCAGAAGTCACTGGCATTTGGACATACAGTGTTGCTGTAGGCCCCACGCCTACAAACCAGGATTTTGACTCAGACTCAATGACTGGCAACAGACTGGTTTAAGTGGTTCCCGTCTGGAACACTGGTTTTGCACCAATGCTGGCAGGGAAAGAGACCCAGCATGTCACAAGGCTGGCTCTTCTTCTGGGGTGGTTTGCAAAGAGTTAAATTGCAGCTTATGTGACTTTTAGCCCACTGCTTGCAAAATTAATTCATGTTTCAGGCTGTAGAGAACACAAACCATTCATAGTGCCAGGGGGATGATAAGCTCTGAGAGTCAATTACTGCACAGATGTGTCCCAGTTCAGTTGCCACTTATTTTAGTAATAATTCCACATATATATTTCTATATATTTAGCCTATACAGGTTAGTTGCAAAGAAGTCTGTAATCTACAATAGTTTTCTCCTAAATATCCCTGAGTAAGTGTATTTATTACTACAAAGTTTGCACAGCTGTTTCTACAGAAACAAACAGGACCACATGGATATTTCTGTCACTAGCAGTTCAATCTTTCCCTCACTCCAGTTTCATTTCTTTCACTGTTTTTAAATGCTCAGCGAGAAAAACATCACAGTGCAAATGCCAACTCCACTTTTGTTCTTTCCTGGAGCATTTATAGCAATGGCATTTTCAGATGTTGCTTAAAGCATGGCACAGCTAATGCAAGACACCATGTTCTACTGAAAAACCTGGAAAGGTTTCCTGCCAGTAAAGGACTGTTCCCAATTTCCTCAGAAACTGGAGAGCCAAAGGAAAGGATCTCCCACTGCAGACATGAGAACTAGCCTCAGACTGCAAAGCATTCCAGCAGGATTTCAGGAGACAATTAGCTATCAAAAACTGGCAAGTACAGCACACAGTGAATTACATAGATGTATCGAAACAGTATCATTGGCATTGCCCCATCTTTCCAGCGCACCATCACTGGACCAGAATATAAGAAAACTTCATATTCCATCTGATGCAGGAAAATTTTCAGCTACTACCAAGGACTCCAATGCAGTAGTACTAGGGATGACAATGAATGCCATACCGTATTATGTTGCATATTTCCCTATATTAAGCTCAAATTATTTTGATAACATCTATAAATGGGTGCATGCCATCCATTGGAAATTCCTCATCTTTCTTTTTTAAGGAAAGAATGTTTCTGTGTAGAATTAAGGGTTGTGTGTCTGTGTGTAGGTTTCATCAAGAGCACCACCGAAAAGGTTATGCAAATAACTGCCAGAAAGGCAGGCTCTATTTTAGTGCAACTTACAGACTGATCCAAACTGAGATCTCTATATTATTGTTATTCACCCATTTAAGGTCTTATTTTCACTTCGGTTTCCATAGAAACCTGTTGTCCTAAATCTGCAGCACTTATAGCCTTTTAGTGTCATGGGTTCTTTCTTTACAGCTCTAATTACACCATCATCCACAAGGGGAAATGGCTGGGATGCTTTTCCCACCACAGAAACATTCAGGAAGTGCTGCTCTGTAGACAGAGGGAATATAAAACCTAATCATAAACCTTCAGACATCGTCCTTTTTGGACAATTCCCCTATGTCACAGCTGTATGTTTTATTGTTTGGGTTTTGAACATGGGCCATGGCAGAAATAAGGATGGAATTTGCAGAGGAAAAAAAAATTTTAAGATTTGGGTTAGCTTTTGCCTTTCCTCTGTCTTTTCTGGTCTATGGTAAAGAATAATTAAATATGACTAAAGAAACTAGAAAAATACTTGTAAATTAACTACTCTGGTGTCACATGGATATTAAATACATAAGCTTGAACGAGGCTGTCAAGGCATATGGTCCAGAAAGACCTCCCACCTCCAAAGGAATGAAGCTCATGTGCCCTTTTATTCATTTAATTCAGCTCTCAGGTCTGCATATAATTTTCTTCTCAGCATATGAGGGGTTAAGGTTCCCACCTATGCATTCCAGATAGACTCAGTAAGACTTTTTCAGTGTGCTAATACAAAACACACAGAGACCTTTGTCTTCCTACATGCTGGTAAAATGCCTGTTGTGCTATGCAGATTATTATTGTTATTATTATTTCTGGCGCTGTCACTTCTAGCTATGGTGCTTCAAAGCAATGATATTAAAAACATAAAGGCAAGCAGCCCTTTGGAAATGAGGAATTGCAACAGCAACGTCAAGAACTTTTTATAGCACCCCTTATTGAAACATCTGGAGGAAGTATCATCTAATGGTTAGCGAAGACAGCTAAAAAGCCAGGACTCCTATGTTCTGTTTCTAGGTCTGTCACTGCCACTGACTTCACATAACCTTGGGCAAGCACCTTAAAAGTTATATAAAAGTGGTACCTACCCTAGTTTGCTTCTTTATGACAGGTAAAGAAGTCCTCTAAGATTTGCTGAAACTTTCCTTCATAAGCAATAACAAAGGATGTGCCTACATGCAGTTTTCTGCTATCGCTCCAGTGGTACAAAGGTGTTTAAGGACATAGCCAGTCGTCACCCAGAACCAGCACTTACCTGCCCCAGCTGCTCACTTAACTCCTCCCATCTCTTCTGTCCTTACAGAGGTTGTGTTTCCACCCATTTGCCAAAGGAACACTTCTTGTGAGCACTCCCTAATTTTCTTCAGGCAAAGCCAACAGGTTTGCTGTGGCCAACAATTGAAACTGCTTAAGACAGACACTCAACTTTGCCTGGGGCTCTTCCGGTGATCAGTGTAGAGAGTGACGTCAGTTGGTGACTGTAGCATCTTTTACTTGCACAGCTGAATCTGGAAGACAATGTTTGCCTCTAATCTAACTGTGATGCAAGTGTTTTCTTTTGGGGAAGAGAATAATGTTAATGAATGAACATCTGCATTTATTAGTATGCCCTCATATCTGCATAATTTTATATAGCCTAGAGGCTGTCCCAGTGCTTTTGACAAAGAACCTTACTTCTTATCAATATGATTTATGCAGATACAGAGGTGGTGTACAGACCGAGTTTTGAAGCCTGGTACTCCCCTGTTTTCCTGGTAGACACATGCCCCCTTGCTCCACTCCCAAGAATGCTTAAATTAAGGTCAATTGGACATGCCACAGACAAGCTTTCTCATGGATTAGTCCACAATGATTGATATAGTGAGACACAAAGCAGTTACTTGAAGTATTACCAGGTACTTCTAGTAAATTTAAAAAAGAAGATGATGAGGAAGAGGAAGACTATTTGCTGTTCTCTTAGGTAGTCTTAAATCAGATTTGAAACTGAAAGAAAATATTTAAACTGAATTCTGCCCTTTAACTAACCTTAAAAACCCAAGCCCTCTCCTGCTCTTTGCAAACCCTAAAAAGTCTTCTTGGTAAATCTCAGTAATATTGTCTCCAACATGTAGGTTACTGTACAGACACAGAACTTCCGCTATGGTCTTTCCAACAAGGTCTTTTGACATTATTTACTCTGCATAAAGCATACCTGATAAAATTAAAATCAGAGGCCCATAAAACCAGAGTCTTTCTAGTGGACATATCATCCAGGAGCAGTTTGGACTACTCTGCCAAACAGCACCACGCAAGTCCAGAGGATACCATGAGCAATAGCTCGGAGCACTGAAGCTCTGCTTTCTGGTTTTGTATTTAGGAGGAGCTCCATGCTCTAGTGTGCCTGCTTCAAGCAAGAAGTGTGCCTTATTAGAAGAGGAGAAAAAAGACGACTTGTGCCTTTCCTGACACCAAAAATAATAGCGTCATGTATGGGGCAACCACAGTGTTGTTTAATGCCTCTATAATGATCAGAAAAATACCTAGATATCCAAATCTACTTCACCTGGCATTTCAACTAAAATGATTTAAAAAAAAAAGTTGTTGATACAATGATAATCTAGAGGTGGTAGGTGGAGAAGACACAGAACACAACGCCGTCTTCTTGCTACATTCACAACATGGTGTGGTCCTCACACTTTAGAGTCTCCCTATCACCACACAGATCTCAAGCCAAAATAGCAGGAACATAAAAATCATGACATCCTGGCCATGCACACACTCCTGAGAGCAAATATAGCACAAGAAACATCACAAATATTTATTTGGCTATAGGAATCACTCTTTTTGTCATTGCTGTGCTCTTGCCATAATTTCTGTAAATAATGAAGCTTCAAAGATACTTTCCGTAATTGTCTGCATCAGCAGAAAGCCACTTACCCAAGTCTTTACAGAAACAGAACAACAAAACTATCCCAGCAAAATCTGCACCATAACTGTTTTCATGGTTAGGGAACGTAAAACATTAGTCATTTAACCACAAACAGTGACCACAGTTACGAAGTGCAGGCAGCTGTTTAAAAGACAGCCTATAACAACCCAAAAAGCTAATTCCCCAGCCTTCAAAATGGCACAGAAATCCAACAACTTCTGAATAATGAACAAATTCAAGAAGAAAATTCCATAAAGATTAGGCCTACAATTGTCAGGTAAATTTCCTTTTGTTTGGTATCCTACATCCTGACACTCTCCAGAAACAAGAGGCTGCCATGATTTACCAATATTTCCTGAACACAGTGTGCTTCCAAGCCAAACCAGAGGTCATGCTAACGCCACCAGCTAAGGCTTTTAATCCCCAAGAGCTATGTGCAGTCTGATACAACTTTGCCCTCATCAAACTGTTACCTGTTACAAGTGTTTGCAGATGTTTTCCAGCTGTGTCAGAGGCTGCCATTATGACTTTGTTGTTAATGACACTTGAAAGGTTTCCTTTAAAAATAGTTCAGGCCCACTTAAGCTACAAGTATGGAGGGTGAGGTAGAATGCAGGCTCAGTGTTCACAGCCTGCTCTGCCAGCTGTCCCCATGCAAAACAAGAGCAGCTCTCACATGTGATGAGCAGGATGTGGGAACAAAATCACTGCTTGGGCACTGGCAGCCTTGCAAAGCTATTTCTAAACTATGCCTTGGGAGAAAAAGAGGTCACCAATTGCTTGTTTCCAACTAGCATATGCTTCAACATTGAAGCAGCCTGTGCCATGGGGTACATGCAGGTGTGTTATATAGGGACATGGAACTGGCTGGAAACTACTCAGGAACAAAAGGAGAAAACATGCATGTTCTCAGTGTTGGGAAAAGCAGGAATGTGGCAGTAACTCTTCTTGCAGGAGTGGTTATACACAAACCAGCCACTACAGAAACAGGCATTAGCTCATCCTATAGGGAAAGGAAGGGGCAGGGGGAACCCCTTGTTTCTTGTTGCTGGGGTGACCATTGACAATAACACTGTCCTCCTCAGGGCCAGTGAGCCCCTTTTTCACCCATGCTGGGTGGGAAGATAAATTACAGAATTAACATAAGCATGGGAGACTCCTCTCTGCTCCCTCAGTCAACATCTCAGGCTGAGCCTGTGGTCTGCACCAGCAGAAACACTCATCCTCACTGATCTTCGTACTGTATTTATTGCCTATGTCTACAAAGGTTCAGTCATCCTTTTATTTGGTCCCATTTCCCAATACGACATACTGTGGAGAATGCAACCATGGATGGGTGTTAGGGCATACAGGAGGGGCTGTGCTGTGTGTTAGAAGCGTGTGTGAAAACATCTGAGCTCACAACAGCTCCAAGATGGAGTTTTTCCTTCAGTGTTCTAGTTAATTATGGCTTACCTCACTTCTCCCCACCAGAAATCCCCTTTGTCCTTTCCACTAGCGTGCTATTAAGTGTATCGCGCTCAGCACTGACAGGTGACAAATGAAGCGCAAGTTGGTTCACCACACTGACCCTTCTTGGCAGGGTTTACTGAGCTGGGCCTGACCTTTTCTTGCAAGCCAAGCAAATCTCCCTTCTCTGATATTCTGCTCACAGGGTGCTGCTTTGTGGTGAAGCACTGGAATAGAAGCTTCTCACTTCCCACTATGGAGTTAGGAGGAGTCCTTTCCTGGCACCTCAAAGTCATCAGGAAAGAGCAGATACAGCAGAACATGAGGAATATTCTTTTGATAAATGAACTATAATGGTAAGATTTTTAATAGACACAGGAGAAAGGGGCTGAAGGGAAATCAGAGCATTGCTGCAATGCCACCCATCCCCTCCCAGCAATGGTACCATGTCTCTAGTAAAATATTGAATTTTCTGTACAGCTTTCAGCAAACACAAGTTTTCAAATGAACTGGTCAGCAATAGCCTGCTTTCATGACAACTTGCAAAGAAGGGAGCAGGAGGGGTGATCTGTGTCCAGTACAAAAACAAACCACAAAGACATCCCATGCAGCAGATGCACACAAAGCTGAGCTCTGCACATCAGAACACTCCCCAGAGGAGTCAAAGAATCAAAGCAAAGGAGCAGTGATACAAATAGCCTGACTTTTCAAACACATCAAAGACCAGAAACAAGTCCCCCTCAACCCCAGGGACCAAGACAGAAAAGATCTAATAAAGAATTCAAATGCCATAATCACATAATCCAATAAGCTACAGTTAAATCAAAACACCTCTTTAGCAAACATCGTGAGTGGGAGACAAAACGGCTCCGAAGTGCTAGGCATGGATGGCTCACTTAACTTCTCCCTGTTAACACATCACCTCCTGTCAGTGGGACAGATCCGAAGGTCTGTTCTTGGTATCAAATCCCCATATGGGAAAATGGAAAAGGGAGAACATCTCAACAAAAAGAAACAGCACAGATCAACCAGTTGCTGAGAGCTGAGCAGTACAGAATGTCTGCTGGACTGACTTGCCATGGAGAAAGCTGGTTAAGGTATCTGTGTGGGAGAAATGAGAAAGGGTAGAGGTTGGGAAAGAAAAAGGGAAGAAAAATATCCTCTTCAGACTGCTGCCAAGGTAAGTCCCTGTCTGTATCCTCCCATGGTACTCCACCCCTTGTTTTCATTTTATTCTGGATACCTTCTTTCTTCTCTTTCAGTGCCATATGATCTCTTCTCCCTTGTCATCTCTGAATCTCTCCCTCTTGTACTATCTAGGACTCCTTCAGTCATTCTGCCCAAGTACCTGCTCCCCCAGGTTTGTCTCTTCCACCATCTCCCTGCCAAGTCTGCCAAGTGGGGAAATGACCTTTACTTTTTGATTGTACAGCAGTGGCAGCTGCACTGAGTACTACAAGTCTGATGCAAGATGACCCTGATGCTCCCATACAGCTATCTGCTTGGTTATACATGCCATAGAAAGAAGTTCTTCCTTTGACATTGGTATAGGTATCAGCCAGGAACACTGTCTCTTCTCTGACATGCTAGGTAGGACTATCCCCTTCTTCCAAGCTCAGACAAGTGGACAGGAGCAGACTTAGGGGGAAATTATGACCTCGCTTGAGAAAGACAGATCCAGGCTTACAATCCTTCCTTTGCCAGAAAGCCCATCCCTGGCCTAACTTGAGTAATCAGGGAGAACAAGTTTTGCTGACATATGCATCCTTTAGGTATTTGCCTTTATACCAGCTCCTGAGTACAGTCAGTGAGCAGAAAGCAGTAAATCTCTCTGAAACACAGCAGGGGATGGCAGCACCAGAAAGGGTCATTTCCTCTTGCAGAGACTAGAGCAGGCAAGTACCATTCAATGGGTACAAAGGGAAAGGAAAAGGGGCCCTCAGCCCCTCTGTGTTTGTATATACAGATGCTTTTGCAGAATCCTAATATTATCCAGTGAATCTGTACATAAGTAGTAGAATTAACATTTGGAAATACATCAACCTTGTGCTGGCAGAATTCCACCCTTATGACTCTCTTTCCTGTGCAGTCTCCCGTTGTTAGCCCCTCTTCTACTGTAAAGCCATGTGCTAATCTCGGTTTTTTTGGAGAGCATAATATTCCCATGACATACCTTATAAAGTTCTTTGCTGAAATCTAGCTAGACAACATCTGCTGATGATCCAAGACAGTTAAGTTTTCTTATTAAAGAAATACATTAAATTAGTTGTATAAATGAGGACAGTATAGAACTGGTTGACTCGAATGTTGCTGCAGACCCTTAGAACACGACACGTATGGACATGTATCCAAAGCAGCAGTTTTGGACCTGATGCCTCAGTTTTCGCAGCAAGTGCAAAGTGTAGGTACCTGCAAAAAATGCTGCTAAGGCATGAGGAGGAATGCTGGAGTCCAGTGAAAAAGCACTTTTTCTTCTCTGTAACTAATCATTATGGAGGGGAGCACAGCTCAATGCAGCCATTACAATTCTAAGAGTGGGAATTAACTTATTGGAAAAGGTTGGACAGTAATCCAGGCACATGACCCCCATCTGGAATAAAGCCAGAAAGGGTCACCAACTCTTTTAAACTCCTTGCTTTATGCAATATGAAATCACTTACTGTTGATGCAAAACATGACAGTACTTGCATAGGTTATTCAAGAAAAATCCATTACCTTCATCTGCCACATACGTATCTCTGCAACAGAGCAGTGTGCGTGAGCACGTTCACACCAATTGTACAGTGAATTTCAGAAAGAGGGATATAGCAGAAACGGGAAGGAAATGGTGAATTGTTGTATATGATCTTTTACATGGTGAGTTATCAGTTGATTTATGTAGCAAGAGTCCCACAGAGTTAGTTCATGATAAATTCATGAGGCATGTGCTTTTGATCGCACAGTGCTCTTCTCATGCCTTTCCGTTTCCAGCTCCCTCTTCATCCACATTCTGGAGACAGTATTCTACCTCACAGGGTAAATTGATGCTATAGACAATAAGGACTAGTCTGCATCGGTTGCTTCTTCTGATATGACACATTCTGGAAGGGAAGAGATGCCTTAAGAAGTCAGAAGTCTGGGAGATAGCAGTGGAAGCAGGCTGATTGGTAGGGTTAAGTCTCTCCTAGTACACTCAAGCATGTATTGTGTATATGTGAAAGAAAGGGCTGACAGGGACCAGTTCTCAGTCATCTGGCCTAAGATAAAGATGCTCATGCACAGCTAAAGCATCCCAGGTTCACAAGTCGTTTAGTGGATGGATGACTTTCCCTGCTAAGCCAGGTGAGATGAAAACTCTTTCAGGGAACAGACAATGTGAGAGAAACAGTCTATAGATTTAAAAGATGCATCAGTTCCTTGTTTAGGCCTTAGATGTCAGAAATTCTGCAGTCTGAACTCATGCCCCGATATAGCTATACTGCATGAGCGTGACTACGCCTAAGGAGTAAGTGGAGACACTGCGGTCAGCATGAAACCCCGCACAGCTTAACCAACAGATACTTAACCAGCCTTTTGGAAAGGTTGTGCAGCCCACACACTGGTACTATATTGCTTTGAACACACCCTTTCAGATCAGCATTAAGGATGACTCAGAGCATGTTGTGGCATTCCTTGCTCTCGGCCTCAGTTCTGCTCTCACTGAAGCCAGCAGTAATCTTGGTGAGCATTGCATGTGAGCCCATGGAAGCAAGGAAGATAACCCTTTGCAAACCCCATACTGCTTTTTAGTTTGTAACTGCTCAGTACCCAGAAACAATGTTCCAAAGCTAGTTTTAGGGCACAAAGGCATCCCTGGGTTACCTTTATTGGGATACCTACTTAGTAGGAAGATGGCATTACTACAGTGGCATGACAGTAAGTAACAGTCACATGACAAAGTAACACAACCTAGAGAGCAGCCCAAACTGGCCTAACTACAAATCAAAATCTGCTTATGCACCTAGGCAAATAGTGACCTGTGGCAAGATTTCTGCTTCTCAGCACAGGCAGAGTGTGATGGGAAGGAGAACAGCCTTGGGAAGATCTCTGGCATTTGAACCAACTGCTACAGTCTGAAGAACTGTGATGAGGGCACGATCCAGAGTCACAAGGCTATGTCCACCACAGGGTAGGAAGCACTGGCTTGGAGAAAGCAACCATACTGGAGCACGCATGCTCTACTGGGAGAGTAACCAGACCAGATATATCACAGAATGATCTATGTCTCATTTTCCCCATCTGTAAGACTTTCTAAATGACAGATGCACAGACAGGAGAGGAACTGAATGAGTTAAGGACTATGTGCTAAGCTTGGACATACATTCTTGCTGGGACAGATATGCCAACCAGGAGACATTTCCTTACCTCAAACACCCAGTGCGCCACCATTCGCTAAAGAGAGGTCCTCTGGCGTCCAGATACTCAGCTCTGACTCTGTGGTACAAGAACCCCCGTGCTTTTAAACATCCTCAGTAACTGTGACACTTTGGGAGACACAATAATTTGCATAATTGCCAGTTCAGCTTCTAATAATGTACAATGCGCTCATTAACCCAATTAACCCCACACAGCACAACAACCATCACAAACAACACAACTGATGTGGTGGAGAAGAATGACCGCTTGACAGCCCTGCCACATACCGGTGTGTTGACATGACACTTGCAAAGGCTGAAGGTAACTCCCAGCGGCAGGACCCCCACCCAGCTTGGAGATGCGGCACGTTGCCACCTGAGCTGGTGCGTTAGCCATGTGCTCAGCTTTCTTCAGCCCTGTCTCAAGGCAATAGAGGAGTTTCTCCTCCCACAAGGTTTTGCCTGGAATAGGCTGATACATTTAATTAAGTGCTATGTATCAACACCCCCATATGCACACCCCACTTCTCCACCCCCCTCTCCCTGGAAGAGTCTCAGGTGGGATTCACTTGCCTGCTTTTGCTGCTGCTTAATTCAGTCAGGCTGGTAAATAATTCAGCAGGCACTCAGCCAACAAACAAACAGGCAGGCAGCACAAATGGCCAGACAGAGAGATGGAAGAATGAGAGACAGAAAGAAAAACCAAATGGGAGATTGACAGCCTTTGCTGGAGCTCCTTTTCTACAGGCAGGACTTCAAGCAAAAAGCCATGCCTACTTCATTCCCCACAGTTACACTCTCATACCCTGAAGAAGCAGGGAGACTGTCTGTCTCATGCTGCCATGACCTACTGACAACTCACTGGTTGGGGCCCCAAGGAATGGACCCCCAGCCTTTTGCTTCACTTTTAGGGAGAGCTTTAGTGCCCTGCTTAAGCTCTTCAGCTTTTCTCTCTGTGATGGACACCAGCAGCTCTTGGGCCAGAGCTGAGCATGTGGGAGTCTGCATCATTGACTCAAATCTGTTTAGGCCTCTGTTCTCCCAGCTGTAAAAAAGAAGATGAAAACCCTTCCCCACTAGGGTCTCAGCAGGCCCAACAAACAGGAGCAATGCCAGGAGCCCAGCAGTTTGCCTGATGAAATGCCAGGCCTTGGCACTTCCAGTCCAAGGGTCACAAAGCAATTTCAACAGGCTCTTCACATCACCCTGCTTTACAGACAGGCAAACAGACCCAGGCTGTTTTGCTGACCTTCCCAACATAATGCAGCCCATCAAGTGACACAGCTGAGAAGAGCTTCTCCTTTTGGCAACTCTGTGCACCACTCACACCATTTAGGTTATCTGCATGAGCAAGCTGTGGGACTCTTGCATCCATGTGGAAAGCTAACTTTGCAGAAGCTGGTTGGAGAGTGGATGCAGTATGGTGTTAAAACAGAAACAGCACCAGTGAAATCTGGCTAGCAAAGAAGACACTAGCTCCTGATTTTAGCTGGAGGACCCAGCACAAGGCCAAGCTGTTACCCACTCTGCTATCCTGTGCGTAGATGTGGGAACAAATGATCAGGCACAGGCAGCAGAACAGAGGGAAGACCGCACTGATTCTCACAAATGTCTCCCCTCTTCTCCAAACTACAACAGTTCTCCAACTCTCCATCAGCTTCCTGGGTTGCTTCTCTATCACATCAGCACACAGAAAGTGAGCAGGCAGCAAGCACTAACTTGTAGATTATCAATTCTCAGGCAAGAGATTCCCTACCCCCAGCCAGACAGAAAGCTACAAGCATTACAGGAATCTGCACCAAAGAGACCTGCTGCAGTGACATTTCATCCTGTTAAACAGTCCCATTCAGCCTCCCAGACATTCTGCAGGAGTGTTGGCTTTTCAGAAGGTATCCAGGTCCGTAAGTAAAAGTCCTTTAGAACAAATCACAAATCCACATCTACAAGCACTGATGATGCTTCAGTAACATTGCTGTTTCCTGCAAGGCATAAGGTTCTTCATAGTTCAAGGTGTACAGCAGAAACCAGCCCAGAGCTTTGGAGTTTCCTCATTCCTGTGTCTGTGCTGGAGGCTGTCAATCCTCCACCACTGGGGAAAGCTACCTTGAATATTGTAAGCCTGGCAGATCAGGGGCAGGAGCGGGGGTAAGAGATACAGGAATTATTCTTTCCCCATCCATACTCTGCACAAGGCAAGGGAGGAAGAAAGGTCAAGGGTTAGAAGGAACACCTACAGAATGGTCTCAACATTCACAGAGACCATGGCCCATTAATTCTGGAGCAGAGCTGCACAGAGCCCTAGGGGATGCTTGTGGCAGCTCCACTCAGCTCCCTCACACATCTGCTCCACAGGTACTTTGCAGGTGAAGAAAAAAAGTTGTGCCTGTAGTATACTTGTCTTCTGGAACAACAGAAGCTCACACAGGACTTCAGGAAAACATTAAGAGTAGCATAACTTTAGACAACATAGTGCCCAGTGTTAGATATAGCTGCATCTTCTGTCTTTGGACACAACAAGAAATCTCTCTAGTATGACACACTGCTCAGAAAGTAGTAATTTTCTTTAAGTAATAAAGGCTTTCAATGCAAAAAAAAAATTACAATTAATTTTGGAAAGCTTATCAGGGATGAAAGTTACCTGACACTGCCAGGAGAAGTATCACATGACACTGACTGAGCTACTTCCTTCCCCTTGTGATAATTCAGTGAACATACCTGAACACCACTCCTGCTGTTCCAGACTTGGACAGAAACAATCCGATACAGACAACACATCCATACTACAGTTCACACTCTAGGCCATGAGTACCCACTTGTTTTACTTCTATTACCTACCCATATCTCTTGCCTCCCCTGATCTGTCCTAGTGTCTGTTTTACACAGCACTTGTGGCAGAGAACGTTGGGCTGAACTATCACAGTGTAAAAAGGAAAGAGTTTGCCTATTATTTCTCCTGCCTAGAATCCTGCCCCTTATACCAAACAATGCTTAATCATGTGAAGGGTCATAAGAACTAAGCATCTAAAGTGTGAATAAAAATATGCAGTCTCTCATTAAAATCAACTACAGTGTTGCAGTCTTGCAAGATAGCAAGTGTACCTGTATTTCAAAAAGGCCCTCAGGGTTTTCTGGAGAGCTGGAGACTCAAAAGCTGTAAGCTGGTAAATTAATTTAGATGTTAATTAAACATAGGGATAGTGATACTGCTGTTCCATGATGGGCTATGAACAGAGTTTTTGTAAAACTAATCTTTCAGAATTCTCTGACTGCATCAGTGAATATAGCAAAAGACATAGTATCATCAAGAACCAGAAATATAAATTCCAGCCTTAATAAAAGCTGACTTCCACAAAAACCATATTCCAACCAGAGCAAAGCTTCAGGATGATTCAAAGTAAACACTCCACTATTCTGCCTACAAAAACAAACAGTAAACCAAAACATTTGTAGTGGGGTTTTCTGTGATGCTTAACCTTAAAATAGTAATGAAGCTTTTATGAATGTTATTTTGGAAGAGAGTTTTCTACACATGAAACAACAAATTAGCATAAGGTAACGGTATTAATACAGCTAGTTTGTTTTAGCTAGCCATCTGAGCATCCTATGAAAATATCAAGGTATGAATTAATAACTCGTGGAACTCCCATGCACTACAAGTTTGCCAAAATAAAATACAAATCTCCAAGCACTATTGGGAGTCACAGTGCTACCAAAAAGACCTGTCTCTCAAACTGCCAGGAACCCTCTAGGCCACTGACTAGTGTGGGACACAAGGACAAGAGACATTTGGGTGTAGCTTACACACAATGTGCTCACTCAGTGAATGCCCTCACTCTGTGCTGACTTCTTGCTACAAGATATTTAACAAGACTGCATGTGAGGATTGTCACTGTAGCAGTAGCGGAAAGACATGAATTTCAAAGGAGGTGAGAGAGCATTGTATAAACACTTCTTAGATTAATTCCCTGAATCAATCCTTGGAGCCACATTACATGATAGTTGCCAAACTTCGGGATGCAGAAGTACCCTTTGCAAGAGTAGAAGACACGCAGGTTGCTTTATTAACACACTTCATATGAGTCCTCTGAGTCTCATTGACAGGGATGAAAAAAGCAATGGAAAGGTGACTTAAGTAGGTGTACATACACAGTAGTTACAGGAGAAAATACTTTTTCAGGCTATGGAATAACTAAGCATTTCCTCTGCCAAAAAAGAGAAAGAAGTAGCAAGCAACAGCCATTACTCAATGAGCAGCTGCAGAGCTGTACCTGCTAGACCCTGTGCAATTTAAAGAGTGAGAGCCCAGAAAGACACTCCAGGAGAAACAGATACCTTCTGCTGGTGGGTAATGAGTCAGCTGACCAGAAAACAAAGCATTCCTGGAGACAAGGCTGCCCCTGTAGCGGCTGAGCCACCATTACACTACGGTGAGCTGTTAAGCTAGGTGTGGCAGCAGCGTGGCAAGGCTGACTCCTTGTCAAGTGTTTAGTAACCTACCACCCACTGTGGCAACAGGTTAAAAGGGAGCGGGGTTACTGCTGCCCAGGTCTGGATACTGCTTTTGGGTTCATGCCTGGACTCACCTTGGGTGAGCAATGAAGTCACGTGAAACTTTACAGCAGTTCTCAGCAGGGTCGTGCAAACCCCTTCTGGTTTTGGCTCAAGCAGGCTCATATCCCCTGAACCTCGGCCCGAGATTTTGTTTCAAATATACACAGGCCCTCCAAGCATAACCACAGCCAAGATCAGCCTGGTTGCAAGTCAAACGTTCAGATGGTTTCCACCCCAAATCGTAAATCCCACCCTGTCACCTGGAACTGAGCCCATTCTGATCA
This sequence comes from Elanus axillaris, assembly GCA_026212715.1. NCBI lineage: Eukaryota > Metazoa > Chordata > Aves > Accipitriformes > Accipitridae > Elanus > Elanus axillaris. The sequence goes on along the minus strand of JANZLQ010000092.1, from coordinate 6,185,716 downwards.
AACCTCAGCCTGCATTTGGGGGAAACTTGACCCTGGTTCACTGAAAGGTTTGCAAATCCAGCCCGTGTTCTGGGTTTGTAACAAACCCTCCGAAACAGGCAAAATGCCCTTGGGTTTAGGGTTCATCTGGACCTTGTTGCCAGAGTCATGGTGTCATCTAGTGGTGACCGCTTGTATGGGCATACACACAGTACCCACCTCCGTTTCCCAAACACCCCCTCAGAGTGTAGCGCAATTGCAGGTCCAGTGAATAATTTTCTCCCAAAGTACATCAACTTTTTGAGAGGCAGAACAGCCCCAGTATTTCAGCAAATGCCACTCGCATCTCAAAGAGAGCTTTTTGCAAAGGATCCCTACTAAAGTGAAGGGCAAGCTTCACTTTTCCTATCACTTCTATATAGTTAGTAGACACAATCTCCTGGGAAAAGGGGAAACCACAGCAGCTTTGAGGGACAGCAATCAGCAGCAGGCTCTGTCATAAACAAGTTTTAAATTCGAGACTCATACTCACCATAAATGCTGCATCTGCTGAAATTTCACTTTTATCTATCCTGTTACAAATAATGCTCAAAAATCCTAGTAATAGATATTAGAGGGAAAAGGACTCCAATTTCAATTTGTACTTTGAGAGCTCCCTTGCATAGGCACACAAATGTGCTCAGTTCTCAAGAAATGGCAGCTCAATTTATATCCTATTGGGTTCAAGTTCCTTAAGAATTCAGCAGCCAAAGCAGCTCCCAAATTCAGGGCACATCTTTTGCAAGAAATCAAGCTCTATATGCCTCACTTCAAGCATTTCTAAAGGGATTTGGCCCACCATATATCCCATGCAACAGGGTTATGGCAACATGAATTCCTGCTCCTCTGTGAAGCTGTGAACTGACATACCTGCTCTTCAGCCTGCTCTGGTTTTAAGAAACCTTCAGTGAGATTTAAGCTTAGGATTTTTACCTCCTATCATTTGAGATGAAGCAGGAACACAAACATGATTGGTTTTCCAGGCTCAGCTGATGGGTAGGAAGTGAGTTACCATCAGCCCTGTTCCCATAGCCTCAGGCACTGCACTGAGTCACTTGTCCCACAAGCTGATAAAAGCTACATCTCAAAGGAAAGAAAATTCTCTTCAGATTGGAAGAAGGATCACCTTGTCAGCAGAGAGGCAGGGAAAAACACTGATTTCAGCTTTATCCTGGAAACCAACTGGGTTTTCAGGTTCCTGAGGTCCTTCTGAGGTTTCATCACAGATCCAGCTCAGGTGTTTCCTTGGCAGGTTTGTCTTCTTACCTAGAGCTTAATCCCTCTCTCTGATCTAGTTATGCTGTCTGCAAGCTAATAAACTTGAAATTACTGTATATCTGTGTGCACCTCTGTTTAAGCTCTGATCTGTGACACAACCATAGCTGTACCTAGACTTGCTTCTTTCTTTATTGTCTGGGGTTGCAGCCTAAAGGCCAGAATTGATGCTAAAAATGTTGAAATTCAAATCTCAGTTTACACATGGGGTAAGAGGGACAAAGCAATTTTCAGAGCCCAGGTTTCTGTTGGGATCCATCCCTAGGCAGTGCTTTTTAAGCCTGGTAACAGCACAGACCAGGGCTATCTTTGTGGTAGAGGATTACAAACACCTGATCCCACCTTTGTCACAGACAGCATGGGGAAGACTATTAACTACTACTTGCCTGGACTCAAAATGACCACAAGAATTATTCATAATCAATGAGATCTTTATAGTTGCACCAAAGTGTTTTCTTCTCTTGGACCTGTCTTCTTCCCCCATCCTAGCACCTGTGTTCTGCTTATTCTGCAAGGCTTAAAGACTTCACAGTGCCATCTACCCACTATGTCTACTGTAAAGGTGAAGCCCAAGGTGAATTGCTCAAAGCTAAGAGAGAATATTAAACTACTGTTACGTGGGGAGGTTTTTAGTTTTTAATAAGTACTCATGAACCTTAAAATAATGGACAACTTGCATCAGAGCCTGCATATAGAGCACCTTTCACCCCAAAGTAGCTTTCTAAAAACGTCTATGAACACAACCACAGAAATGTAGCCACCTCTGGAGCTGAATACAGCTTCTTCTTATCCAACACAGTGCAATAACAAGGAGAACTACTGTACTGTCCATGAAAAACCACTGGGGTTTTTTGGTAAATGCACTATAGATTTCTGCATGCTTGCTATACCAGAGGAGACCCATATATTTAAAGGCTTCACCTGAGACAACAATGCAGAGTCAGCAAAATGCATTTCCTTTATGTGCCTCGGAAGGTCAAAAACCTCCCCAGCAGAATATGGTGGAATACAAACTGCCAGGCTCTTGAGCAATTTCATATCTGATACTCAGGTACTCGCTAGCTCTACCAGTCAGTCCCTGCCGTGACAGATATGTCACAACTAAAGGTCATGGCAAGGTTTTTCCTGCCAGACTTGTTCGCCTTACACGAAAGGCAGATGGCAGATTTGTTTCTCCTCAATTGCTCGGCCCATGTGTCCCAGGCACCATCGCTTGTTTCGGAGTGCCCTCTGCTGTCCAGCCCACAGAGCTGCGAGGCTGCAGTTAATGAGGCCGAGAAAATTAGCGGGATCTCGGTTAAGGACAGGCAGCAGTCAGCACCATTCAGCCTCACATGCAGCTGAGAGTCCCCGTGCTAGAGCTGAGACCCGAGCTCAGCATCTGGCTCGAATTACCAGAGATTTAAAGGCAACAGGTTTAGAAAGCACTGCCACCTACCAGGGCTGCAGAGACAACTGATTTTCAGGTCTGTTTTCCAGGGCAACTGTACCTCAGCTCACCTCCCACAACTCACAGAGCTCTTACCCAGTTCTTCTCACCTGAGATCTGGCACAGAAGAAGCAGCAGATGCCCTTTGCACTGGCACTGCCGTGACACTTCCTTTGCAGCCATGGGAGGCAGCTTTAACCTTCACTTCTAACCTGCCCAAGTCATCTGAGTGATGAGTAACTCTTGCCTCCAAAAGAAAACAGGAAACCTGACTTTCATCCTGCCCTAGCCCAAGATGTGGAGCCAGGAATCACAGGGTGGGTGGGGGGTGGGAGTGGTGCCACAGGGCCTCAGAAACT
>JANZLQ010000092.1:6132380-6177406 GCA_026212715.1 Elanus axillaris | reverse complement strand
AAGAGCAGAGAGCATTCACCATAACTCTATGAGTACTGTGTGTTTGACTCTCATTTCCCTGCGCTACCTCCTGTAAGGGTCTTGCATTACTGATTCATATTGAATCCTGCGAGCACTCTGTCTCCTCCCGCTGCACACCCCTCATGGCCGGCCCCCTCACAGCGCAGCCCCACCTCAGGGCTGAACCCACCTCACCTCAGACACCTCCGCACCTCAGCATTGAGCTTTCCTCAGGGCTGGGCCTTCCTCAGCCTTAAGCCCCCCCGGAGGGCCGCTTCTCCTCAGAGCTGGACCCCCACTTCAGCGCGGCTGCACCTTCCTCAGCCTCGAGCCCCCCAACAGGGCACGGCTTCTCCTCAGCCTCGAGCCCCCCAGAGGGCAGGGCTTCTCCTCAAGTGCTGCCCATCACCTCCTCAGCCAGCCGCCAGGGAGCACCTCGAGTCAGTCCCCATTCCCCCGCCCACCATCCCAGGCCCTGGCAGCCCCTGCCCAGAGCAAGCATGGACTGGCCATCCAGTGGAAAAAAAAAAAAAAAAAAAAAAATCATCACCTGAATCTGGGACTGAGTTTTCAAGAGCACATTCTAGAATGACAAGCATGTAGGAAGGGAAGGAAGAGCCCAAAGACATGTGTCCCAGCTCAGGGTAGGGCTCCTTTGTAAGCAGCACAGCGGGAGCTTTGCCTTCATCTGACATTTCAGCTCCTCAGTCCGTAAGTCATGCACAAAACGTTTCTTTCTGAATAAAAAATGTCATTTAAAATGGACAAGAAGCTGAAGAAGAAATCTGATTTCCCCATTAGAAAGCACTACACCAATGTGCAGAATGATGCAGTGTATTACCTAAAACTCAGCGCATGGCAAAAGATTTGCAACAGACACAAAGTCTAAGGTCTTTTATTACATTCCATAGATTAAATATATCTTCAGTAGAGTCTCTTTAAAACACACAAAAGGAAAAAATACATTCTTCATGTACATAGGAAATACTGACCACGTAGCAGGGACCATGTACAGTGCAAAGTATGAACACAGCTACACAGACATCACCACCTTGGATGATTATCAGGCTTTTTCTACAGTAAAATTAGAACAAGTTAACATTTCTGCTTCCACAGAGAAATCCACACCCTTCCCTTCCATGGCATTTTGTGGGATTGTGCAGGAAAGATTTTTTTTACCTTTTAAAGGTATTATAAAATCCTTGCATTGCATGAAAAATTACCTAACTCCTCAAGCTTTACCTATTTCACACACATTCATAATCATAGTACAATTTTTACTGTGATTGCAGCCCACCTCCAAAAATCCAGGGAAAAAGAGAAATATATATAACTTGGTCAAAAGAAAGGAATGAATCACACCGATTGTTGCAATGTCAGGAAACATGTACCCACATGTACACCCACATACACAAAAGATGGAAGATAGTGAGGTGCGATTGAGCATCTCCTATTTATTACAAGTTTGGAGTGAGGGCATGGAGTTGCACGTTTCACTTCAGCAGGGAATCTCTTCTAGTGTTTCTCAGTATGGGATGTCGTTCTGGTAGTACTGGATCATGTCATATGTCCTACTCCTACAGAAGAAAAGCAAAGCCAGAGGTACGTACAAGTTTAAAACAATACTGCACTCATTGTCACAGAAACAAACATCAAGATCCCACAGAAACAAACATCAAGATCCCACAGAAACAAACATCAAGATCCCACAGAAACAAAACATGGGTGAAGCAAATCAGCTGCTAATCAAAACTAGCCCAAATGCTTTGAAGGCATTGTGAAGGCCCAGTTACTTTTATTAACAGCACAAACATCCTGCTCTTGTTTAATCTAGGTATAAAAAAGTATTTCCATGCTTCTCAGTGTGGCAACACCAACAGCAGCTTGGATCCTGTGTTTGCATAAGCCAGGAGCACCTCACATTGCACTGGCAGTTTGTTTTAGGAGAAGCAAATGCACAACGAACAACGCAAGATCATCAGGGCTGCATGGAGACAGGATTATGTGGAAATAAAATTAATCTTAATTAAGGAGAGTGCCAATAATGAAAATAAAAATGCAAGGGAAATAACATTAATAGCAGCATCTCTGTTGAGTGACTGATCAAACAAATCTAAGCCTTGTTACAGATAACTCAATTACCCATGGGCAGAGCTTATTCAGGTCACAGACTAACCATGCCACAGCTACAGAAGCTTAAGCTTTCCAGAACTAAGCTGGCTCTGGGCATTCACACAGCAGTGTGACTGGCTTCATAACCCCCAATATAAATCTAAGATTCTGAGCAGATGCACCAGCAGGCACTAGAAAATCCAATTCAGTTCTTGCAAGACTACATCTGAGCCAGTGAGCCTTACTGGTCTTAAGCTGATTCCATATGGAACTATACAAGAGTTTGTATTAGACTCTCCAATATATCCTACAAACTCTGTATTATCTGGGTAATAATGAAACATGCATTTAAGATGTTTAAGTATTAAATTTATTTGACTTAAAGTATTAAATGTAATAAAATTATGTTTTCACATGTAATTTCCTTTCAAATGTTTTGCACAAGATACCAAACTATTTGTATACTTGAATGGAAAAAAACTACAGTTGATTGGCTCGCTGGTGATTAAGTTGACTTTTAAATTGCTAATTATCTGACAGAACTGATTATTCCATTAATTGTACTGAATAGCAGATGACAAATAAACATGGCCCAGCTACAAAGACATTCAAAAAACCACAATGCCAGTGTTCTCTACTTGAGGCATTCTCCCCAGCCAGTATTATACAATAACTAACATATGTCTAGCAAAATGATTAATATGTTAATGTAGTATCAAGTCATGAAGAAAAAATTAGTAGAAAGATTAGAATGCATTTCTAGAGAAGAGTCAAATACACTTTTGCACAGAGTAGCAGCTTTGAATTTCAGGAGGATATTCAGGCAACTTAATGCCTACAAGCAATTCTAAAGAAGATTTTGGAAAGTCACTGTAGTCGTGTTTCACCTTTATGCTTACTCAGACCAATGGACAATGCATACTGTTTTTCAAGAAACCTTCTCCCTACAAAAGGGAACAAGCTTCAAGATAATCCCTCTTCATTCTGACCAGAAAGCATGCTACTCCTGTTGCCATTCGATACCATGCTTTACTATTTATCCCTTTATTCGTAGAGGTGACCCTACCCTATATAAAAGGGGGTATCACAACTAGACATATAACCCTAATAGTACAGTTGGCCATGCTCTAACACAGGAGCCAAAACACTTAACTTTTGGGCCAAAGACTCAATCTATTCAGACTAGCCAGCCTTGCTATTTCACCAGCCTGGGCTTAAGCCTTCCTTCCAAGTGTAAAAGGGAGGAGATGCAGCATACTCAGAAGCAAAGCTGCTCTCCTGCATTATTTAATTATCAACTCAAAAATGTTTGGTATCTGACTGATAAAACTCTACTTCTTAGCTCTGCTCAAAGTTTGATGACCTTCCTTTAGCCATAGGGAGAAGATATGCAGAGATGCCAAACCTGTTGCTGAGGAAACAATTCTGGATGATTTTGATGATGAAAGTTGCAGCCTCTCGTTCAGTCATGTTGGGGCTGAACCTGTGCCTATATGCAGAAAATCACAAAAAGCAAGAGTAAAATTAGTGAGGTTTCCTTGAGCACGATACAAATGTGTCTTTGCACAAGCTTAGGCAGGTGTTGATTTCACTTGCTGCAAGTACCTACTTCTTGTGAGCCTACCTTGTACAAATTATGTAATGTTTTAATAAGCACTTGCCATTAGTGGAGACACAGGCTGTGAACTTTTCATCAGCCTAGTGATAATTCTAGGAACAGCAGATCCCTCTTTCTAGGCAGCTGCTGCTTTTAAAATATCTGTACCTAGTAGTGCCCTTGAGCTGCAGCCTATCATACTTTATGAATCTGCACTTATCTTTAGGAAATTGTAGGAAGTTATATGCAGGAAATGCTGAGCTAACTCTGCTCACTCTGGAGCTAACTCTGGAGGCATAAGCCTGAAGGCCTGTTTAAAGTGTCACGTTAGAATCTGTATTTGCCTAAGCTGTTGGATGTTACAACATAGACCAGTTCAGTACTACATTATCTGTAGAACAAATCTGAAGATGCTGTTCTTCCGAGTCCAACACCATTTCAGAGGACATCAGACCCTGCAACACATTACCTCTAAAGATCTAAAGCAGATCTTTCCTTTACAGTCATATTTTGCTAGTCCTACAAACTTAAAACTTAATCCACGTACTTGCACTTTAACTTAATTCTATGAAAAAGCCTCTGGAATTCCTACTTTCTGAGATATTCTATAAACAGAAGTCACCACTCTTACAACATTAAGACACTTAAGATATTTGAGGAGCATGACACCTATACTCACTGCACAAGTTGTGGCAATATACATTCTGTGAAGAACATATGAACATTTTCCAGTTCATACATATGCTGACTTACTTCAACAGCTTGATTGTCTGCCCTCGGAAACAGGGCAGCCCTGTATCCAACATTAACGTAACCAGTGAGACGACAGCATCCATATAAGGCCTAGAGAAAAAGAGGACAAAAAGGCTATAGCACGCAAGCTTCTGCAGCCTTAGTACATAAAGCAGGCAAGCTAAGAAGTTCAACAAGCCGGATCACATCTTTTTCTGTAATTAAATCAACACATACAATCCTCTTATATTTGCTGGTGGAGCTACACCACTGCTTGCAATCTGTCACTTCAAATTTCACTCCTGTATGTTAGACTACCAGATACTCAGAATGCTGCAAGATGAACAATCTCAAGGAGGATTATACAAAGCAATGCTTTAGTAAACAACATTTCTTTGGCATCAGAAAGGTGAATCAGTTCAAAAGGCTGAAACCAGCAATACCACAGTAACAGATTATGTTCTAATTCCTAATTATGTAATCCTTTGCTACTTCAGCCCAGCTTCCCTTCACCTTCCTCTCCTCCCACTCAGAACATTTATTACCTACCAAGCTATTACTCTACTACTTGGTTGACATTTTTGCCTTGACACAAAACTTTCTCTAGACTGCTCCCCCTCAAGGAACCAAATTGATTTTGACTCCAAGACAGCCCCTTCTGGGGCTACTAGCTGAAGAAACTTTGATTCTGTAAGGTGCTATCAATAATACTTTATACTCATGACAGAATGAGCTTTTATCTAGACTCTAATGTACTGTCCTCCTCCCACCCACGTACAACATTGTCTTCATAGATTTATTACTGCTCCTGCATGTTAAAGCAAACCCTGTTTGCTTGGTATGGAGCAAGGTAAAGTCACAAGTCTTTACTGTGACTGGCTGGCAATCACAGCTGAGCCACCAAAACCCCTGCATATTTTACAACAGAAAATGGTAGCACTTTTTCACATTTCCCACCAAATTAACTGTAGCTGATTTGGTCATTAAAGTGATTGTCCTATTTGGGAAAACAATAAAGATTTTGATTCTCCTGTAGTTTCTTACTGCGAAGTTTTAACAGTGTACTAAATGGTGTGAGGAAATGTGTGTAACATCTCATTTATAAACTGAATATAATATACAAAAATTTCAAATACAACATAAGAACAGAAAAAACCCACAAAGTTAGGCTGTAAAATTGCAGGATAAAGTTGTTTCAAAGTTTGCAAGATGTACTAGGACAGTCTGACAGGCTCAGACCCCCTACAGACAACTATTTTTTATTATTTATCTTCTCATCTGGTTTTAGACAGGCAAGCACTTCTGCTTTTGAGCAGTTAAGAACACCTTACCTGACTGCCAGATAGCCTCTGACACACATCTCCATAAACCATTTGAATGGAGTTGCCTCCATTTTTCCTCCCATTATCATCACCATCTCATCAGTCAGCTTTATGTCAGGCTCCCAGCCCAGATTTCCACCAGGTGAGCTTTCAAACATGAATCCAAAATCTGTGCACAAAAGATAACTCGCCTCATAAACTTTGTTGGTTAATTGTGCATTGTCAAAGCTGACAGAAGAAAGGAGAGGTGGACTTCACATATTAATACCTACTTTTTCTACGAACATTTTAACTCCAACTGGAAAAAAGCTTTGGTGAAACCTCAGAACACCAACAAAAGAATCATCACAATTACATTCAACTAGATGTAAGAATGATGACATCAAATAAACTCCTTGCTGAAACATCTGTGCAGTTCCAGAAAAGCAAAGCTAAAGCAGAAGTTACAGCCTCACACAATTATATAAATTTACTTGCCAGATTTAATTCATACCCATAGAGTGATGAAAGGCACCCAAAGATACATTTATATATTTACACATATATATGCACACATGTATGTGTGTATGCATGCATATGTACATACACATGCATAATCCATACATATGTGTGTATATACTTTCCTGAAGCTGGTAGAACTTTGCAAAGCTAAATTTACACAGAAGTAGTCAGAACAAATATACATACAATACTGAACAGGCATGACAAAATCCCATGTATAATTTACCAACTGTGTAATCAATATATAGATTGATCTCAGAAGGGAAATGGCTTATTGGCTTCTATGAGCAATATTTTACAGTAGAAAGAAAAGGTAACTACTGAAATTCAAATGTGGACATGACTGACCAATATGAATGATGTGTCCCTTTTTGTCCAGCATGATGTTGCCATTATGCCTGTCTTTAATCTGGAGCAGAAACAGGAGAAGACTATATGCAGCCATACTGCGGATGAAATTATAGCGAGCCTGTACAAACAAGAAGTTAAAATATATCAGAACATAGAAAATTTAATAACTCTCCATCCCAGGAGCAGATACAGCTGAACAAAGTATTTTTCTTTTTTCCATTCATGATTAGTTTGAAGCAATGTCCAATGAAATTCTCCATACATCTACAGCTCAATAACTTCTTTAGCTAACTCACTCATAGTTAAAAATAGATTATCAGCATCAGAAACCAGATACAGTCATTATCCAATTATTTATCATTATTTCTTATAGCTAGAATATTTCTCAGTTGAGATTTTACTGTGCTTGCCAACTGGTATTTTACCTTCTGGAATGCAAGGGTAGACTCATCTCCATATTGCCTTGTAAAGTAATCATACATCCCAAAGTCTGTCTGCCTGCCCAGCTGGTCACGGGATGTGCAGTCAGGAATGCATTCAATAACACCACACTGAAGGGAAAGAAGAGAAACAGGTCTGTGAAGCACGCTCCCAACATATATTTTGTTCATGGCTTTTGGCAGTCATACAGGTCCCCTGGGAAGTGTGGGGAAGCCTATGGATCACTGAATACAGAATTTCTAGTTTATTCATAAAAAAAGTATATCCAGTTTTTTAGGATTTCCACGCAACATAAGACAAGCTCTGTGACTTTCCACTGACTTGCACAACGTACTCCCAAAAAATCAAACAACAAATATGAATAACCACAAGCAGCAAAATTTCAGAGCCAAAAGCTTTAGAAATGCAGGAAGCAGGAGAGGAAAGACTCTTTTTGTTGCTGGTACTCCAAATATTTGGCATAAGTAACATGGGCAGTATTTCCTTGCAGTGTGGAATTTTTATGTGTGCTGGAAGAGAGTCTTTTTAAATTAGTAACTATTTTCTACAGCAGTACAGTTAATTGCCCACTTACCCCAGGAGCTGTGGCCACCACTCTGTATGGAAACACAAAAAGATCCAGGCCTACCAGCTGAAATATGTTCTTGAAGAGATCGATGATTTGTAAAGCTAACATGTCCTGTTATACATGAAAAAAATTGCACAAGCATTAGACAGGTTATGGATCATAAGTTAGATTACAAAAATGCTCTGAAGAACTCTGAAGTGAACATTAAGTTACTCCAGCAGGTCTGCAGATGTGTGCTTGTGAATGCACTGTGGCTCTGGGGAAAATCAAAAAGGGAAAAGATAAATGCTGTTTAAGTGGTTAGCAAGCAACACTGAAGATTTAACTGCTGACCTAAGAACAACAAACTTTTCCATCACTCTTTTTGATAAGAGGGCTACTAGTAACTCCAAGGATAATAGCTAGCATTCCCTCTTAATCAAGACCAATCAAGCTTCAATGTATAAGATACCACCTTGGAAATTACAACTATGTTACCAACAGTTCAATCAAAATATAAACTCTGAAAAAGAACTTTAAGTCATGGTAAACTGCCTTGAAATAATGGCTTTTGTTTCCAAACCAGAATTTCTCTAGTCGTACAACACAGCTCTCTCCCTCAGTCCCTAACTAGTGGAGATTCTCAAAATTCTAAAGAGAAATATTTCTATACTAAAATTATTTTCTTCTTATGTATTATCACCTACAAATCTTCTATAACTGCAAAGCCCGATAGCTTTGTACCTGTCTGCAGTCATCGCCCACTTTAAAGATAGCTGCCTGCCAACAGATTTTCTTACTGTCCACCCCTTCTTCTGCGCTTTCATCTATGGAATCAGAACGACAACGCAGACCTGCAAGAAGATTACAAAGCAAAACCCAGACACAGACTTTAATTTGTAACTTTCTATCATGTCAAGCCCTCTGCACTCAAACCCACAACATTTCACTGCAGGCAGGTGTACTACAGATACTTCTGCCTTGCAAGGTGAATACTGTAAGATAGTTCCCTTTGTCTACTGGAACTGGAACATATCAAGAGTGCTCATGATTTACCTGATAAATACCTGAATTGCATTGAGCTACAGCCTCTCTCAAAATTTATTATGAGAAAAAACTGCCAAAACCTGCAGTTTGCTACAGTCTAAAAAAGAGAGAAAGGCTATCAACTTATATGTCAGTCTAAAGTCAGTGTTAAAACTTCAAGATACCTATGTGGCTTGCTTCCTGGGACTTAAAAAAAAAATGCAAAAAAAGGATTTAAGTTTTCAGAATTTTCATCTCTCTTCCTTTGAAACAGTTTCATTTCTGAGCAGAACCATTGCAGATAAAGTTCAACTTAGAAGTAAATTTACACAGCAGTACAGGTCACTAAAAGCAGGCAATTTTAAAGGAATTGCTGACTCTAGTGTCAGTGATTAAGACACAATTACTAACCTTCTTTTTCAAGCTCACTAACTCCACATCGTTTCACTTTAAATTTGGCCAGGTAGGGTGCTTTTGCTGCACTAAATTGTAATAAAAACAAAGATGATGATGAGTGAAAGTTAGCCAAACAAGAATTTATAGAAAAATACCTAAATATAATGAATTAACTTAATGGGAGAACATAACAAGAGCATGGTACCTCTGCATAGGAGTTCCTGATTTGTAATCAATGTCCAGAACAATAGCTTCAGGATTGCTGGGCAAGTAACAGCCTGCAAAAATGGAGCAGACAGCTGAGAACAAATCCACCAGCTAGTGTAACAATGCAACGTGGAGAATAACTGATGTTAGTGTCTATGACTTCAGCACATCTAAAACTGGAGATTGTAGTCTCTGAGCTATGAAGGACACAGTAAATATCATTTGCATTAGTGAGTGATTGCCAGAAACTAATAGAATACAGTTTTGTACTAATACTGCAGAATCTGTACCACAGAAATGTACAGATAGGACTTCTCTTTCAATAGTCCCTAATAATATGTGGCAGCATACCCCAGTGCGCTAGCAAGGGCCCTTAGCAACCAACACATGGTAGGAGAATTGAGACCTGTTAGACAGAAATCAGGAAAAGCTTTCATCAAACTCCATTTTAAAGAGAAGATTCAGATAGGGAAAACATATGTTCAAGATTTGAAAGGACCCTCAGACAATGACGTTTCAAAGGAATGCCTGATGGGAGAAAAAGGAGAATCAAAGGAACTGGACACGCTCATTTTGAGATAACATAACTTCTCAAAAGAGCCTTGTTTTTTTTAGAAAAGAAGGTGGTCCAAAGAAAAAGAGCTTATTTATCTTCCCTCTTCAGACATACATTTCTACTTTTATTCATGATGTGCATTATCTGACTTGTTCTTGGACAAGTTTTGATGCACCATATAGAAATTACTGGGTGGGTAAAAATATTTGAATTGTTTCAAGAGAGAAACAATCCACCTGTAACAAAACAGCACCAAAACTGAGAGATGCCACTTGTGGAGATTCTAAGACTTGCTTGCAGAAAATACAGTATTCATGTTGAATGCAAAAAGCCCACTATATTAGATGATTAAATCATGTCTTACCAGGCTGTACTTTCACCTCAGACAGAGCACTCAAACAAGCTTTTTTCCTTTCATCTCCCTTAGGGAATGGCCTAGAAAGATGAATGATATTTATCTGCATACCATATATTACTCTATGCACTAGCCTCAAATTTGTTTCAAACTTACACAAACTTCACTAAAAATGTTTCTTCCTGTAATGACAAAGATCACTTACTTCACCTCTTCTAGAGAACTTACAGGCTCAATACCTAACCAGAACATTTTCTATCTTAATGAAGGTTATAGTCTTTGCTTTGTAGATTTAACATTGATTTGACATACGGGTTGTTGACAAACACAAACAGCATAAGAGGTGTGAATGAAATATATGAAGGCTCCTCCTTATATAGAAATTTGAACATAATTATACCTTTGTAAGCACTGCATTTGTTATACCAATATAATTTTCCCTTGTCGAACTTATTCTAGACTAAGAACACTGTTAACTGCAAAAGAACAAGCCAGCAAAAGGCCTATGCAATTACATGCTTAATTTGTTCACATACTTAGTATGACTGCAGGTATCAACTGGGTAATTGGTAACATGGTTAACGATTAGTACATAAAATTACCCATTTCGCACAGGCACTTGTGTTAACCATCTATTGAAGTCAGTCACACAATTGCATGCTCACCTGGTGTAGCAGGATGCAACTGAAAAGTATTACTTATGCTCTAGTTTTAAGCAGTACAGCAGATTACTGAAGCAGCTGGTATGGTGCTATGTTTTGAGTTCAGTGTAAGAAGAATGTTGCTAACACTGATGTTTTCAGTCCTTGCTAAGTAATGTTTAGTCTAAAGTCAAGGATTTTTCAGATTCTTGTGCCCAGCCAGAGCAAAAGCTGGAGGGGCACAAAAACTTGGCACAGGACACAGCCAGGGCAGCTGACTCAAACTGGCCAATGGGATATTCCATACCATGGGATGTCATGTCTAATAAATAAATAAACTGGGGGGAGTGGGGAGCAGGGGATTGCCACTCAGGGACTACTGGGCATTGATCAGCAGCTGGTGAGCAATGGCACTGTGCATCATTTGTACATTCCAATCCTTTTATTATTACGGTTGTCATTTTATTAGTGTTATAATTATCATTATTAGTATCTTCTTTTCTGTTAAACCGTTCTTATCTCAACCCACAAGTTTTACCTCTTTTCCTGATTTTCTCCCTCATCCCACTGGGGGGGGGGGGGGAGTGAGCAGCTGCGTGGTACTTAGTTGCTGGCTGGGGTTAAACCACAACACTCACAAAGCACAATTATTATCAGTTGCTTAATTATGACTTCATACTAACACACAGTGGATTGATTTCGTTCTAAATAAAGATATTCAGATCCTAACCCTGCCTTTTAACTCATCCTACTAGGTGAAACCATCTTATCATGCATGTAGAAGGCACCTAATATTTGACTGTTTCTGTGATTTAAGTGTCCTTTAGCCTGATGCCCTTATACCGGTAGTCTGCAAAGCTTCATTTTAAAGGAGGTATGCTCCACGACTACATTTTATATGACTTTCAAATACTTTCATATACCAGAGAATGTTTTAAAAATATGCAATGAAACCACACTTACAGACTTAGAGCTTGTGCACTGAGCTGCTGCCATCCACTGGCAAGCTTTATAAAAGTTATATTTTGTATCCTACTGCAGTCTTTACAGTAAACAGCGAGAATCTCTCTACAAGCAGGACTTCCAGTTTTAAGAGATCAACAATCCAATGTTTATGACATCACATCTTTCTCCATAACCACAATTTAGAAATGAAGGACAAAGACTTATATATGCAAAAAGAACAATCATCTTTATATTACACTGTACAATGAAATATCTTTCAGAAGAAGAAAAGAAAATTTAATGGAGTTTTAGCAGCAGGTAAACCATCTACCTATCCTTGAGGTTTTTTGGGTTTGTGGAGGTTTTTTGTTTTGTTTTGTTTGTTTTTAAACTCCACACAAAATGCTGATAAGTTATAACATGCAAAAAAAATGACAGTCAATCTGGTAGACCTAAACAGAGAAGCACTCTTTTTTCTGCCTGAATCACGCTCTGCTTACTGCTCAGGAGAACACTGGCAGCATATCCAAAAAGCTAAACTGATGATGCAGGTGACAGCTACACTGAGGGGATTTCAACTAGGACAAACACACCAATTGCTTTACCAATTCCATTCCTATATCAGTGCACTTTTCTATGGAACCTCATTCCACTATTACCAACCACAATGTATTTGATAAAATCAGAGTAAAAACTAAACTTCACGTTTAGAATCATCTGCTTCCACAGTAGAAAGTTATAGCTGTTTCAGATGGACTGCTAGCTCAAAGCACAAGCACTGAGATCAGGGTAGATATGAATTATCCCTAAAAGTCAAACTAAAATGAGCCTTTGCATCCTACTACAACTCTTAAGCTACATTTAAGAAAAAAAAAATTTCTTATAATATAAATAATTAATTCTTTTTTCCTGGAAATACTATCTCAATACCCCCAAAAGTGACTCAGCCTCTTAATCAGGACACTGGTAATTAACAGAACAGCGAGGCCCACAAAAAGCACAATTGTGAAGTACAGCACTTACTTGATAATGGCTGAAACGTTGGTGATTTTATTAAAGAAATCAAATTCCCGTTGGTAGAACTCCTTGGCTGGACCAGATAATGAGCCAGTTATCTCCTCTACAAGCTGCTCCAGAAGTTCCCCAATGTCAGCTGCACGTGAAAAAGGAAGTATTTGTGTCAGCAGCTTATTTCAGAAAGCCAAATGGTAAGGATGATGGAAATAGCCACCTTCAGATAGTATTCAAAAAAAGGTACTGATACAAACATTGTCACATCTCTTTTGATGCACTCTGTCAGGTAGAACACTTCTACAGAACAGGCCCTACCTCTACAAATGAAAGGTAAGTTCCTAGCTAAAAGGACTCCTCCTGACAAGAGAGAAGCAGGAAAGAGATTTAGTCTGAACTGAGACAAGGAAAGGAGTCAAGCTAGATTATATTTTAAAGCACTCACGATCTTTTTGGTGTCCTTCCTCATCCAGGTAGATATTAGTTTTCATGTTCCAGATGAATTGGTGAGCCAAGAGCTGAGATTTGGCAGCTGCCCACAGGATGTATTCTCTAACGTAACCCATCTGCAACCATATCCAGTCCAGTAAGGATCAAAGATCATTACAACTCTAGCAGACTCAATACTACTGCTTCTAACAGCTATTCTTCAAACTTGAAAATATTTAATGGATGGAAAGAAGACCTCTGCAACGCCGTTCGCATAGCTAAAAAGACCTCTGAAGAATGACAGTGTATTTCAACAGAAAGTGAACCGACTAAACAGTTTTCAGCTTTATTACTGGCCTATTCCATTATTCTAATCAACCTTCTTCCCAATTCTGTGCCATTTTCTATCTGTTTTATTTGGATTTCAAATCTCTTTGAACTTACTGCATCTCCCAGTATGTGTACAAGGCACAGTGCAACAGAGACACTGGTCTTGGCATCACTAAATGCTCCCATAATACCAGAAATCTAGACCAGAAATCAGTGTCATATGGACTGCACATTTGGTGGCAAGAACTGCACGTGCTGTCACAGTTCCACAGAAATTCTACAAAGTAAGAACAAATCTACAAAAGAAGTTGAAGTGTACAAGGGAATCCTACTCATTCCAGAAGCTGAATTCCCTTTCCTCTACTTGCAGCTACTTCTGTAGTCTGTAGATATTTCTGTTTGACTGATATTAACAGACAAGATGTCTGATCTTCACGCCTCTGCATGGCAGAGGACACTTAATCTATGCAAAGTTCTCAAAGAATAAAGAAATACAGTCACCTACACTACTGGCTGGGGATGTCTTCACCTGAAAATAACACACTGACCAGAATTCACAGATCTTGTGGGCAGGTAACGATGACCTCACATTAATAAACTCTGAACTTGGCTGTCAGGCTTTACTTTTGGCTTCTGCAAGATGAAGCTAAAATGCTATTTCATATACATGATGGAGCACAAGACATCCCTAAATGTCTTCTCTGGTTAACTCCACAGCAAAAAGATTAAGGACAGTGATTTAACTTCATTACTTTTGACTCATGCAAACCTTCAAAAGCTTTATTCAGACAGTCTCCTCATCTGGGGTCTCCCATAATAAGATCTCTTTCCTGACAAATGAACTGGTTTCACAAGTTTACCTGTTCATAAAAGAGGTGAATCTAAAGCAAGCCAGCCTCTAGAGACAACAATTTTTCTTCTGTGTATGAGAGATATAGGACAATAACAAGCAGCATTAGTTTAAGCTTAAATTTTGTCTGATTTGCAGTTTAAGTCTAAAAGCTGCTTTAAAAATCTGTTTTATTCATATGCGGCTGTTTCATATCCTCACCTTGTCATACCGAAGTGCCTGAACAATCTGTGGAATGTAGAATAAAATGGCATCCTGAAAGAGAAAAGATGGCAGGTTTTTTATTGTTATTGTTTTAGTAGTTGAAAGGGAAGACAGGTCACATGCACAAAGTTTACTGAGGTGATGAGCAAAATACCACTGCCTCTCTATTTTAAACTATATATATGCCACCTCCTCAAATGAAAGTATTTTTCTATCCACTTACTCCCTTCAAAAATATCATTAATAATCATGTATTTTACAATTCTAATACAAGTCTGACAAGTGTTAAAAATCCAGCCTTCTGCTGCTTTAGAAGAAACACTTTTCCACTGAGAAGATTTGAAAGGAACAATTTGAGAAGAGCAGCCTGAAGAATTCAGTTTAGTGTGGTTTACAACAAAAACGTTGGAAGTACATGAGCCAGTACTATGTGGGACAATCAGCTTTAAATTTTCACCCCAATGTATTCACATTCTGCAATGTGGTGTACCCATTTAGCATACACGTCTCTCCATGGTACTAAAATAAAGCCTGTAGCCACAGTGACTAAGGCCATAACTTTACTGGGGGAGTTAAAGCTCTCTTGAAACTCATCTTACCGGAGGAAAAGATCGCAGGACTTTAACCCCATACTGAGCTGTTAGAGGATGAGGTGGATACATGCTTGAAAAATAGGAAAGGCCAGTTGGTGGATCTGTTGGTGCCCAGCACAGAACGTGGCTGAGCTCAGGTGCATCAGCATCAATTGTATGCCAGGTAACCAGGTACTGAAAAAGCCGGTCAGACACATTAGGAGTTTATAGCACCCAATAATGTCTGGGTAATACACATCATACAGTAATGCTATAATCTAGCTTCCCATAGCAGAGGAAGTGAAACATGCTACATTTTATTTTACAAAAGCACAGCTATTTTATCTAAAGCATTTTTTTTCCATGGAAATCTAACTATTGGAATCACCTCACCTCCCAGATCACCAGATGAAGTGAGTGAAGTCAAGTTACTAAAAGCACAATACAGGAGTTCTAGCACAGGGAGAAAGAAGAAAGGATAAGCCCTTTTTTAAGAATCAAAGAAGGTTCAGTTTTCCTGTCATCTATTTCACAGGTGATGTACAGAATGCAGCTCTGACAAGACTGTCCCTCACGTAACTAGAGTGCTTCACTGCAGATCAGCATGAGTCTCCTCCATTTTAAAAGGCTTGGCTTCCTGACACACAGAACAGATTAAGCTTGAAATAACTTCAGCAGCACTCACCAGTGGTCTTTTTACATATTGTGCAAAAGGAACAGAAATGGTAGCTCTACTGCAAGTGATGAGTTTTGAGACATTTTGTGTATGGCGAGGATACACCCAGGAGCAAGATGTACCATTAGCTAACTAGCCACCTACTCATGACTGTGATTCTTGCCTTAGCAACCTATTTCCACAGCTGTTCTGTCATTCTCTCCTACAGAGCTATGGTTAGCACTAGAACATACACTGTGTTAAATAAAGACTCTATTTTCCACTCTATCTGGATGAACGGGCATACTGGGGCCCTGTAACAGTATAAATATTCACAAGTACCTTTATTGCTTCAGGAACATCACTAACAGCTCCTGGGTCCAATCGAACCAGACGAGTCACTTCTGTTCCAATAGCTTCAGTGTTCTTAAATCTAAGCATAACCAGGCATTCAATAACTTTGTTAGAAAAATTCAACAGTCTTTTCTATTTATGTGAAGACAAGGACAGCAAAAGGCAGAAATGTAAATGCTTAATAAACAAACAGTCCAACCACGAAGTAATGCACACTGAGGGACCAATACACTGTCAAAAGAGGATTCAGGAACAACTGGTCCTCATCCAATGCTTTTGTATAAAACACTAGTATTTTAGCCCACTACTGGATTCTTGGCTGAAATATACTTTTTGGGATTCTACAGAAACCAGTGTGCAGAACTCTACTTGGCAAAAATTATCACTGTTGTAAGGGGGAAAGAATTTCCTCTCCCTTTCGGAGCCAACTAGGTTAATTCTCCTGTAATTCTTATTACAGTGCAAGCCAGTGAAGAGCTAGAACACTTAATTCAAAGAATACTTTTAGCACTGTTTAAATGCTATGCCTGCTAAAGGGTTAAATGCTACTAAAAACCAAACATGTTTTTTTCTGAACAAAACATATCTAAGTGTTAGCGAAGAATGGGTGGCAGGAAAGGAAGCCAAACGAGCCTACTAAGTGATCTAGTTCTTTTCATTTCAAAGGTCTCAACCAGCTGTGAAAGTAGGCAAGGCGTATGTAAACAGGAGCAAGTGCCATCAGTACTTACAATGTAAGTACTCACTCAACTTCTAAGACAGCAAGCAGGAATGACATCAGTTCTTTTTTTTGAAATATCTCACCTTGTGGGCAGCTGTACAGCAAGATGAGGAGAAATGCTCCAAGCCAGATTTACATTATCCTTCCATTGCTTCTCACTAAGACTGATATACTTAGACCTCCAGTTTGCTACACTGCTCTCTCCGGTTTGATCCAACTCTAGCTCAGGTGAAGACAGTGGATTGTACCATGTGATTAAGCGTTCAATCTCAGTAGCCTGAGGGAAACAGGAAAAAAAAAAAGTGCTTTCTGGAAGAAGAAACACTCCCAACTTCATACTTTAGTTTATGGATCCTGCAACAACAACAGGATCTTAGAAATTCATGCAGTTTCCCCATTCTTCTGATGACCCACCAGCAATGAGAGCAGTAATGTTCTTCGTTTCATGTAGTACTTGTGTAGCTGCGTACCTCTGTTAGTCTTCTTAGACATTCCTTGAGAAAAGGATAAAAAATTTTCAGTGGCTTTTGTTCAGTATGTTAAATGGTGCTTTCAAACTGTCTACATCTGGCAACATTAACACTTAAGAACTGAATAATAATAGGACACTTGTAAATTTAGATCAGAGTGACCTCATAAAGTCAGCATTGCAGCTACTCATTGTACAGTTGTTCTCTGAACATACGCAGTACAACAGGCTACAGGGCTATCAATTTAGCCAGTATTGCATTCACTTTAGCAACATGAGAGCCTACTAAAAAGAAAGAGCACATAGTTAACAACTGTACAAAAACACAGCCCGCAATCTAATGTCACTCTGGCTGCCCCAAAAAGCACTAGGGGCACATTTGCACAAACAAAGCAATTTCCTTACAGGATTTCAATATATCTTGATCTCCAGTCTTATTTCTTTTGTGCTACAGAACTGATTTAGATTCTCTATCAAAAAACCCAAGTAATTTCAAAACTTTGCTGCTTGCTACCAGTGAGACTTTTTCTGCCCCTTCTACAAAGTTTGGCACTGGTAATTAAATACCCTGCCAGAAGAACAAGAGCCCAATATTAAAGGTAAATATTGACTTTAAGCAATATCTGCATATAAAATATGCTGTCAAGATGGCTGCAATGAGCTGGTTGCAATCAAAAAGATACCTGATTTTTTAGATATGGTTGACATGCCACTGGATAAAGGGTAAGTATTTATCCATCCTTGTGTAGCCTGTTGCCGAGATCCAACATTGATATCCAGGTTGCTCCTCGTGTCTTGATTATCTAATAACAAGAGCACAGCTCTGATGTAGAATCCAATCAAAGAAACAGGCTTTTGAAACGGCATATAAAGGAACTCACCAGGTGGCACAAGTTGGCTGGCTGTAAGATACTTCTTGTCTGAGAACATCGCTGTCCAAAACTTGATCAATATGCTGATATCCTCACGAAGTCTCTTTTCACCTTGTGTAGGGAACTTTGAGGGACAACTTAAAGAAATCACAGAAATAATGTCAAGTTGAATGCATTGGAAAAAACCCAAATCCCCACAAATCTAATCAAGTCATATTTCTTATTCTGACCAGAATCTACAAGGATGAGACTACACAACACTACATTTTATCCTCATTGCTTTATTTTGCCTGACTGAAGACTATGAACTTCCTATAACTGAAAATTAAGCAGCAGTCTGTGAGCATCTTGGATTCATCTGAAATTTATTATTATGACTGAATGACCTCCTCGCATTCAGATACTTCTATCAATTATATTGTTTCCTGTTGTGCCCATGTCAAATGTTGAAATCATCAGATTCAGTATGGGTGTATTTTCAAAACAGTGAAACTGTATTTCAGCCACAAACTCTGTAACAGCAATTCTTTATATTTTATAAATCTAGATACAGTTTTGAGCATTGAATAAACTCCAAAATAAGGAAATAACAGAAACATTCCTGAAGGCACTACTTTATAAACCACACAAAAACTGGAACTTACATCTAAACCTCTTTGAGATGGTTTATCAACTACAGAAAAGCACAAGAAAAGTTTCTGCTAAAATGAGTGAAAAAGGAAAGGAAGGAGGTAAATCACTAGAAGAGAAAGACAGCTGCTGCTTTGAAGTATTATGGAAGGTTCAGGAAATCACACAGACACTTTCAGTGAGTAGTTGCAAATAAAAAAGTACCTGAAATAATCAAAGGCAGTTGAATAAATCTTTTCTCTCAAAACGTTTCGAATAGTTGCATTTGGAACCACATCAGCATGCAGCAAAGACAAACCCAGAGTCAGTAACCTAATAAGCAAAATAGTGAGAGAATGAAAATTTTGTCATTCCCAAAATGGTGACCAATGCAACACCATACAAACCACAGCTACAGCTGTAACTCCATTCAATTCATTGAAAAGTGACTGTTTCAGAGCTCTTGGCAAACTGTTTTCATTATCATCAGTTTGTTCCTAAAGCTGTGTCTACTGAACCATAGAAAGCTGAAGCTTTCAAGTCACATAAGTGAAAATAACTGGTGGAGCAAAATTATCCCCAAGACATTGACTGGATCCATGATACTGGCAATTTACTATATGAAATTATCCCATTAAGTTTTCTGAAGCACCAAAAATTACTTCCAAGCTAAAGTTAGCTACTTCTGCTTTGAAAACAGAGCTTAGACTCTACATCATTCCAGGCTTTTAAAGGAATTTTCACCACCTGAAGCCAAGGACAAGTTATACTATTCAGCGTTTAGGTTTTTTTCTCCCACCCCTCTATAACCTTATTTCTTCCACCAAAGAAAAAAAAAAATCTACTCACTTAAATCGGGGTCCAATTGCTGCCACATGCCGATTCAAACTGCCTTTTGCCCCTCCGATGTTCAATGAAAGAGACCGCTGGAGCAGGCTGGAGAAAATCTCTATTTGGTCAGAACTGCAGTATTTGGCTATTTCAAATCTCTGCACCAAAAACTGAGAAAGAGAGAAAGACATGCCATGCTTCCTTTGACCTCTTTTGTCTCAAAAAAACCCCAAACCCCAGTCTTTTCTGTTTCAAACATCTTTTCCCCCCTCAATTATTATGCTCATCATAAAAAATTGTGTCTCCTGGCTTTGAGGCAGAAGGACTACTACCATCACAACTCTCCTCCTTCCCTGAATTGTGAGAACAAATAGTGCAGAGTAGCTTAATCACAGTGTCACTGCAACACCGCCATATGTGGGATGTTCAGAAAAAATACACACCTCTATCCAGATGTAATGTGGAGTCACCTCTGGTGGACAAGGCCGTGGCTGGCTCTCTTCTGAGGCCGCTAATGGATCTGCTTCTTTCTGCTCAGCAGAAAATAGGCCTACTTTCTGCTCCACTGTCATTTGCCAGGCTCCTGCCATTTCCCGCATGAACTGCAAAAAGGAAGATAACAGTATTTCTTGTTTCAAGAGCATCTTCTTACATGGAAAGCACAACGCTTCTCCAAAGTGCACACAAGAATCTAATTAAATCAATTAAAATTCCCTGCAATATTAATGGAGAGTAAGAGATAGCTCTACACATCCCACCTGAAATAAAATGTTTCTCTGACATCCTAAATTAC
This sequence comes from Elanus axillaris, assembly GCA_026212715.1. NCBI lineage: Eukaryota > Metazoa > Chordata > Aves > Accipitriformes > Accipitridae > Elanus > Elanus axillaris. The sequence goes on along the minus strand of JANZLQ010000092.1, from coordinate 6,156,977 downwards.
AAAGGGAAGAAAGACTCCTCCAGAAGTTCAGGTAGTAACAGAAAGGCTAAGGGCAACAGCAGACAAGCAGACAAGCACTGTATTTTACTGAGGAGACTGAACTGTTAGATCAGCTAGTGCCATCCATCCTCACGCTCTACTGAAGGTTACTGCCTCCAACACCAGGACAGCAGAGACAAGCATATGCCAGATTCTAATGTACTGCAGGACACAGTTTGGCCCATGAGCACACTCAGCTGATGAAGCAAGCACACAACAAAGATGGCACATAATTCACTTTTGCTGAACCTGCTCTAAGGAGCAGCATCCTCTGGTAGAAAGGAGACCCAGCAACCAAGGGTGCTTATCCAATCTCCTCAACAAGATAGAAAGAAATTCCCCAGAAGTGCAAGGAAAAAATGAAACTGATGCTTAAGAAGTTAAACGCTGAAACATGCATGTAAACTGACCTACATAAATTTAGATTGATGATATCTCTAGCAAGTGAAACACTTAGTGCTCAATAACAGGAGTAATTGCCAGAGGCAGCTTTCTCAGCTGTGCGTGGGCTGTCACTACACCACACTGAGTTGCTTTATTACTATTAGATTCATCCCCACCTCACAAAATACAGCTGGTCTAGCCTATTACAGGATTAGGACACTTACAAGCCTATTTTTTTAATACAAGAGTGCAATGCCAGATACCAGAGGCTCTGACTGATGCACAGGGACATTGATTTCTATTTGTTTTAAAACACTATTCTATAAATTGTGGTAGTTCAGAACCTGATTCATAAGCTGCTCAGGCATCTCAGCAGCAAAGTAAATCATATAGCTAAGATCCTAACAGATTTACTTCATTGTATCATTCCTGCTGCTGAGAAAGATCCGCTTCCCACAGTCCACTTTGTGAGGGTGCTCAGACTTCCAACAATACATCAACAGAGACTACCTGGCAGGCTAAAGTGATTAACAACGCATTTAACATCCTTACTTGACACAGATTCATAATAGCTGTGAATCCCTCAAAATTTTCTCTCTTCCCCCTCGCAGGGACAGAGAAAGAGTTGTTAAATAGCTTCCTACCGGCACTTCGATTCCATTCTTGGCAGCAAGCAGCCACTCCCAGCAAGCAATTGCTGTTTCCATGCCATGTTCATTGAACATTCGCAAGGGTCCCCAACACAGATGATGAAGGAGCTGGGGATCACAGTCTGAAAACAAACATTCACTCGGATTTCTCCAACAGAATAAATAAATGCTTTTTACATCAGCATGAAATTGGTGTGCACAGTACGTAATCAATTCCTAATAAATAGCTTCTAGTTTAAGGCAGCCCCAATATAAGCCTAATGGAAAAAACTCAAAACACAGTTTTGCTTCAAGTTGATGCATACTGGCTTTGTATATGGATAGTTTCTGTAGTTTATTACTCTTTGCATTCACAGCCAGAAAGCAGAACTCCATTTGTTTTTCAATACCTTTGCTGCTTATTAGCAGTGCAGTCAACTTAAACATGGCCTGGGTGTAGAATTCAGCATGGCCTGATTCAAGAGCATCATTCAGCTCTTTGACCATCAGTTTATTCAGGTCAGATGTTCGTCCTGTAGCATTTGAGAACTGGATCATTCCAGAAACCTGTAAAATACAATGGGTTTTTTCAACAGACAACAGTATTTTTAGGAATCTAGTTTGCTATTGGTCATGTGCTGATTAAGGAACTCCACAGAGACATCTTTTGTTACCACTTTGCTAAATCTTTTGCTTTATCTGCATTCTAAGAATGTTCTGCAAGACCAACAGTAAAATGATCTGTTAAATAACCTAGGAAAATTATACCCTTTATCTTGAAGGAATTTAACTTTAGAGTCTATGCTTAGAATAACATAGTTTAGGTTGGAAGGGACATCATACCCTGAAAACCCCTGCCAGAGCTTGTGGACACTCCACGGTCAGGAGAAATCCTGTACTTACCTCTCCTGCATAGCGGTTACGCAAGTTAAGAGAAGCCATGAAGTTGGAGTAGTCCTTCTTCACACAAGTTGGTCTTTCAGTTAGCTGGGTTGCCTATGACCAGACCACATATAGCTGTTTATACTGCTCATATGCAACTACTTGTCTTTTTTTCTATTTATACATTCACATATGTTTTAAGTTTAGTTTTCTTTATGCTAATAAACAGAATAGTATCATGACTATGAGGTATAACAGTACCCAGACTGATAAAAATGAAATAAGGAACATGTACATTAATTCCATATATACGGTTTGAAATATGTATGTATTTGCATATACTTTCTGAAAAAGAAAAAAAGCATAAAAAGGGTAGAATCTCTGAGACTGCTGCTCCCTTTTCATGAACACGTTAAGGAAGAAGACAGAAGAGTAGATGTGATCTTGGTTCTGCCCTCTCCACACAACAGCTTGCTGAACTGACAGTAACGCAGAGAGAATATTTTGCTCCTGTCTTTAATAACTGCACTAGTAATCTACGCTTCCCTTTGCAGAAGCACTCCGGAATTTGTGACTCAGAGGCTTCTCCTCAAAAACAAAGAAAAAAATGATTCTTTATACTGTAAAATGAATTTTTTATATTGAGGATTTAATACTAAAATATAAAGGCCAGCAAAACCATCAAAAATTCAACACTCCTGCAATGCTTTGCTTCAGTACTGCTAATGGCTAGTTTGACTCAGCAATGGATAAACTTTTGAGAACTATTCTTATTACATGTCTTGGATGTAAAATTTGCATACTATCATCTTTGCATTAGCAATGTCCAGTCCACAGACTAAAGCAGCAGGAAAAAACAAACTGCTAGCAACCCGAAAGAGCTTTTGTCACTCGGTTGACATACAGGAGGGCCCTAATAAAAACAAATACTGTTAACATATTAAGAAAATGAGAAAGCTGTTTCTCTTATTACCTTTCCAGTTGTAAAGTTTCTACTTTCTTCCAGTATAGTCTTTATTATACTGAGATTTTTCACCTTGCCCCCTTAGGGAACTACATGACTACGCTCCTGAGTCCTGGAAGTTCTTTATCATAATTACATTTAGTGACTAGCACTGTCTAGAAGGATGACTGTAACAGAGAACCAAAATGAAATCCTACTAAAGCTGGGTTTGGAGGCAGTTTCAGAGCTGCTGCTAGAAAACAAGCTGGCTGATGATACCTCATATTATACTGGATGTTTCTCCAGGAGATCAGAAATTATAACAACAAATGAGAAAAAATGAACAGTAAAAAACTACATAAAACTGCATGAAATGTTCGATGCAAAAGCATCTTTACAGGGAACCTACATAAAATTCAGAGCAAATGGGTGTCACCCAACACTCACCTATGTTACTGTTCTAGAAAGCAGCTCATTTCAGTCTTACGCAAACATACTACTTTCAAATAGTTCAAAATCATCTATAGAAAACTCTTAAACAGCATTAGATACAGTTTTATTTTCTTGCTTGTTACCACCTTACTTTTCAGTATTTTACAGAACATGATTGGAAGATAACTTGATTTGAGATGGAAAGAAATAAGGTGTCTTTCTGAGTAATGGTCAAGTGCTATGACAAGGGTGATTTAGAAAATCTGTATTATGTGGCTACACTGAATGTTATAAAATTAACATGATAGCTATACACATGCACAAACAAACAAACAAGAATTGTGCCCAATACTCACGCCCAGAGTGGTATTCTGTCTGTTGTAGCCCGCAAAGTGCAAAACACTTTCTGTAGCCATAGCCAGTCCTGTGTGCTGGGACAAACCTGATACCCAGTTCTGATGTTTGTTTAGATACTCCTGACAAAAAACAACCAACCAAACAAAACCAAAAGGTGTTTGTTGGAAAATTACTGTGTTTTTCAAAACAAGGCAGCTCATAAGCAAGTGTCACATCATTGCAAACTACCTGAAAACTTAATTACACACATACTTGACAACAAATAAGACTCTCTACTCCCTTTTAGGCACTGCTCCCCTGGCAATAAGAAACTCTGAATGGCCTCCTAAATATGCTAAGAGTAAGACTCGTTCCATTTTGTAAAAGGATAAAATGATCAAGATAGATACTTGAAGGCTGATGTCTTCTTTAAAAAGAATCACTTTTCAGAAAGACAACCTTACGGAAGGAAATGCTTTGGACTCCATGGAAGAAGGGAATACAGTTATCCTTTCACACAAGGATAGAATCCCTGGAGGTTTTTTAAGGGAAGGAATTATAAACTTCAGGTAGAGAGTTGCAGTATCGAAGATCTTTGCCAAGCATTGGAACAGGCTGCCCAGAGAAGTGGTGGAGTCACCATCCTTGGAGGTGTTCACAAAACACATAGATGTGGCACTTCAGGACATGGTTTAGTGGGCATGGTGGTCTGTTGACAGTTGGACTTGATGACCTTGAAAGTCTTTTCCAACATAAATGATTCCATGATCTTGAGCCTCCCCAGAAATTCTGTTATCAGCACTAAGTTAGACACCTCTAGGCAGAATACTAGTCTAACCTGGACTATGCAGTTTCTTCAACTACTCACCAAGGATTAAGAGACCTGCATTTTACTACAGAGATACTTTTTGTTTACATAAAAGGTATTGTGTTTATTTTATTAGTACATCATAGTCTTTTGTAATCTTTCTGGTTTTGTGACTGCTTTCTAATGAACTCTGCCACATGTAAGTTTTTACTACACCCACGCTCAAATTAAAATCTGTAGTTTACAATGGTATCATACATTAGCAGTGTTCCTTTGTATTTAAAAACAACCCCAAAACAAAGACAAAGACATCCTCCCAAGAGGGAAGCAAGAAACAAGTTTTACATCCTAATCATACATTTCAGTCCAGCTGATATTTTCAGCTAATGCACCAGTATTAAACAAACTTTGCTAGACAAATGATTTTATTACACCAAATTCTGACTTCTGAAGTAAATCCAGGATGATCAACTGTTTACAAAACCTGTTATTTTCAAGATACTCAGGTTTGGACTACATCAAAAGTCACATTAGATCAAAAATTCTAATTATTCCCTGCCAGTGCTGTGAAGGAAAACTTAGAGCAGCAGGAAAATTTTAAATGATGCTTGGATAGTCTGAAAAAAATAAAAAACACCACATAATTTAATTCTCATTTTGAAGATGTGCAAAGATCAAATTCTTTCACAGAAGCAGGCTCATTACCTGCAGATGAGATTTTGTAACTGAGGGAGCCCATTTCATTGCTTCTTGCAGAATCATCCCACAGCGTGCAGCAAAATCCTTGACTATACTCTAGAATCAGAAAACATCAATATAATCAGTAAAATATAGGACATTTAACAAGAGGCACCACTTTTAATGGTGTAATCAGTAACATCTGGAGCAAGACAGGTTGCAGCAACATGACACAGTTAAGATTTTCTGTAACAATTAAACATACCCTTGGTAAGCAAAGAACTGTTATGCTTCAAGCACAAAAAGACAGTAAGATTTAGAAAAACAAATACCAAGTGTCATATTGTATTAGAAAAACCTTACCTAGGGAAGAAGTATTTTTAAGAAAGGACAATTCAGCATAGCTCACTAATTTATCTCCTTGGCATTAAAAAAAATCAGGCATTAGTTTCTTGTTCGATAAATCAAGGAGGACCACCTACCTCTCTAGCTTCATGTGTGTCAGGGACAGTTATTCTATATGGAGCATCAGGAATGTCATAGTATGGTTGGTCCTTATGAATGTCCTAAACAAAAACAATTATCAATTGTCAATAAGATAAAATTCATCATCAGTTAATTTTGAACACTACAGGTAACAGTCTCCTCAAACAAGAAGTCTCATTTACTAAAACTTTTTGCCAATATTTGCTCTCAAAGTCAATCTGAACAGTTCTAAGAAATGTTTTTTATTCCAGTTTGATTTTCAGTATAAATAATTTTAAAAATCCAAAACCCTCTCCTCAAGTTCAAAAATAAAACTCTATAAAGCATTTACATCTTAAAAACACATGAATATGTAATAAATCCAAGGAATATGGATACACATACACAGACCAGAAAGAATGTAATCTGACAACCATAATTCATAAAAGAAAACTACAAACCAAAAAAAAACCAAACCCACCACCACACTTTTATTTCAAATGAGACGGTTTAACAGTTACAACCCATAATGGGTAATCCTGTGTTTTATTCTCGATGCTAAATTTGACTTTCTGAACCACATTTGACAAAAAACTCTCTAGCACTAGTTTTGCTACCTATGAAACAGGGTGCAGATGCACTCCTTACTTTGCAGAACTAATTTAAAGATTTTTATCAAGCTTAGTGATGATAATAAAAACAAATTAAGAACTCAAGTATCAAGTAAATGCAAAACAAAGCAAAAAAATCAGTTCTGCTAAAGAAATATGGAAACATACGTTTTACTTCCCTAAAAGCATCACTAAAAAAAGGAACTTACTGCACTAAGAGACAGTGACAGTGTCTGCAGTATATCTAGCATAGTCTTCAACACAGTTCCACTCCACAGCAAGTGAGGAAATCTAGAGCAAGACAGGATTCAGAAACACAATAACCATGGATAGCTGAGGAAGGAAAATATTTTGTCAAGAAATGGAGCTGCTCAAAGAGCTAGCTATATACATCACTAGGTAAGCTCATATTCAACATTAAGTCACAAAGCTTGCCACGGCTCACAACAGCCTCACTCAATACAGAGTCAAAAGCTCTCTAAAAGCAAGCTAAGGAGAGCTATTTCACAGGAATTGAGATTGCATTTATTCCACAGCCACTTTGGTTTGCTCCATCCATCGGAATACTAAGAAGACACAGACATTTTAAGCAGGGGTTTCAGAGGCCAGGTTAAAAATACTATTGAATGTTACTTTTCAAGGAGATGCTTCAGCAGAAGTACCAGCCAAGAAATCCACTTGACTGTTATCATCAATTGCACAAGTAATGACTAAGCAGTCAATGTGAAAAGAGAACAGGAAAATGAAATCTACACTCACTTATCTACCAGACCAGATAAGTATTTGTCTGCAACTCTCCTGATCCTCTTGTGAATGTGGTTAAAATTCACCAGCAAGAACTGAGCATGTCTCTCCAGCTCTTCTTCGTTTTCCTTAGTTTTAGGCTAAAAAGCATGCCAAAGAGAAGAGTGAAGCTCTTAAGGAAAAAGACAAGCACACTTTTATAAACTGAAATGAAAATATTTATACAAATTTAAAATTTTAGTTTCCATGTAACCTACTTTATCAGCCATCATTGTCAGGAAAGCTTCAAACACCTTATCAGCAACAGCTATCACACACTGCATCATGCCTGAGGAATTGAGAGAAGTGACAGGTTTGATTACCAGAATTACATTTGCTTTGTAAACCATGTTTAACAGTTAAAAAGTGTTTATGTTTACTCAGCCAACACTGCAGTGAGCTGTTTCAAAACAAAACCAGCATTCTTGGCAAGAATAAAGCAACAGCAATCTAGTGAACCTGATTAATTTCGTTACATAGTTGGTTGATTTGGTTTAGTTTTGCATGCCTGGAGATAACTTCCTAGTATCTCAAGTTGCAAGATAACCTAGACAGGTAATCTTACCAGATTTGTCTTTTTGAATTGCTTTATCCTCAAAATAGCAAAACATGACTTGGAACCGATCTTGGTCAGTTGAACGCAAGACCCTACCAAAAAAAAAAAAAAAAAAAAAAAAAAAAAGAGTTTTGTGGGTTGGGTTGTTTTGTTTTTTTGTTTTAGTTTTCTTTCCTTTTTCTTTTAAACATCCTCAACATAAATCCATGTACTTTAATGTCACAGTACACCACACACACACTTATGGTAATTGTTCATTTCACGATAATTTAAAGTCACTAGTACGTGTGATATTGCTATTTGTTTCTACATTCAACTAACAGGGCTTGGATCATAAAATGCTCTTTTGTCACCGAGACAGTAATTTTCACACCTCAGGAGTGGGAAACCTGATGATGATGTACTTACACAATCACCACAAAGAAACATGGTACGATCTCTGGCATTTCTATAGGCTTTGCATTTGTTGAATCTGTATATGATGGAAATACTACTTATCAAAAAATTGTTTCTAAAATACACCCCATATGTTTCTGGAATTGATTGCCCCTCTTGTCAGTAATTATCACAGTAAAAATGCAATGGAGAAGTTTCTTCCTACTTTCCACACTGCTAGACCTCCACCTCAGCTTTCAGCTACACATTTCTTTGAATAGCAGTAACAAAAACACTCTTCGAGGAAAAAATAGTCTGTGAATTCAGTATGTTTGATTACTACACACTACTGGGGGAAAAAAAGTACGCTACAAAAAAATTTTCTTAGCTCCTACATTACACTAATCTCACAGAATAGGCAAGTGTCTACACTCTCCTTCAGAGGTGCAAGCAGAAGACTCTGTGCAGAGGATACATTATGCTTGCAAGACATTCTTTTAAATAACCCTTTGCCCACCTTCTATTAGTTCTTACACAGAGAAGATCCCATTTTGGGGGCCCTACTGTATTATTCCATCCTTTTCATCTACCCTAGAGGCATTTTTGCACAGATGAATTCCCAGTCTTGAAATCTTCAAGAGAGCTAATGTGACTCAAACTACTGATTCTCATTTATCTTAGTGTCTGGCACTTCTGACTTGAACATACACTGGTTTAAATTTTTTTTTTTAATTAATCAGTGAAAAAAAGTATATATATATACCTCATATACTCTAGGCGGTAAACAGAAAGGAGATAGGTAGACATGGCAAAGTCCAACTTATTGATCAACGCTGACACTTCTGGAGGAGGATCCAAGAGATTTATTATGGTACTCCGCAATTCATTTAATTCAGCCTAGAGATGAATACATGAAGTTATCTGAAGTGGGAGTACTGTATTAGTTTGTGTTCTGAAAACATCTGCTTTCAGCTATTACTTTTTAACCTTTGCAAACAATATGCTAGGATGCCTCTGTCTGCAGACTAAGGCCAACCTGCTCTGACTCAGCAAGTCATGATTCTTCAAATACAGAATTAAACAGAATATTGGAGTCAAGCTCCCTGCTGAAATAACTGCTAGTTTCCATGCAGTTATACCAATGAAGAAATACAGTGCCTACATTAAATATATGTAATTTTATCAACATCAACCTTGCCCAGCTTCTTAAACTTCATGGGTCTGTTGTCACAGATGTCACAGAACTAAGTATCTAGGCACAGTGCAGATTTCTGTATCATTTGGGAGCCAAAGACACTTCATAAGATGCAACTCTCCAACCCACTTCATGCTGCTACCACAGAGTCCTCAGGTAAAATCTGTCCTGCAAACACTAGGGAGAGAGAAATATTCCAGTACCACACCAGCAGATAAAAAGGGAAGAAGCTCACTTAACATGTCTTTGAACATTTCTTTGAAAGAATGTGTTGTTTCCTTCCAAAGTTTGTTGGTTTGTTGTCTTTTTTAAACACTTCAAGTTCTGTCTGTCTGATACAAAATGGATGAAAAACTATCAAAAGGCTTCCCTCTCCACAAAGACTTGGTTTCTACACCTAATCAAAATAGCATAGCTACCACCCTGAACGCTTGTAATAACACTCAATAAAACTAAACGCAAGTCGCTTATGTACACTGTTGCCATATTTTTCACTAAAACGAGGCAGGCTGAATGGGTATTGTGCTATTTCAATAAACCATGGTTACTATATCATTCAACGCTGACAGACATTAGGGAAGGTGATAATAGAAGAAATTAATTCTTACAGAAGTCACAGTATCATTCTTCATGGCAGAATTGTACTGAAGAACAGATCGAAGTGGTTCTTTGCTAGGAAATGTGAGTAAGGGAGACTTGGTGGCAATTTCACACACACCTTCATACCATTCTTCTGGCCAGAGACCTGCAGCACAAGTATAAAGAGGCAGGTGGGGTGAGGGAGAAAAACAGCATTAGGATTCACAAAGTCAACTAGCATTATCAAGCTTTGTACTACTTCCTAGGGCAAATTTTTCATGCACTTAAGCACAGTCAGCACAGATGGTCCATGTTCCAAACATAGTAAACATGTTTAGGTAATTCCAAGTGAAATTTCTCAATGGGTAAGAAGTTTCTACTTGATTACTGTTGTAACCCATATGTCTGATCTTACATTTTGGGAACTTAGCTATCAAAACTCATACTTAACTAAGGCTAACTGCTGTATCAGCTTAGAAAAAGAAAACTTCAGTACAAGAACAAGTTGTACTGTGCTCTATCTCAGAGCAAAACAGAGCAAAGATGTAAAGAAATCCTACCGGAGAACTGACATGTAAGCTGTTTGCTTTGTAATGTCTTTATGCCTCTAATTTTACTTCAGCCTACAGTGAACAGTTTGCAATTACACTTAGATTCATCAAGAGTTTAAGTGTGAGCAGCATTGTTGCTCTCTTAGAATTTACACTACCTGATCCTTCCACAGCAAATCCCATCAGCACTGAATACAACCAGAAGTCACGGAAGAGCTTTTGCAACCTGGGCTTGGCCTCCTTGATGGGTGGCAAGCGTCTAGTGAGCTACCAAAGAAACAAAAGTTAACATTAGAAAATGGTGGGAGTTACAATAACTTAATTCCATGCTAAGGAATCAATTCACATACCTTCTTTACTATGATTTATGAATGCGATATTCTTTGTCACCTATGAAAACTACTATTACATTACTATTGTTATACTGAAGGAAAGTAGATGTTGTTAGAATATCTGAAATGCTAACATTTGAGATGCCTGAAGTAAGAATTTCCTTTGTTTTACAAAGGAATAATACCATGCTGATATGTATTCTCTTCAGAGGTTACTGTAATATTAGTATACTATCAACTGCAGAGAGGAAGAGACCACATAGTCCTTTAAACTGTGTTGAACACAATGCCATGCCCCTTTGCTTCAGTAAAAAGGAACTCAAAACCAAATAAATATTAGTCAAACATACTTCTGGTTGCTATTGTTTATTGGCTTTGTGGAAATACATTGAGGCACCAATTGGGGATCTTTCATTGTTTGCACCCACGCACACAATGACATCAGTTCTGGAGAATTTACTATCTAAACAAGCAAGTAAAAGAGCATTATTTTCAACACATTTATTAAAATTCTCTGATACTTTCTGCACAAGCAGCTGCTACCACTAGAGGAACACAGTTTATACTCCCAGCCAACACCATACGCTATTTTAGATAAATTTATATAACAAAGCTCATTGTGTGTTATCCTAAAAAGCGTTAGAAGCACAGGCAGTGTTTAAAAAGTGAAAGAAATGGCCCATTAAAACTGTGAGCTTTATTCAATATGACTGTGTATCATTACTGTAAACTTTATTAAGAAAATGCTAGATTCTAGTCTAGCTTGAGGAAGGTGTTCTAACTGTACAGTAACTCCCTTGAGGTAGAAAGCCAGCAGTATTTCAGTGAAACCTTATGTAAAGCCTACTTTGGATATATTTGTAAATTATGAGGCAGATTGTTCCTTTTTAAAAAAAAATATGAAAAAATCCCCTCTATTATAGTGAAATTAATCTGAGTTTAAGCTGGCAAATGGCACTATGGTAAAAAGTTGCTTGTGCAATGCAAATGTTTGCACCAATATAACACTGACTGAAGAAGCCTGACCATCACAACCACAGCAGCCTCAACCACATTTGCAGTAATATGCCCCCTCATTTCAGCACAAAATAGCAGCAACATGGCTTTTACTAGTCATTAACAGTCAAGTTTATGTGCATGCCTGACTTTGAAACTTTACATACACACCAATTTTTGCTCAAAGATCTTCCTCAAAAGTGAACAAGTACCTGCAAAGCCATAAAAGTAGTTCAACAAACAACATACAATTCAGCAGAGATCACTAGGCAAGGGAGGGATTTTGGCTGACGAAGTAAGTTTAGCAGTGTTTGGTTTAGAGAATGTTTACTTTGGGAGATACACAAAAAAACTAGCGTCAAAGTTCAGATTTAAACCCTGCCATTCCCCTTACTTGAGCTATTCAACACATCCTTTCTGTACAGTGGCTTAAAGGTAAGCTTCATTTACATCTTCTGTTATTTTAGGTAGATCTGACCAAAGACATATGTATTGCAGAGTGGGGGAATGTTTTGCCTGTTTAAGTGCAGCTAAGCAATAATTGAACATTAGTGAAGACGAGAATGTAAAGTTGGGAGCTACAGACAGCAAATTCTTCTATGCCTAAAGCAGAAAACATTTATCAGTGGTTACTGGACAGAGTATCTCAGCCCTAAGGGCCTGACTTCTGGGGGCGGGGAAAAAAAAGTCAGGAATTTTGAAGAAACAATAAGAAAAAGTGACTCAAGTTGTTAAGTCACAATGTAAAAAACATTTTTAAAGCACCTTCTGTGGATCCTTCCTTGTTGCAAAAGAATTCATTTTCTGTATGGGATAATCACCTGTCATGCTTTTAAGGATTTCAGTTCAGGGGGAGTTTCAAAAATTAAACTGTTAGTTCAGTTACTTCAGTCCTGCTACAACGTATCTGAAAATATCTTCCTTCAAGCACTGGTTTTATTCACAGATGTACAGGTACGTGTATCTACATATTTTGCTTCCACAGAACAGCTGTTTGGACTACTTGTTAATTTAAAAAACATTCTCGTCAACATCATAGTAATATTTTTAACAGTGCAGTCCCACTAATGGTATTTAGTGCAAATGCACATCTTTCTCCAGGTTCGTTGCCAAATCCCTAGATCTCCTTTATTCCATCAAATTTCAGCTTTGCTCTTCCAAAAACACTCTCATAAAACTCCATTTTTTTGTTGTAGCTATAGAATGTCTGTTTTTCAAATTCTTCAGTACATCTCATCCTTCTGGTATGCTCCTTCAGTGGATGCCTAGTCCCTCCTCCTACCCAGCTCAAATCTTCAAACTTATCTTCACATCATATTTTTAGCATACACTAGTAACACAGTACACATTTTAAGTGCTACAGATTTATCAATAGAGAGTCCCACATATTTTAGGTAATGAGCTTGTTACTGCTGAAATATGCCAATAATGACAACTTCCATGGGAGGAGGTGGTCAACCAATTCTTTGGCAGGCTGGAGGCATTATGTAAGCAAAACTGATTATCAGTAAAACAGATTTATCCATCGAATTAAGCTCTGTTCCACTAAAAAAAAACCTGCTATTGAAAAAGGTAGCTATAGACCTTCTGCTGTGGCAGAATTCAGCATGGACCTACAAATTAGGGAATAGATAACTAAAATTCAATTACCCTGTGCTCTCTCAGCTGTGTTATGTTGTCTTCCAGGTTTTGACCTGTCAGAATGAAGTTCCTATTTCATTTGCTTGCCCTTGCTCTCATCATAACCTCCACATTTGGTGGAGTCAAGGACTTCACTGAGCATTTTGAAAGCCTTAAAGATGCACAGCCACATGAAAATGGGACATATGATATGCCAAACTTACCACCGGAGTTCCACAGAGAAAACACTATCACTAATGACTTGATTCCTGAAGAGGAGGAGGAAGAGGACTATCTAGATCTCGACAAGATATTGGGTGAAGATGACTACAGTGACATTATTGATGCTGGCCCATACATGGTTTCTGAAATTCAGCAAGGAAATATTCTTGAACTATTCCAAGGCAAAACCAGAATTCAGCGCCTCAATATCCTCAATGCAAACTTTGGCTTCAACCTTTACCGCAGTGTGGCAGACAAAGCCAACTCTTCAGATAACATTCTCATGGCTCCTGTTGGCATTTCCACTGCAATGGCTATGATTTCTCTGGGTCTAAAGGGTCAAACTCAGCAGGAAGTTTTATCAGTTCTTGGCTTTCAAGACTTTGTTAACGCCAGCACCAAATACGAGCTCATGACTGTTCATAATCTCTTTCGCAAACTCACTCACCGGCTATTCAGGCGCAATTTTGGTTATACACTGAGGTCTGTCAATGATCTTTACATTCAGAAGGACTTTTCTATTCTGAACGATTTCAGAAACAATATGAAAACATACTACTTTGCTGATGCCCAACCAGCTGATTTTTCAGATCCCAACTTCATAACTAAAACCAATGAACGCATCTTAAAGCTGACCAAAGGATTAATAAAGGAAGCTCTTGTGAATGTAAACCCTACAACACTGATGATGATTCTTAACTGTCTTTACTTTAAAGGTAAGAATCTATTATTTCAATCTTAGCAATGGATTTTCTCAGTTCACAATTCACTTCACTTACATACTTCATTAAAAATCACAGACTGAACTTAAATCTAGTTTACAGCTCAAAAAACTTATCAACTCCCTCATTAAGGAGAATGTCTATTATTAGACCATTTTTGCATGTTTCTGTAGCACAGTGATGTTCCAGTCATGCCCTGAAGTTAGTGGGTATTGTACAAATACAGCAAATGCTTATTACATCCAAAGCCTTAGAGTCTAAAAGTGAGACTAAAAAACAACATATGAATGCAGAATAGCCTCAGAAAGCATAAGCTTTGTAGGAGCCTCAGATAGTGAGGTATTAATTCACGCACAAGTTATTAGTCACATTCAGTCCTGCTTCAAGTTATTGGCTTCATTGAAATGGTACAGGTTGATTTCAGTTAAAACACTTAACATTTCTGAAGTATTCAGGATTCATAGGAATGACTATAAACTATTGCAGCTTGAAGTATATATATTTTTATATCATGAGGTATTTTTTATATATGATCAGAGCATGATCCTTGTCAACACACCTATACAGGGGACTGAAGAGAATAACAGAAACAGTATTTTCTACAGCTAAAAACAAATGGATTCACTGCTTGGAAAACTTCAGTTCATTCAGTATGAACTGTCTGCTGATATGGGCTACTACACGTATTGCTACAGGCTGAAGAGTTAAAGAGGCTTGAAGTAAAGACTGTACAATATATTCTTATTATAAATTATTTTCAATTTCTTTACACTTAAACTAAGAGCCTGTGGTGAGATTTTCAACATTAGTTATCTGCCTCAGGTTGAAAGTTTGATAATTTTTCAACAAATTTTAAAAATGGTATTAAATGAGCAAGAGGTGGGAGGTATCAGTGAAAGAGATACTAAGGAAAAAAAGGAAACCTGTTACTGACTGTTTAAGATGAAAATCAGATGAAGGTGACTTAAAACACTGGTAAGGAGAGACAGATTAACACAAAAGGATATCAGTGTTTGCAAGTACAACATACTCCTTTCCGTAACTTATAAAGGAATTTCTTTTTCCCAACTATGTCCCTGCTTCCAGGAAACAAATGCTCAAGGGCTCTCTTATACCTGCCTTCTCAGCATGTGATTATAGGAACTTATGGGAACACCATTCCTATAAGTTTATTAAGTGTACCTTTTCCTACTCACTTGCAAGGTGTTCCTTCCTTCAATAATGCCACTTGTCTCTTCAAAAGATCTGAAGCAGTCATTAGAATAAGATCCAAATAAACCCCTATTCTGAAGTATGATCCAAAAGGGACTTATTTGTACCTTTACATACATCTCTGATTATCATATAATAAATACATGGCTTTACTGTCTATTAGACCATCCTAAGAAAAGGATTATGCAAACAGATACATAATTTTTTTCACAATTTGGTCAAATTTAAAATACCTTTTTGTTTTACTCTGAAATTATTAAATACTTGTGCTATCTCAAAATAACAAACACACCACCAAAAATGAAATAGCTTTAGTATTGCAACTCTTGAGTCATTAAGACCAAAGACTTTTGGCTTTTTCTTCTTGCCATGGAGTCCTGTTAGTCCAAAGTGCCTTGGTGCTTTCTGCTGAAGGCTGTAATTTCTAACACTCAAAACCAAAAAAAAAAAATCAATTCTATATTGCTGTCTTCCATTCTTTCATCTTACAGTGACAGTCTCCTGATAATTCCATTTTGAGTGGAACTGAACATTTAAAAAGCAAGTTCTGCTACTGCTTTCCTAGTTTCCCCACCAGTCCTTCTGGACATTCTAGTTTTTGTCCACACCTTTCTATTTACAATACTTACACTGTCTGTACCATGGCAGGCAAGCTCTGTTAAGCCCTCAGAGCTAAGAAACCTATGAGTAGTCTCAGCTATACAGAGATGCTCAGTACAAGTGATACTGGGTAATGGGATACTTGCCAAACACCATGAAGTCTCAAGCTCCTTTTATATTAAATACTATCAAGAAACTACTGGAAACTATTCACATTGGTAAGAAGCAAGTTTTGTCTTGTATAGGTGTCCAGTTTACCTCCAACTGAGATCAATCCTCTATTCTGCAGAGGTCCGAACAATCATTTATGAGTTTCCTATCTAGTAGGAGCTGGTTATTTTAGCCATGGTCGATCACGGCAGCTTTTGATAACTGACAAATTTTGACAAATCCAAAATTGCTCCTATGAGATTCTAGTCACGAATGCAAGAGAGAAGTCAATCAGTGGAGACAACTTCTGCCACCACAGATGGATCTAAAAGACATCTTGGTGGGAAGATTCAAACCAGGAAGTCACAAAAGTCACAAAGCCAAGCCCTTTCAGCTGACCCCAGCAGACCACATGCCTCCTGCCTGGAGAACAGTACTTTACTCCAAGACAAGGACATCTGCAAAAGCGAGTTCAAGAAAAAGTTCCCCAGTCCCTCTTTTACTAGGAAGAGCTGATAAACATCTCCCATTCCTCAGGTGACGACAGTGCTGCTGAAGCTCCCCTGACCCACAGCAGTTTTGTGTCTTTAGCTAGCTAGAGTCCTACACCTGTGAATTCTGCTCCCTGAAGAACAGCCAGACGTTAAGTTTTTCCTGAGAAGTGAGACAATTAGTTTGGGAACAGCATAATCCATTTTATATTCCATTCTCTTCAGAATATTAACCTCAGCCTGATCACTTCTCAAACTGCCCCCCATCAGCCCAACATATGAAGAAAATATTAGAATGAAAGTTGGACTTAAGGCTTTTATCTTACTTCACAGTCAATTTGGCAACATCAGATTAAGGATCTCAGCATCGCTTGCAACCTTTTAAAAAAGAAGTTACTGATTAAGGCTAAATTTGTAGTCTCTACAGTTACAGCCACACTGTCCAGGTACTCACTTGCCAACAGTGACCTAAAATCCAGAGTTTTAACAGGAAATACCAATAACCCTCTTTACACTATAAAATTCTAGATTTGTCTGCTCGTTAATAAAAAAAAACCCAAACAGTTTTTCCAGAGCCTCAGTTCTGACAACAGATCAATAGGAACACCACTTTAAAAAAGCACCTTCTTGCACACAGTTGATAAACATTTGGAGTACCCAAACAATCTTCACACAGAAAGATTCAAACCCTGATGGCAAAGCTTTCAAGGCTGCAAAATATGTTGAATTGTATTCTTTGGGCATAAACCTGTCAGATGACAGGCTCGTGTGTATGTGCTGAAATCCCATCAAACCAGGTCATAAAATTAAGCAGTCAACACCCAAACTCTTCAGGATGTCTTACGACAGAAAGTTAAATAGACCAAGTCAAGGTAATACCTTCAGCATAGTATCTTTTATGCAAAATGAAAACAGTCATTACTTAGTTTGGCATTTCTGATGCTTGAAACAGTCTGGTTTCAAGTATCACATCTCTCAGAAAATACAGCTGTCAGTTGTTTCAATAGGTGCAAAGCCTGTCAATTTTCCATGTGTTCAAACTTTGTAATTTCTAGGTTCCTTGTGGAAAAATATAGTACATGCCAAAGCCTTTCAAATTTCCAATTTTTGTTTACCTGCTTTTGTAATTCAGAACATTCATATCAGACAAATCTCCTAGAGTAATTCCCAATTCACATGAATTAAAGCTTAATGTAAACTGTTACTCTGGGAATATTTTATTAAACAAGGATCTTGGGGTTTTTTTGTTTATCTGTCTTCTGCATTGTATTAACAGGAACTTGGGAGAATAAATTTCCAGTGGAAATGACAACAAAGAGAAGTTTCCGACTGAATGAGAAGCAAACAATAAGGGTTCCTATGATGCAGACTAAAGGGAACTTCCTAGCTGCTGCAGACCCTGAGCTAGACTGCGGTGTGATACAGCTCCCATTCGTGGGGAACATCAGCATGCTGATTGTACTTCCACACAAACTCTCTGGCATGAAAGCCCTAGAAAAGCAGATAACACCTCAAGTGGTGGAAAAATGGCAAAAGAGCATGACAAACAGGTATCTGCTGAAAAGTACATCTTGTTAAAGTTTTAATGTACTTTCTCAATGAGATTGGCAAGAGTAAGTAAAGAGCACAGAAGATAACGTGATATTTTGATTAAAAACTTTAAACCTAAACAAAACCCCCCAAAAGATGGATTTACTGAATCAAAAATAAGGACCAGTGATATTTCAAAATTTAAATGCTGTCAAGAACTCAAGGATGATTGAGGTGGAAAATTCAAATGGGAGTTCCAAAATTCTTTCTATTTCTAAGTAGTTAATGTTGTAGATTTAAAGAAAAAGTTATTACTGGAAGTTTACAATGAGAAGGAAAAACATGAGTATAACAACAGGCTATTTGTGCAGAGTCATCAGAATCATATGGAAAGCAGCCTATATTAATTTCAGCACTATACATTTCAACATATCTGTTGTGTAAAGGCACACATTCAGTAATCAACAATGGACATCACAATTATGGGAGAGAGAAAAATTAGATAGCATCTCTTGCGCAAAATGACAGACTAGGTGATATCTGTCTTCAGACTTGATAAAAAGATAAAAAGAACTGATTTGATGTGCTATTCAGGAAGCCAACCTATTTCTACTGTATACAGTAACTGACAAATCTCCAGTTTAGTACTCCAGAAAATCTGACAGTTCAACATTTATTACAAGCATATCCAACCACGTACTGAACTGCTCATGTATCTTACACACACAAATAACGTAAATCATCGTTAAGTGAAATATTAAATTACAAACTAACAGTTTTGGGAGGGGAATAAATTTTTTAAAACACAGCTTGAAAGTAATGATGCCCAAGTTTTGAAAGTAAAGGGACAGTAAACAGTCCTGTATATTTCTGTGTCTTGCTTGCTGAAGACAGCAAAAAACCCAAACCACAACAGATATGTAAAGCAAAGGAGTTGTGCAAGTATGTATCTCCTTAATGATTTTTCATTTTTGTTTTTATTTTTACTAGAACAAGAGAAGTGGTTCTGCCTAAATTTAAGCTGGAGAAGAGTTACAACTTGATTGGTTATCTGAGATCCATGGGAATAGAAGAACTATTCAATGAAAAAGGCGACTACTCTGGTATATCAGATGAGAAAGTCACCATTGACAGGGTATTTACTCCTCTTTTTCATTTCCTATCTGATTAAACTATATCACCTGAAAACATGGCAACACAGTAAAACTAATTCACAGTAAACTAAATAATACTTTTCCTCATCTTTCTTAGAGGACATAGGGATGTGGGTTTCTCCGCATGTCCTTGACTATTCATATGAGAAACTTGTTCTATCAGATGTCAAAGGCACTGCAAGCATTGTGGTCAGTCAGGAACAGGCTTATTCACAAACCAAAACCAAAGGATTGCTGCTGCGTAGGAGTTACCAGCAAGAGCATCACAAGGGAGCCATGTGGAGAACATGGAGAGGGGGAAGGCTGTGACCACATCATTTGAGTACTTACAAAATCCTCAATTTCTTTGTTGTTTGTTTTCCTTTTTTTTTTTGTTTGTTTAAACAGTTCAATCATCAAGGCACAATAACTGTGAATGAGGAAGGCACAGAGGCTGGAGCAATAACCAACGTCGGGTTCATGCCTCTTTCTACTCAGATTCGCTTTACCGTCGACCGCCCCTTTTTGTTCCTGATCTATGAACATCGTACCAGTTGCCTCCTGTTCATGGGTAGAGTTGTCAACCCAGCCAAGTCTTAAAAGCAGGGAAGACCACCAACATGCTGTTACACATGGGCTGTATAATTACACATTAATATGCCAGTATCATAAAGGAATTTTTATTGTCATATTAGCTAACACAAAAGCCACTGGTATCAGAAGAAAATACATTATCTACAGGCAGTTTCACATGAATGGACTCATAGCAGTAGATAATTTGACTGCAATTTAAAATGGTTAGTGGCACGTATCGATACAAGTGTATTAAAAAAATAAATCACAAAGTAACTTACACGTGTTCTACTTCAGTGTATAAAATGTAACCAATAAAATATTTAGACTATCTGGATTCTTGAAGTTTAGCTCTAAATTTGGCTAGGATGCCTATTTTTAATAAATAGGAATAAAGAAATCCTGAATACCTAATCAGTCTTAGAACCCTAAGCCTCTCTTGGGTATTTTACATAATCTAACTTGAAAAAGATTAAGTGTCTACATTCTTTTTTTTGCCTGCATTATTTAACATACAGCAGACCTACACACCATGAACCTTATGGGCCCACATACCAAATAGGAGGAGATAAAAATGTCTTGGAGGAATGAAACACTAACGGATCCACTACTTTTCCCCAATCTAACTTGCAAGGTTTCAATACAGTTCTCTCATCTTCCCCAGTACAAGTGGTATCAGAATTAGCCAAGCAGGTAAATTATATATAATTTATATTTAAATTTGACCTTACCATTTATAGTGAAAGCAGCTAGCAAAATGCTCTTCTCACTGCCCCAATGTCACCTAATCTTCTCTACAAAAAAGTATGATTTATAGCAATCAGAACATTTGTTAAGAATTTAAATACACTCCCCATACTTGATTCAGTGGAAAAAACCTTTCCAGTCAAACTAAGACTGTAAACTTTCTGAATCATTCTGTTATCATGAATGCTGTACAAAAGCCTGTTTCACATTTGAAAAAAGTGAAAATTTACCTGCACTCTGTAGCATATTACTACCTACCCAGTACAAGGAACAGACTTGCACCTTACATTCAAGTTATTAAAGCCAATGAACCTTTGCATACCTTCCTTTGCATCATACCTTTTAAAAAGATGTGCCTCACAAGCCAGTGATGGTTTTTTTATTATTAATTGCTGTATCAAATATTGTATCCACCTAAACATATTAATATTTGCAAATACTAATAATTAACAGTTGCAACGATATGCAAATTAAGCTATAAACAAAGAGTTGTTTTAAGGATTAGAAATTCTCTTAAAAAGGTGTTTTCCAATATTAAGTTTAGCTTAATTGATTTAATTTTTCTTTTATATACTGCCATTCATAATTTTGCATCTACTACAATTATTTGCCTCATATACAGAACTTTTTAACATGACAGCCAGTGAAATATTGGTATTAGATGATCAAGAGCTGATATTAAATAGGAAGCTTAGATGTTTCCCTATTCATGCCTCGCACTCTGCTTGCTTACAAGACCAGTAAGTGGGGGAAAATTTTCAGTATTGAAGGTTCACAACAGAAATTATTAACATTCATATACACATTTTATTGTTTTAGCTATATTCAAAAAAGAAAAGCATATTGAAAAAGATTAAATATTTATGCTCCAGATTTAGCTAGTTTATCAATGATTAAATGAGTTGGACCATATGAAATATGGGGGGTTTGAGACCTAAGTAACAGGAATTATTCAAGAGAAAGAACTCAAGCAGAAAAGCAAATCGGCTACTGCTCAAAACTCATGATCTTCATACATTGTGCAAGAAAGTCAAATATTTGCTTCAACAACCATAATGTAACCATTAACTCTTGCTTCAGATTCTGGCACTATCTGACTCCATTTAAAGGTCACATTGGTTAAGAAAAATGCAGTTATCACCAGCTATTCAGAACAAATATATCATCAATAAAAATTCAAAACAGAAAAATACTTTCATAACTTTAATATTAAAGTCTCTAACAACCACTAATCTTTTCTCAATATGCAAGGACTGATCTTGCTTTCACTCAAACCAGTGCTGGCATTACTAACAGCTGAAAAATACTACCCACTAGAACATATCTCTCAACATAGGACTAGCTAGTTCATGCAAAAACTGAACACCTATTCAATAACAGCAATCCAAGACATTTATAAAACACATTTCTGTAAAGCTACAATCTGGCCCTTGGGATCATTGGTGAATTCAGGAGCCTATGTTGGAAACTGGTGGAAAAGACAGGGGAAGGAAAGAAACAATTATTTGATCTTTAACTGATGCTAATTTTAGGCTCTTCTCTTTGAAAAGCTTCTGTAAAGAGGTCTGTGAGGGCAGAGTATGAAATGAATGATTTT
This sequence comes from Elanus axillaris, assembly GCA_026212715.1. NCBI lineage: Eukaryota > Metazoa > Chordata > Aves > Accipitriformes > Accipitridae > Elanus > Elanus axillaris. Next base: position 6,134,806 of record JANZLQ010000092.1, on the reverse strand, counting down.
TTTCTGTTTGTTAATGAATGTGCAGTATAAGCAAATTACAAGCAGGCACGCCTACTGCAAGTACGCAATACATTTTCGCCTTCTGTCCTACTAGCTGTGCAGGAAAAGCTCCACATAAGAATTCAAGTTCAGGAGGGGAAAAAGTGACATAATCATTTTTTGTTCTCCAGTAAGGTTAAGTCTGTCAATGGATCTTTTAGACATTTTTTGTAGAAGCTACAGCAGTTAGGCAACTAGTGCTACTGACTTGGAAACCCAGCTTGGACATACCAAATTTTCTGTTGGAGATCTAGAATGGTTGCACACCAATTTTTGACTGAATTAGTAGTTATACTTTGTTAAAAAAAAAATATCTTTTTTGCCCCAGAAAAAGTTGTCATCTGAGACTAAAACTAGATATACATCAAAATAAATGAGTCTGGAGTTGAGATCAGTGTACTTGCCCATTTCCTAAAATGCTTTCAGCATGACAGCCAATTCTAGTTTCAGAAGACACAGGACACTTCCTCCCCTTCCTCAATGATTCTTTTTTTCTTTTCCTTTTAAGAAGCAGAATTCACTGTACTGCCAAACTAAGATGTATTTTTAACTCTGTTTCTATTAACTTTTGTTTTTCACTTTTCTCCTCAGGCCACACATACATGTTGTTTATTACAGTGCATGCCAAACACTATTCAAACAAATATCCTCTGTGGTATTATTTAGCTCATAAATCTCTTGAATTCATGACTAGCAATGATCTAACTCTCAATCACAAAAAATTAATTATTTTAAGAGACATGTCATTATTAAACGCTTCCCCCCCCTCTTTGAGCAAGAAATATTATTTTACTATACTACTCTATTTCTCTTGGATGCTTACTTCTGCACCAGTTGTTGATCAAACCATTTGACCATGAAATAGCACCAGTATTTGATATATGTGAGAAAAATTATTCTGTTTGCAACAACCCCACTATTGGATACTCACCACAGCAATAACAGGAATAAGCACACCCAGATTCCCTGCGCTACTGGAGGCCTGGAAAACAAAAAGAAAGTTATGAAAACACCTACAAAAGCATTGCTAAAATACCTGCAACAAGATGCATTTCAAGCATCAAACATACCTAATGTCTATGCAAATGAAAACATACATTGCCAATTACAGCTCTGTATCTTGCAAATAGATGTGCATGAGGTGACCAAGAGAGCACCCCAGAAATCCAAAGGACTGGGACACCCAGGAGTCTTTCAACAAAGCTTTTCAGGTGGCTGCTCATAGACTGGGATGTCCCTCATTGAAAGGATGTTTTCCACTTTCAGCACAGGATCTTCTATATTTGGAAGTCAGACACTATGCCTCAAGCTAAAGGGCAGGAAATATTCATTGATACCATGTCTACTCTGACATCCAACAGCTGCAAGAAAAATGTTCGCGTTAAACAGGTGGCCACAGAGAAGCATCAAATGTTTACCGAAAGTCTATTTTTACTAGCAAAATGAAGCAAAATATAACAAGTCTGTAAAAAGACACCATATTCAAGAACTTATGTAAGCAGGGTAAGCAGCCTTTTCCACTGAAATGTAAGAAGCATAAGGGAAAAAAAATTCCTTTGACTTATTAGGATGTTTTTAGTAAGTGTGTTTGCTCTTGACTAAATACAGTGTTTAAAAACTGAAAACATTCATTGTACACAGCACATTGTCCCACACCTTCTCTGATTAAGGCAAACAATGATAGGACAGATACTGTGCTCAGAGACATCTCCTCTCTAAAGTCTTTCCCTACCTCCCATATCCCACTACCTTAGATCTGGGAGGGAGAGAACTCTCCAGCTTCCTCCATACACAAGAAAAACCAGGTACAGAGACCACTGGTCCCACAGGGAGGAGGCAATGCAGACATGCTAACAGGGTAAAGCTTTGTATTAAGTAGAATAAACCTAAAGGAAGCATTAAAAAAAAAAAAAAAACAGAAGAAAAATGGGGAGAGGGTACCAAATAGTCTTCAGATGAAACAATAATGATTCGACCCAACTAAAACACATTTTAGTTATCTTTCCTGTAGTGTCCAAGATAAAACAAAACAAAAGATGGACCCTTAAATATTTTTGAAGGGAAAAAAAGAACACCATTCAAGTCACTCTAAGGGTAGGAGCAACTGGAACAATTCACTAATTTTTTTGCTAGCATCGGGACAATCCACTGCATGTGACAAACTGCTGCAGAGTCAGAGTAGATATGCAAGCTAACTAAGATAGCCAGAACCCAGGACAGGACACCAACAGATAGAACTGCAGGAAACCCACTTCTCTACTAGTATTTTTGTTATAAAAATAGATTATCAGCCTCTTCATGATAATATATGGCACTGAGCATGAAGGATCTTCCATCCCTGGGCATACTCAGGGGATATTTGTGTTAACTATCAGCAATGGGGGGGT